>PPNP02000012.1:0-465408 GCA_003708205.2 Isabelozyma gotoi | reverse complement strand
TGGATGTAACTTTGGGGTCCACGTAGTCACTGTGGTTAGCAAATTGGACCTTGGCCTTGAATGCAAGGCCATCGTGGGAAGGCAGCCGGAAATTTTTAGATTTAGCCAGGATACTGAAACGCCATGGCCCGAAGCGGACATGTTAAGCAATGGAAGGGGGTGCAGAAGAGGTAGGGGCCGGAGGTGGCGATAACTACGAGTTCAGATTAGAGAAGATGTAGGTTCATGCAGTTGCAGATTCCCAGATAGTAGTAAATTACGACGATAATGAGGTACAGACCCTGTCAACTCGACGTCATTAGTAGAATGGACCAGGAATATTCATCGATGACGAAACAGATCCTATGCCCCAGGTACGATGTCATGCCGTGAATTGATTCCGGTTTCCGGATATGAATCCGGCGGTTATTAGTACATTTACTGTTGCCCCAATACAACTACTAGTGGGTAATAAAAATGTCGCATTTCAATATTTTTCCGGGTCCTCGTTCCCTGCGATACAATTACTAATCAGATACCGAGCTCACTTGTCTGGTAATTCATCAATCATGGCAACCTGTCACAGAGAGAATGTCGGCACCGGGGCTTAAAACTAACACCCATTGCATACAACGACAATTCCCCTACGGAAATGTTTTTTTTTCTATGCTGTGCCCGTAGATTAGATACTTAATTTGTGACTCTTTCCTAGACATATATTTTTTTGGTTATGGTTTGGATTTCATTTGGTTAATTCCTTTTTGCTCATTCTTACTTATTTTAATTCCTATTTTTTTTTTTAACTTGATATCCCTATTGCGCAAGCACAATTTTTTTTTTTTTCCTCCTTTTTTTTTTTCACTTATATACCACTGGGATTCCACACACACATTTGAATTGCGTCATTAATAATCTATTCAGAAAGTAACCTAGTGTTGTTGTAGGGACCCATAAGAGATAACACATCAGAGAAACTTGTTGTTTTGTTTGAATATTAAATCACATCCCTGGTCCCAAAAGCGTCACCCCAGGCCCTGTGTTAGTAATCGATTATTTATTTCTTGTTCCCCCAATTATTCACTGATAGAGCCCTATTTCAACCAGATCCTTTCCCTTTCTAAGAAATGAACTTTGTATCCTCCAACAACGGAGTAATCTATGATACTCATCAGTTGCCCCAGGGCAATAACCCAACAAGCTTGCCTTATCAACCGTTGGACAACGCTGAAACTTTGAAAGCAAATTTGAATAATGTTGCTTTAGATGACCCTTTGGCTTTACCTTATAACCCCAACTTCATTCCCAAATCCAATAATGTTGTCCATGCCCAAGTTGCGGACAGTAATCCCCCTCCAAAACCGGTGAGTTCGTCAAATTCTCAGCCTGTTAGCAGTCATGGACATCACTTCCTTGTTTTTCATAATGCCTTCGATGTGAACTCATATCCTATCACCAATCCTCCTATTTTCGATTCTACAACCATGATACCCTACATTAATAACGATGGTGTACCAAGAAGGAGAAGAATTTCCATTTCTAACGGTCAAATTGGTCAGATTATTAATCATGAAGCGTTCTTTGATAGCGACGGTGGTAGCAGTCCTTATGATGACTTTATTCCACCCCAAAACCAAGCTCCTACAGCACCAGTCAATAACTTAAACGACAACACCACGCCAGTGGAGAACTTTGGATTGGCCCAACCTGCTATCAACCACCAACCAATAGCTACTAATGGGTCCACGTTTCCTCCAGTAAATCGTGCTGAAATAACTAGTAATAATGTATTTCCTGAAGCTGCTGGGGTCCCACCTCCTAATCATCAGTTGATCTACAATAATGAGGTCATCTACAATCCAAATAACGGGCCAATACCCGGAACTGCAGCTTGGAAAAAGAAGAGACTATTGGAAAGAAATAGAGTAGCTGCATCTAAATGTCGACAACGTAAAAAGCAAGCTCAACAGGAATTACAGGATAATAATTCCAAATTTGAGGTTCAAATAACAAAACAGCAAATCAAAATCAAAAAGTATGATATTTTAATGAAAAAATACAACAGACTTATGAAACTTTTCTTACTGGATATTGAGGATCGTAACTTAAGTCATAATGATTTGAATGCAATCAAGAAATTGATTGAAATCGACAACATTGATTATATTTCATTTGATGAATTAAATAGTTTATGATTGGCACTGGTGGATTTCATGAATGCTATTATTTAATCGTTTCCTATATATATATATTTACCTTTTGAGGTAACCGGCGGCTTAATTATGGAAAGTTATTTTTTTTATTTTGTTTATTTAATAGACTAAAATAATGCATTCGTTTGTTCTGCAATAGAGGACTAAATAAAATGACTACTCAAAACCGATCATGATACCATTTGGTAACTGGCATTCCTTGTACGATTCTTGTGACTTAACTGCATCAGAATGTAAATAATTGCTAGTATTTTACGAACTTCCCTCTTCTCGTTATCACAAGCAAAGTGAATTATATCTAATAAAATATATTCGTAAGCCAAGTGGCAAAATGGAAGCGTTGAGTGTTTCAAATAGAAGGGGCCAAACTTATTCAGAAACGCTAAGCACCATGACTTTGTGATCAAGGCGATGTGACAAATATTGGCTGATTTTCCATCTAGGACAAGGTAAAGTTTCTTAATTTCTTAATTAACTTTTCACCAAGAAATTGGCTAATAAGTAATCAAAATAAAAGAAAAAAAAAGGTTTCCTTTGTTAAAATCCCCTAAAAACTGACTTGTACATAGCTTTTGGTCAAAACCTTAGTTGAATAACAAAAAAAAAGAGATGGAGCCCTGGATGATTATGTGATAGCAAGTTGTCTCAAAATGAAAAGTGTCAAAAGAGAGTCTATTTCTTATGTCATGTTATTCGTCATGGAGGCTTCAGTTGTATTATTTGTAGTTTGGACAATCCACGTCAGCCGTAATTAAACCTTATCCAGATGGACATATGCAAGAGTTTGACATTCGGAATTGTATTGGGGAAGCCTTCCTATTGAAAGTTGCACTTTGCAAACTCTAACAAGGTTAATCCGTTGTGCAGGGCTCTACATACTTTGTGCATAATTTCCACCACAATAAATTAGTCCTTTTCCTTGGAATATGCTGGTCTTCTCCTACGTTTCCAAAAGGCGTCTTCCAGAACCGGTTTGTGAGTATTTTGTATGCATGTCGCGCAGCAATCGATGTCGCACCCACTCAGCAGCTTCTATTTTAGGTCTGACGGTCACGTGTGCGAGCCAAACATTTGACAGAGATAAAGTGTACTCCAGTAAATTACTGAAGATTGCCCTTATTCCTGATATCTGTGTTTGCTTATATGACAATATTTGATCATAAGTATAGTCGAAAATATGAGTACCATGAAGGCAAAAACCAGCTAATCGCAGGGGACGAAGGCAGGTATTACGAATTTGAGTTTGAAGGGCAGTCTTTTAAGTTTGTCAATTCGGTACAATTTAAGCATTTGAGAAAGTTGCTAAAAACATACTCAGTTAACGAACTGCATTTAGATTCGATATTGGCAAGTTATGTATCAACGTTTAGGCCTGTCAGAGAGGATGACCCACCGCATCAGGTGTTCGATTTCGACTTTATAGTGGAAAATCAAAGAGGCACCAAATTGTTTGGAATTCCTCTATTTTCCAACAATATTCTAATTCCATACTTGGATCCTTCACATTATCAGTTGCTCAACGGGAATGATATTTTGCTAAACTACAATAACATCAACAATTATCCATTGCCAGATCTCAATTGGAAATGGTGTTGGGAATCGTGGTATGTTCTCATGATCGATGATGTTGATGATCAGGGGTGGGTGTATCTGCATATGCTCTTCCGCCGTAATGGTTCGTGGAAGGGGAAGTATTACTTTGGTAACTTTGTCAGAAAACGTATCTGGATGAAAATGAGATACCAAGTGACGGAACCAGACAATCCCGAGAACGAATCGATCTTAACTTTTGACGATAAGCAAACTATTGTTTTCTGATCGTATTGGATGGATCCTGAAATTAATTGATCATAGTCCTGCACAATATTCCACATCTTATGATATATCTTTTTTCACATTTCGAACTCCTTTCTTCTCGTTTTATGTGTAGGATATGTCTGAGAGTGCGGAAAATGAGTTTATCATGGCATTGGCAATGGTAGTTATCAAATACAGGTGTACTGGAGATCATAGGTCGGTGAAAGATGCTTGTAATGAAATGTATGATGTTTTGCAGCCGCTTGATCTATCCAAACCAGCATTAAAGGGGACAGTACCTCGTAAATTCAAGATACTAGACTCTGGAGCGGTTATCAGAGTTCATTCTTTGAGTACGTTAATTGAGTGTTTGTCTGCTCTTAAGTTTTTATGTGGCTTCAATAACTCATCAATTAACTTACTGCATGTATACAGCCTAACCTACGAAGCAGATATCTCAATTGATTGTCAATCTGGAGCCACCAGAAGTGAAATTAAACAGCTATTTAGCTTGGTTACGGATACGGCCATAAATATCTTTCGCCACGAGATTAATATGAGAGTGATGAATTTCAAGTGTAAAGGTCTAATGGAGTTGTATGATTCGTTATTAAGACTGCTTGGTGGTCTTATTGAGAAAAATGGTGTAATTAAGCCAGATCTAGTAATGTGTATTTATCCACATCACTATGTTTGTACGATGTTCAGGATTGTACTTTGGCAGTTGGAAGTGGATGTTCTAAACCTGGCCTCATTGCTGCAATACCTTTCGGAGCTTGATAGACTTCCGAGCTACGCATGTCGAATACTTCTTGATCTTGCTGATGAATTCAAAACGTATACACTGAAAGACCAATCACGTACAACGTCGAAGTTGTACAACAGTCTTCCTGGCATTAGGCACTTTGAGAAGTTGATGCAGTTGTTTACGAGATTGATCTGTAGCTACTTGGTGATTTTGGAGGTTCCACGGAAGTATCAGTATGAAGTTAGACGGGAACTCATATCTGTGTTGCTATTATACAACAGGGGTAGCGTGTTGCACGAGTACCAGAGGTTCAACTTCTCTACCTAGAGAATGGAGATGTACATATCAAGACAGGTGATGCTAATATCATTTGTTTACAAATATACAGAGCTACTGATTTAGACTGTCCTACTGATTTAGACTGTGCTACTGATTTAAGCTTTGCTACTGATTTAAACTTAGCTACTAACTTATACTGATCTATTCTAATCTACTAAGCGACTGATCTATACTGAGCTCTGGCTAACGCCATCTCCAACATCGTGGTAAGCCATAGGCCGTAGGTTAATAAATATATATACAAGACTACCGAATATACTTGAAGGCATTATTGGTAAAAACATAACTGAGTCCACTCAAAAAGGTAGTTGTGGCCACGATACCTCCAAACACACTAAACACTTCGTCCAAACTGCCTACGTAATCACCCAATATCAACTCCAAACCCGGTTTCAATACCAAACCCCCAATATACACCATTTGCAATCCGGTATTCACCTTTCCCAAGAGGTTTGGGTGTACGCTGACAGTTGGGATTCTTACATCAGCAAACCTGGCAAAGGTTTTGGGCTGGGGAAGCGATTTGTATCTTACCCACATTCCCATCACGCTGAGCATGACATCTCGGCCTATAATAAGGGCAGCAATGTACGGAGGCATGATATTTTGTACGCTTAGGGCCACCGTGCATACTGTCATCAAGAATTTATCCGCCATCGGATCAATTATGGATCCTACTACCGATTTGAGATTATAACGTCGAGCAATGAAGCCATCTAAGAAATCAGTGATGCAAGAGTAGATGAAGATAGAGATGGCCATCATGGAGTTGCCGTTGACAATGAAGTAGCCAATGAAGGGCGTGGTGGCTATTCTGGACATGGTCAATATGTTGGGAACGGTCCAGAGGTTTTCTGTGAGCTTAGGGAGAGGTGTTTGGGCTGATGTTTCAGTTGATTTAGCATTTGTCAATTCAGCAGCCGTATGGGCTGATTCAGTAAACGTTTGGGCTGATGGTTTGGTTGATTTAGCATTTTCTATCAATTCAGCAGAAGTTTCTGCCTGCTTAAGGCCGTTTTCTGTTGTTTCAGCACTATTTTCTGCCCTTTTCACACCGTTTTCTGCCCTTTTCACGCCATTTTCGGCCCATTTCACACCATTCTCAGTCCGTTGACCATCTATCCTGTCAAAAGGTGTCTTTCCAGCTTCTCTGGTCAATTTCGTGGAGCTCAATGCCCTGGTTGGTTTCCAGCAACTCAACGGAAACGTTGGCTTCGGCAACGCTGCTCGTGCCGAGGCTCTGGCAAGCGTTCTTCCCGCCACGAGCCGGGCCGCGATTCTATAAGGAGCCAACCCTATCATTAGTTTCCGTGTCTACGAAGAAGAGGTGTCGTGCGAGTTGAAGTTATTTAACCAAATTCTCAAAAGACTGCGAAACTACAGAAAACGTACTAGATTCTATTAATTAGCTATTTTGGCAACCCCTCGGCATTCACCAAACTGGCAGTGGTGTCTTGCGGGCCGGGACCGGCTCTGGTCAAGATGATCCGGGAAACTCCCTTGTAGATTTCGGGGTCGGCAGTTACTTTGACATTTTCGGGGTTGTAGGTGGAGGAATCGAACTTATCCCAGCCAGAAACAGGGTGGAAGTACTTATGGAGGGCTCCCAATACACGGGATTCATTCTTTTCTTCGTAGTAGATCACGGCATTGGGACCAGCATCAAAAGTGTACGCAGCAATGGTCTCTTTTTCGGTTTCATTCAACTGGTGGACCAATTTAATGATCTTTTTGGAGGTATCGTTGAGATAGAAGATAGGAGGAGTCGAGTCCAAGCACACGGCATGGAACGAGTTCGAATCCTTCATGGTCAAGTCGGCGAATTCGGCAAAATTCTTGTCTACAATCGACTTTTTCATTTGTTCGAATCTTTTGGGAACAACTTCGGTAATACGGTGTTGAAACAAGTCTGAGGTTTTCACTGTGGTTTGCATTCCGCTGGTAGAGGGGGTATCTTTCTTATCATCACTAACCACCAAGATAGCAGCCTTAATTTCAGGCCAGTGAGCCAAAGGAGCCACTTCCACCGCCTTAGAATCGGTTCCATCGGCCTCAACCCCCATTTCCCAGGCCACGAACCCACCAAACAACGATCTACACGCAGACCCGCTCCCCTTTCTGGCAATTTTGGAGATTTCCGACATGTCGTGGGGCAATTGGTACAATTTTGCAATGGCCACCACCAAAGCAGCAAAACCAGCAGCAGAAGATGCCAAACCAGCAGCAGTGGGGAAGTTGTTTTCACTAACGATGTGCAAACCCCATTTGGACAACTTGGGCAACGATTCGTCTTGAGATTCCAACTCGTTTCTTAACTGTCTTAAATCGGCCAAACATGCTTTGGTTCTGGCCGATTCGATGGATTCCTGGTTTCCATTGAGCCACAACTTGTCTGCAACAAACGATTCGCTCGTGGCAACCGATGTCAACGTTCTTAAGTCGTCTTGCGACAACGTGACGGATATAGACGAGTTTGTGGGTAAGTTAAGAGAAGCATCTCTCTTTCCCCAGTACTTTAAGGTCTAAAATGTTAGTAAAAAAAGGGAAAAAACGTGGTAAAACGAGTGAAAAAGGGTGAAAAAGCTCCCGAATTCAATACATACCGCGATGTTGACTGGAGCAGTCGTAGAAGCAGTATAAACAGCCATAATAATCACCAATGGTTATAACTACAAAGAAATTCAACGTGGAGATGGTCTTTTTTTTTCAACGTTCCTCGTATAAAATTTCGCGTAGCGCACATAGTTAACATATTGAGTATTATTACAATTATAAATGAAATATGAAAGCAGAAGAGAAAGTACAACGGAAGAGAAAAACTGTTCAACGATATAACAACAACCAAATAGCAGAATTGACAAAGTTTAACATCTTTTTTGAGAGATTTTTGTGGGGGGTTAGGGGAGGGTTTTGGCACGTACTTAAGCTGATCTAGTCCATTTCCATAATCTGGCCTTGCAATCACCACTACCAGTAGCGAAAATTCCTTCAGTACCTTGAGAATTGAATGAAACTGCCACGGAAATAACTGAGTTGCGGTGGCCTTGTAACATCAACAATGGGTTACCAGACACTTGGTCCCAGAAGATAACTCCACGGTCTTTGGATCCGGACAAGATGTATTCGTTATGAGGAGTAGAGCACACGGAAAGAACAAAGTCTTTATGACCAATGTAGGTTACTTCACACGAGGACTTCTTGATGGACTTGTTTTGGCCATTGGCAGAACCAGAGCCAGAAGAGTTGGCACCATTGGCATCTTGTTTGGCTTCCAAGTTCCATAATTTCACAGTACGATCCAATGAACCAGAAGCAATTTGCTTACCATTGGTAGAGAAAGCAACAGAGTACACGGAATCTTCGTGACCATTACCGTTTTCGTTACCAGAGTCCAATCTTTCAACCAAGAATCCGGTGGTGGAGTCCCAAACTCTCACGGTACGGTCCAAAGAACCAGCAGCAATCAATTTTCCGTCTGGGGAAACAGCCACAGTAGTAACTCCATCCTCAATGGATAAAGTGAGAGAACATTGGGAGGATCTTAAATCCCAGATCCTTACGGTTCTATCACCAGATCCAGACACCAAACGATCACCATCAGGGAAGAAATCAAGCGAGTAGATATCTTGTTCATGACCTCTCAAGATCTTGATGATTCTCTTGGTAGACAAGTCCCAGATTCTGATCAATTTATCTTCAGCACCAGTAGCCAATAATTTACCATCAGGACTGAAACAAACAGATCTAATGTACAAATCCCCGTTGGAGTTACCAGCAGATGATGAAATGTTTTCTGAATTTTCAGCACCAGTACTGGTCGAGTTATTGGCCGAATTGGCCGAGTTTTCGTTGTTAGAATCGGCATTTTCAATCAATGAGTTAGACGAATTGTCATCAATCAATTTGGCAATCAAATTACCGGTTTTCACGTCGAAAACTTGGGTGGTTTTGTTACAACCCGTGGCGATGAATTCTCCATTTTTAGAGAATCTAACGCAACAAACAACCGAGGAATGATCCAAGGAGTGAATTAAATCTACATCCAAGTCACGTTTGAAGGCAGGGTTGTATAAAACGTAATAACCTGGTTTTTGTTTTTTGAAATCAGGATTGGCTTTAGAAACATCCAAATCAGACAAAAATGGAGGTATTTCTTTGATGTGTAAAGCCTTTTGTTGAGGATTGACGGTGTATTGGGATTTATCAATGATGGTTAAACTATTGGAGGTGGAGGCTTCAGTTGGTTCAGATTTGATTGGTTCCGATTTGGCAGCTTGAGGGCTAGTAATCTTGGATTCTTGAGGAGATTGCTTCAATGAGGCAGGTGGTTGATAAGGTTCATATTTCAGAGGAGGAGCAGCAGCTTGAGGTTGGACTGGAGGTTGAGGAGGAACCTGATGGGCTTGTTGTTGCTGTTGTTGTTGTTGAACTTGTTGTTGTTGAGCTGCTTGTCTATCTCTATTTTCCAATTCAGTTTTCAATCTTAAGATTTCTTCTTCGTAGGCTTCTTTGATTTTTCTATGGGCCATTTCCAATTCGTAAACCGTTTGTCTTATTTGTTGCATTTCTGCCGTTTGTTGATTATATTTCAAATCATAATCTTCTTTCACTTGTTTGAAATTGGAAGCTTCAGTCAAGGCAAAGTCAAATTCTTGTTTGACAGCGTCAAGCAATTCATTTAATCTTTGTTGATGTCTTTGTTGTTGAGCTTGTTGTTGAGCCTGTTGCTGTTGTTGTTGCTGTTGAGCTTGTTGTTGCTGCTGAGCTTGCTGTTGCTGAGCCGCTTGTTGTTGCTGAGCAACAGCAGCAGAATTAGAAGTATACACTGACATTTACTTGATTGATTGAACAAGGAAAAAGAGTGGTGAACAAGTTTTTTTTTATTTTTTTTTTTGGTTTAAATTAAAATTCTCAATTTTCTCTGACGTTGAAAAGATAAGTGAGATCTAAAAATCGGCGACAAGTCAACTTTTCTCTAATCATCAACGGTGAACAAAAATAACGAAGAAGGGGAAAAATAAAATGTGAAAATAAAAAGTGGGCACAAGCCCGCCGGGTTCCAATTCTACGCCTAGACCACCACCATAATCGGTTGACTACAAGGGCCCATTACTACTACATGTCCGGTTATTTCCTGGTGCCTTTTTTGCTCGCTGTCTTCCTTATTGGTGGTGTTTCAAAAATTTTTCCTGAGATTTTTCGGTACTTAGGGTTGACTTCAGAAAATTTTTTTTTTCTTTTTCGTTCCTAAACGGATAAATGGGGGTGCAAACATGGGGTGCGAAAAAAAAAACCAACAGGGATCCCCAGGAAAAAAAGCAATAGGGGGTGTACATTCTGGTGAAACATAACGTGGCTGGAACTCAAATGACAGCTGACAGGGTGGCCACTGCCAGAGAGGGGGCGTACTTTTGTTTGACTTCGGGTATTTGGTTAGAGGGGGGGCAAGGTGGCGGGTGCACGGGCCTGTGCCTGGGGGGGTGTCGTGTCTCGGGGACTCAGCTACCCTGATGTTTTGGCGTACGGTGTTCCTTCTTTCTTCCCTGTATACAAGGTCTCGCTACTGCCCTTTGGTTAGACGATTTTTTGTGTCAACGAGGTTTGTCAACATTCGACGGCTGGTGCACGGGTTCGCCGGCCGGCATGGGGTGCAATAGGGGGCGTGCAGTAAGTATTTCCGCGAAATGAAACACGGTAAACAGTCACGTGAGCAAACATCCGTACATTCGTTAGTGTCGTATACGGGCCTATAAATGGAGGTCTTACTCTGTTGCATTCCAATCATCTTTGTCAAATGTAGTCTTCTACTATTCGTATTTTAGCTAGTAAGTTTTCTCTTTTAGTCCTTTATTCGCCTAATTTCTCTGCTACTTATCTTCTACCTATGTCCTTCCTATACCTACTCTTCATACTTCATATCCATACTACCTCCTCCTCTGCACTCCTCTTCTTGACTCAACTTCCACTTTCTTGTAGTCCCCTCTATACTTCCAAGGGCTCCTCCATTTCTGAGGTCTCCACTTCTGAAGCTCCTACACTCTTATGACTTCCTTTACTTTTCACATCACGTGACCTGCTCAATTTAACCACTATGATATGATCTGGAGATATCCTAACAATACCGCCCTTTTTCTTCAACCACCCCAAATTTTCTGCTTTTGATCACATCTGTTGCTATTGCTACAATAAGAAGTATCAGAAAGTATCAGAAATTCATCCCTACTCATCCATTCTCCCCCTTTCTACGTCCTTCTCTCGTACTCTCCTTCCCCTTCTCCTTCCTCCCCATGGTGTATCTTGGTAACAAAATCTTCAGAGGTAAAAAAGCTCAGGCAGCTTACGACAAAACTTTTGCTGGTAAGTACCAGATCCTCTTACGTAAGAACCATTTCTTCTACTTTGGCTTGCCTTTCATGTTATCCATTGTTGCCGGGTCCATCTACTTACAAAAGTTCACTGCCATTAAGTGGGAAAAATTCGATGAAAAATACCAACAGTTGAATGAAGACGAGATGTTGAGTCTCATTGAAAACAAGCGGGCGGTCAATAAGAAAGATGACTACTATCGTTTACAGGGTTTGTTAAATGATCATAATAGTGAGGTTTCTGACGACTACGAAATTGTTAGAGTAGCTCGGAAAAAATCTGATGAGCCGGTCTGGTAAATTTATCTCATCTCATCTCTCTTCTTCAGCAACAACTAATTATGGTTTCGTTTTCGTGTGAAGTTTGTAATGACACCGTCATTAAGAAGAAGTTAGACCAACATAAGCAAAGATGCTATGGTGCTTATTATACTTGTATAGACTGTTCCACTACTTTTCAGGGTAACGACTACAAGACCCACACTAGTTGTATCTCAGAAGCTGAAAAGTACGAGAAAGGCTTATACAAAGGTAAAAAGCAGCCTAAACAGCAGTCCAAGCCAGAGCCTAAGAGTCAGCCCAAGGCCGAAGCCAAACCAAAGGCCGAAGCCAAACCAAAGGCCGTAGCCACCACCGAATCCAAATCAAAGTCCTTTGGATCTGTCGCCAAAACCAGCGATTCCTTGTATAAAGTTCTTAAATCCTACTCCAAACAGTCTAAAATCGACAAAAAACAATTGCTCAAACAACTTAAGGTTACTGTCAAAGAAAATGGGGACGTGTTGATCAACTTGTGAGTTATTTCTTATTTATCTTATTCAATGCCTTATTCATCTTGGTGTAAAATTGACATAACGTATTATAAGGAAACGATAAGTTATCACAGAAGTACTCGGGTAATACCGATAACAATTTTTCATTAGTTTCTTCATTATCTTCATCCTGCAAAAAAGTTGGCTCGTAATTCACTTCTCCACTGGTATCGAATTTCTTTGATATTATTAACCGATAATTGATTGTTAGTGATGCCCCCTTGTCTATAGTGCCGATTTGTTTAATATCAAAATATAATTTGGACTTATCTTCCTCGTAGTTTATTATTCGTAATCCAGTAAGTAACTCTAGCATATCGAGTATTATCCCAATTGTCTTTAGTTCTTGGGCTAATTGCGATTCGTTAAGTAGTTCCACATCATTGCTTCTGTTTTTCCGTATAGGAGATTCAAATACTGGGCCTTTACTGCTTCTATCTTCATTTCCTGTTGCTCCTCCTTTCAATTGTCTATTCTCTTCCAAGAGTAAGTCTATGGTCTTTTGTTGCGACTCTACTTTATCATAGAGTGACTCCACCAATTCCGAATGTTCAGTGATCATAACATCATTAGTTTTCTTGTATTCTTCAAAGATTTCGTCCTGTTGACCGCCAATTAATGAATTTATAAACGTCATAAGACTCTTGGTGTCTGTAGCTTTTATTATATCATCCTCACTAATACTCAATATTCCTTTCTTCTTGGGTGTCACCTGAGTAGCAGTTTTCTTACTGCTTTCCTTCTGTCGTGAGCTTGGACGTGAAGAATGTTTAGGCGTAGGAGGATACTTCTTTTCATCTAATGGGCTAGAAGGTATTTTCATACGTTTTGGACTCACCACCTCCTCCAATTGCTTTGCTTTCGTCGACTTTTTGGGCTTCGTCCCTGAACTATTCCGAGTTCTTGCCATGTTTTCTGTAGAATATGTTGTAACTGTAAGAAACTGTTAGAAATACGTTGTTGTTTTTTTGTATACCGCGTTCTGTTAGTGGAGTTGTAATGAAGGAATGTTTACTGATATGGCCATATTGTAACCGAAAACAGTCCCCAATATTGCTTAGTTCGCCAAAAAGGCAGGAATCCAGTCCAAAACAGCAAATTCTATTGCCCTACCTTCATTTCTGGCCATTTTTTTGTCAAAATCTTAAATAGACCCGTACACCTTAGCATTGACAAATTTTCGAAACCAGCAGACTTTTGAAGATTTCCCGTCTTCCTTTCTTCTCCGCCAATTGAATCCAACACCCAGTCAAAACAGCTACCCGGAAGACGTCACGCCATGTCATTCTCACCGGAAACATTTAATAAGAAGTTGGCATCTTTGCAGGAAACCCAAGATTCCATTGTAACCATCTCACAATGGGTCCTATTCCATCATCGACATTGCAAAGAGCTTGCAAGTATATGGGCCAAATTCATTGTTCAACCCAAATACGACTCGGCCAAGAAGCTCTCCCTTCTTTATTTATGTAATGATGTGGTTCAACAAGCGAGACATAAGAGAAAGATGGAGTTTATTACTGAATTTGGTAAAATCTTACCGGAAGTTATCAATAAAATCTACAATAGATTAGACAGCCGTATTAAACCCAAAGTCGACAGATTAATTAATGTGTGGGAACAGAGAAATGTGTTTAGTGCCAGTGATATCAAGAATTTCCGCAAAGCCATCGAATTATCCAATGCTGACAAGAACTTAGAACCCGAAACTCCTGCCAGTCCTCAGGCCAAAGTGGCCTCAATTGTTCCTGATTTGAAGAATTTGAATGATAATTATGTTCATATTAACAAATTGATCGATACCAGCCAGGCCAATTTGAACCAGGTGGGATTACAGTCCAAAATCTACTTACCAAACCATCCTGGACTCTCTGACAATTTACCATCACCAAAAATCTACATTTCCAAGCTTAACACCTTAGAGAAGTTATGTAACATATCCAAGAAGAATATCGAGGATACCAAGGTCGAAAGAAAAGATATCATCAAGATTTTAGACAATTTAAAGAAAATTATGGTCGATTCACTCAGCATTGATGATTCCAAGATAAATATCATTAATAATAAGTTAGAGAAGTTGCACACTACGAGGTCGGAATTGCAGCAAATACTCACCGAAGATGAACACGATGTGTCCAATAATGACGTGAATGAAGATGAAGAACCTTCACCAGCTTTCGATGACGATGATGACTTCAAATCTAAACCTGCTGAGGACGACGACGATGATGATGATTTGATACCGACATACGAAAATGACGATGATGACGACGATGATGACGACGATGATGACGAATACGATGATGACGAGCCTCCACTGAAGAAACAGAAGTCTGAAGCCAAAACACCAACTCCGACTTCAACACCTACCCCCGGTTCTACATCAGGAAATTCGACCCCATCGCATCGTAAGTCCGTTGCATTTGCGGAAAATATTCAGATTAAAGAATACGACCGTGAGGAGCAGACGGAAGTCATCAAGATTGTAAGAAGTGACGATGACCTGACCGACATAGACTACGAAGACAATGAAGACGATGGAGGAGTTTCGAATGACTATGGCAAATTTCATAAGGATGCTCTTGAATTGAAGCATGAACATGACCATTCAGGTAATCCTTCCGCTGCAGAAGATGACAATGACGATGCATACGATCCTTCTTCTGGTTTTAGTGACCCCGTTTCCAATTCTACATCATCAGCCGGAAACAATGAGTCCGGCGGAAACTCAACTGTCTTGGACTTATTATCAAAACTTAGGTAAGAAGATCAAACCTTAATATTGATCAAAACTCGGCTATAAATTGGGTTTTCCTTATATTTTCGTTGCTGCTGTATTATTCATCTGTATAGATTTCTTTTTAGGGGGCTTGTTTACTTTCATTATTAAGGTAAGAGCATAAATTTGGTTGTTTCACTTGTTTGTAGGCTTTTGTAATTGTGCTTATGCGTACGGCCATTCTGCAAAGAAATAATCACCCTTTTAGATTTTACCGTTTATGGAAGGTTTAGCCACTGCCATGATTAGGTCTGGTGGTTAATCCAAACGGTAATTTGACTACAAATTCAGTTTTTTGATATGATAAAACTGGCACTAAACTTTCTTTATGTACTATGCATTTAAAAATGAGTTAAACTTTTGTAATTAAAGTGTAATCCCAATTTCCTCGTTACTTAACCAAGAATAACTCTGAAGAGAACGTGAATATCCAACTAAAATAAAAAGAAGAAATGAAGTAAAAGATCATAAAAGGTAATAAAACAAAATAATAACATAATGAATTCGACGTGATATGCCCGCAAAGTTTAATTTGCAGTAGCTATTTTTTTATTTGACAAAAATCTTTATCAAATGACAACTTTAGCCAAATATTTCACATAATTATTTGGTTAAGTCCGCTACAAATGGGTTGTTTTTCTATAGCTGGAAGATAATAATTCAATCAGACGGCAGACGAATTGTGATTTTAAGCGTGGCGTGTGGTACATTACTTGTGGAATTTAATGATAATGAAAGGGGAAGAAAAACTTCTTTATTTCATTAATGCATTAGCTAATTTAATATTTTGTCGAAGTCACTTAAATGCTTTTTCGTGTATGAAAAATTCGATTGTACTTGATTTGGGGATGGATAAGAATCCTGGGTAATAACCGGTGATCCGAAATTCGATGGCTTATTACACCCCGATTGTTGCACGGCCCTACTATTCACATGAACAGGCCTATAAAAGTTATCGTAGCTGTTTCCATTGTAGTGTTGAGACTGTAGTGTTCTATTGTGTTTCATAGAATCAAGTTCTGGAATCAAACTGGGGGATAATACCCGGTGGATTGAAGGTAATGCATATGGTGATTGAATCATTGATGCATGGTTAATTGGCAGTCCAGCAAAAGATGAAGTATCGGTTCTATTACTGGAGGTGGAATCCTTTCTTACCATCGATTTACTGTCATCATGATCATGACTACATTCATCTTTCTCTTCAATTGGCTTGTTGAGATCCTTCTTACTCTTCTTCATTTTTCTGGGTAAGTATATGCAAAGTTCGTCCGAACTAACACAGTTGGAACATTCGGGTAGTGATCTAGTACACTTCTTCTTAAACTTTCGACATCTTAGACAACTTACTTTGGATTTGGTCTTATCGTAGGTATCAATGTCAGGTTTAGAAAGGTTATGTTCATAAATATTAACCCCTTTGTTAACGTTGAGGTTGTTTAACTTCTTCTTTTTGAATACAATTATTGAAGGTTTGGACTTGGATTTGGAGTTTTTAGATTTGTTGCCTCTTTTATCATTGGAACTCTTGTTGGACTTCTTTTGATTGGCGACAGACCTTTGTATTGCCAAGTTCCAATTGATGGCAACATCTTTGTTAAGTTTAACTTGAAACTCGCTGATATACTTGAGTATATCTGGATATTCATTCAAAGTATCTTCAAAGATTCTGGATAATTCGTCATTTTCAGAACTTGGGTTCATAGCTTGGTTGTGTGAACTATCATTAGCCATTGATTCATTTATATGATGGAGAAATGTGGACCGGTTATAAGTTGATGATATGTCTGGAAAAACAGCAGCCATAGCCCTATATATACTAAAAAAGGAAAACGTTAGGCCTGGAAGGAGACTTGAAAAGGATTCTTGCTGTCCAACAAAAAACTTGTAATGCAAAATGAATTCTATTTATAATAAAATAGACTTAGTGGTTATTAAAGTTATGGGTGATCAGACTTGTTGGAGATATTAAGGATGTAATTACTCGTAACGTTTATTCAGAAATGATCCCTATTTGAATTACTATTTTAAAAAATGGAACCCCAAAACTGAAGTTTAAAGCTGAAGTAAGTAGATACTCGTAATAATAAATAACCCCAAAACAGCAAGGTACCCAGGGATGATTATTTTTTTCGATAGTAATAGATAATAGGATTACTCAAATGCCAGGTATATATAACCATCAATAAAATAGTGAATAATAGCGAAATTTACTCAATTTATTAGGATGTTGGATGACGTGAAAAAGAAATGACTTCTGTACCATCTCAATGATGATAAGCCTTAGGAAGCATTAGTAAAATCTCAGTTAATTACAAATCCAGTATATGGGACCTGAACTGGATTGGATTAATAATAGAACTCCCGAGTTTGACTTATTTGTGCTTTAAAAAATGTAACCAGGATCCAAAAAATAAAAAAAACTAGAGATGTTACATCTTTGGTTGGGCACAATAAATGTGAAAAAAAAAAACTGAAAATCTTAAATTAGGAAATCTAAAACAGGATGTCCAGGAAAGAACAATAGCTTCGCCAGCAGAAATGTCCGGGAAAGAAGAAAGAAAAGGAAATATTACATGGATGTTTAACTCATGTCGAACGTGTTAAATTTGATTTTAGTTACGTAGTTTTGGATTGTCAAGACCATAGGTTTTGTTATTTTATTTTACTCTGTAACCCGTATTACTATTTTTAAAATAATGAAGCGTATATTAAAAAATAATTCAAACAAACTGTGTATTCCAGAATATCGTAGTTTCTATCAATGCATTCTCATCAATGGGGATCAAACTTCCTAATCAATCACCGATATGTATACAAGAGTTTCTGTGAATACACTAAATTCATCTTGCTTCTTGGACTTGTAATTATGTCATCTTGACAAGGTTTTATTTTTACTATACTTGCAACCAAAGGGTGAAAAAATTCGCACAATCGTGCTAAAAAATTGACATTTCGTAGCCAATTTGGTGCCATGACTTTTTTTATTTTTTTCTGTCCACAGAAAATCATTAACAGTTTGCGCCAGGAAAAGAAATAATTACCGTGTATCTCACTGCAGGGCATTTGGATTTGCAATTTAGCCCGCTTTACATACAGAAACGATTAAAGTTAGAACAGTGACGACATAGAAGAAAAAATAACACAGTTGGGTATCCTCCCATAGATAAGATTGGGATATGCATCTTCGGGGAATCGGAATGAAGCAGTGCATTCTGCTGTTACTAATACGTGCAGAGAGTGTCGTAAGTAAAAATTCGACAGACTGTATGGAAGCGAAACTCGGTGATTCTTCCCCCACGCGCGACAAAATAACCCGGAACAGGCAAAATTTGACAGATGGGCTTGGGGTGCTTCATGTAATGTGAAAAGCCAGTACATATTCGAAACTTGCAGATTTTATTATCCATGGCTTAAAATAGAATTTTTTTAGTACGGAAAATTACTCTTCAACCTTAACTACGGTGGTGACTTTAATTAATGTCGGTTCTTTTCTTTTTTATTTTTTTTTTTTCTTTTGCTTTTATTTAAACTTTGCATAACCATCACTAGCAGTGCCTCGTGAAGAACGTTAATAGTTTGGCGACAGATGTAGGCCTTGGTTTAGAGTTTACATAAGATAGGGCTCGTGAGTTGACGTATTTTTGTTCGATTGTTACATTTAAGAGTTTTGCACTTAGAACATTTATACTGCCACTGTGATAGCCCCGTTTAATGACATTAGAGTGAAATTTTTTGTTCCTAACCGATCGTAACTCTTCAGTAAATTTTGCCTGGCTGTTCATAAATTGTTGATAAATTTGGGCCCCCTTTTTAAGGTTACGGTCAGATGGTGTTTGTCGGTTCAAATCTTTAGCAAGATTTTCAATTGGGGATAATGTATCTGATGCAAAACTGGATGCAGTTACTTCTATGTCATCAGATTTCATGGGGGAATGCTTGTTGAGTATTGGTAAATAGTCTTTAAAATACTGTTTTGTTGTATCAGAAAGTTTGTAGTACTCTTTTGTTGATCCAATGTATAGTAGATTCCTAGCTCTAGTGCAACCGACATAGAAAATTCTTGATTTACTTGGCTCTGGGCTACCGTTACTCACTAACAATGATTCCCATATTGATTTATCCCTCAAAAATTTAGTCGTACTGATGATGAAAACAATAGGAAATTCTAATCCTTTTGCCGTATGAATTGTTGAAATTTTAATCATTTGTTCTTCACCAGCAGGGATTTCATCGTTATAGGTGCGTAGAAAATATCTCAAAAAATTTATCTTGTCAGCAACTAACTCCCCGGTTTTGATATATTCCAAATAGGAATTTCGGAGCGATCGATTGAAGGATTGAAGCAATTTTTCTAACAGTTTTTTGTATTCAACTTCTGTCATTTTTTTCTTACTCTTGTCGTAAACTCCTCTAGAAATTTCTGGTTCATTAATATATTGGATTAGTCTCAGGTTTTCGATTATGCTCATTAATGACTGTAAAATTTCATTGGGAACTTGGTCTAGGTCTTCACAGTTGAAATTCAGTAGTCGATTTCTCTCCTGGTTGATTTTGGTCAACAACTTATCAATTTCGTGTAGAGTTACTTCCTGAGTAAGGGTCTTGTAAATTGACTTTATGGAGTACCTGAGTTTGTCATCATCTGATTTCGAAGTGCTTCTGGAATTAGAGTAATTTTCCCGGATTTCATGCAACAAGTAATTTTCTAGGTCGGTGACATTTTCAGATTTTTTGTAAGCCTCCCTGCATTTCTCCGCTGCCCATTTACTGCTATAATTAAACAATTGAGACACCCTTGACTTGGATCCACTGGAAGTATCAATTACGGATAATAAGCACAATAGACTAAATTCAGCACCGGATGAATTTCCTAAAACGTTGATTACATCAAGTAACATATGAAGTTTGCTGTTTATCCATTCATTGTTGGGCGGTAATTTCAAACATTTGATGTCAAACCTCAGTTTAAAAATCTTGGCGATGCTTTCAATCTCCTTATTTGATCTAGTAAGGATGGTAAAATCAGAAAACCGCAATAAACCTCCCAGTTCTAAAATTAACCGTATTATCTCTTTTCCCACCTCAGTAATTTCATCTACCTCAGATTTGTAGGTTCGTACAATCGGGTAAAAACCCTCACCTCTAGTTGAATTGGGGTTCGTGGTGGATGGAACATTCATGTTTAGACACTGGGTTGATGCATCAAGGATTCTTTGTGTTGACCGAAATGATTCATTAATCTGCATTTCAATTATGGAGGCTGAGGGAAATTGCATCTGAAGATTTTGCAATAACTCTGGTTTGGCACCTAGAAACTCATATATACTTTGATTAGGGTCCCCGGCAATAGTTAAATGTTTTAATTTGCCGTCACTGCTTGCTGTGGGATACTCCACGACTGCCGTAACAATTTTTAGTAGGTAGTCGTAAATATCCTGAAATTCATCTACGACCACAGCCCTGTAGTTTTGCAATTGAGGAATTAGTTGTTCCAGGCCCCCTGCCAACGAGAGGTTTATCAATTGCAACGCATTAGTTAGAAGATCATGATATCTCATCATGCCATTCTGGTTCATATAGTTCAAGAGCGACCTTAGGTACGCTTCACTGATTTTAGCCTTTTCAGCAGCTTGTTTGACAGTAGTCCTTTCGCTTTTGATATCAAATATGAGCTTTTCGAGAGAAGTAGCTGTCAAACTCCCATGAATCTTCTCTCCCTCCAACATTATCTGACTTCCCAGGAAAAGAGACGAGAAGTTTCTCCAGCTCAAGTCGTCCATTAGCCTCATTTTGCCGAATTCTGGACTATACTGCTCAGCGAATTGGTCTATGAGTGCCCCACAAAATGAGTGGAATGTGTTGATGGTGATTTCATTACATTGATCCTCTCCTAACGTGGTACCCAAAGCGTCTTTCAACGCATTGACTGCTCTATTGCTCATCGAAAGCACGAGAATCTCATTGGGCTTGAGATCTCGATGTTCTATCAAATACTCAATTCTCTTTACCAACGTAAACGTCTTACCACTTCCAGGACCTGCAATTACCTTAAGTATGGTGTCCAGATCTGCTGGAAACGTTATAATGGCCTTCTGTGCTGCCGTAGCCTCTACTTCTGTCGCCAGGGCCGCGGCCCTGCCGTTTTTCATTGGTTCTGCCGCTTCATCGTCCGCGATTTGGCCCATTGACTCAGCTACAGCGTAGGTTGCTGGGGTATATCTTTTTTTCTGGCTATACTGTTTTGCAGTTGTAGGTGTTTTTGGCAGGACACTACGAGATCAATACATTTCTACTTACCCATTTCTCATATACGCCTTCTTTCACTTCGTTGATGCCCCCACACTAGTAAAACCATAATGAGTGCCTTGCTGACTTTACAACAGTTGCTTCCGTTCTCTTTGGAGGAGGCATCTGAAATTGATCTAAAACCTCCAACTTCCCTCGACGCTCTCGAGACATACACCAATTTCGTCAAAACCAAACCCAATGCATCACAACAACTACTTGAAAAAACCCGAATTGAAGCAGCAAACTCCAAGGAAACAGACTATTCCTACGTCAGCTCTCTTTCCAAGTCTGATGTCGAGAATCTCACCCGTAAGTTCCAGAATTATCAAAATAACATCAAATCGTACAGAGCCAAGCTTCAACCACTTGAATCGGTTCTTACCGACTTTAATACCGAATTAAATGATCTTTCCAATACTCTCACATCATTGCAAGAGCAGTCTAGTAGATTAACAAGCGATTTGAACTTGCAAAGAACCCTTACTGAAAAACTTAACCCCATTATATTGGATCTTATGATTCCTCCAGATCTTGTACGGTCCGTAATCAAAGAACCTATTGATGAAAGGTGGCTTGAAAATGTCAGATTTATCAACGAAAAGACCCAATTGTTGGAAACGGTAAGTCTGCAAAAGACTACCAACTACGAGCATACAAAAGCATTAAAGGAATTGAAGGCAGGACTTCTTCTACTCACGGCCAAAGCTGTCGAAAGAATAAGAGACTATATAATCAGTAGCATCAAAAAGCTCCGGTCTTCTGTAACAACCTCGTCACAGACTATTCAACAAGAACTTCTTCAGGTTAAAGAAGTGTTTGTATTCTTAAAGGCCCATGAGCCTCAGTTGGCCAACCAGTTGCAATTGGCCTATATATTCACCATGAGATGGTACTACCATACCAGATTCGCTAAGTACCTTTATGCTTTGGAAAAGCTCCATCTCAAACATATAGACCAAACATATGTTTTGGGCAGTAGCGAATCGGGCACTGATGATAAATTGGGAGTATTTGGAGGTGGGTTCAAAAGCTGGTTATCATCATCAAGTCAGGCCACTTCTTACTCTCCAACTTCACCTAATCCTCAGCAATTACAGCCAGCCAAAGTGACCTTGAACGAATACCTTCAGTCTATTGATAAAAGAATAGATATACTAAAGGAAAAAGTTGATCCGGAAAAGACAGAAACTGCCATCCCAGCCCAAATTGCCGAAACCACACCCTTCCAGTACTGGCTTGAGTTTGTCTATAACCAATGGTCCATTGCTTTGATCGATAATATTGTGGTGGAATACCTCTTTATGGTGGAATTTTTCTACCAGGGCAGCGAAAAGTTTGATAATGTAGATGCTCTCAATCCCAATTCTCCTGTGAAGGAAAGCACTAGTTCCAAACCTCATAAAAATGATTGGTCTGCGGTTATGTTTGGTGAAATCTATAAACTAAGCTATGATTTCGTCACCTGGTTGATTACTCACCAAGCAGCATACTTGAGTAGTAGAATAACCTCTGGCTCATCTTCTCGGACCGCCCAGGCAGCTTCGTCATACACTGGAACTTGTGATGCCTATGCTATTCTTTTGATGATCAGAATCATCCAAAACACCCAGTTCAGTTTACATAACGAATTTCGTATTCCGGTTCTAGATGATCATCTTAATTCATTGCTCCTTTTGCTCTGGCCCCAGTTCACCAAAATTATCGACATGAACTGTGAATCCATGAAGAAGATTATCATGAGATCGTTTACGTCCAAATCCAAGGATGCCCATCTTGCTCCCGTGAATATCACCCAACTGTTTGGTCATTTTCTACTGGGTTTACTAAAACTTACTTTTACGCCCGATAAAGACGAAAACCACTTTAAAGGAGAGCCTTTATACACTTCTGTTTCCAGATTAAAGAACGACTTTGAAAGCACTCTTACAAAGATGAGTAACCATCTCTTCAGCAACAAGTCTCAATCTACCCAGAAAGAGATTTTCTTATACAACAACTATTTCCTTATTGTTAACATCATCAAGAACGAAAATGGGTCTGAGTCCAGTGCATTCATTGATGAACAAATCAACCATTTCGAAATGTTGTGTGAAGCATACAAAACTCGATAAACTTTACTGCATTAAATACTATTTACAAATCACAAAGTTTTGCAAATAACCCACATAATTGTAAGTATGTAGAAACACCCTCCAAAACTCTCATGTGAGTGAACCCTATTTCCTTCAACATGTCCAACCGCTTCGATTCGCTAATATTAGGGTATGTTTTCGCCACTCTGAATGTCAGGGTCACGATATCAACTCCAGAATATCCTTTTTTCCACAAGCTATCTAGATAGTCAATGGCTTCATCTATGTCTCCACCAGTTTTGGTGACACATGCTGATATGATTTTCTTGATAATCAACGGATGGGGCTGGTCTACAATTTTGAATACGTTGACGTCGTTGACAAAGCCAAATCCAGCTACTGTACTCTGTAAGTTGTTGATGGCCTGTCTCATATCACCTTCAGCCGTGAAAATCAAAGCCTTCAACCCATCTTCGTTGTATTTCACGTTCTCAGCAGCAGCTACTTCTAGCAATCTCGCAAGAACCTGATCATCAGCAAGTTTGTTGTATCTCAAGATAGCACAACGAGACTGTAAAGGTTCGATAATTTTACTGGATTCGTTACAAGCAAATGCAAATCTGGTGGTATTAGAGTAAATTTCCATAGTTCTTCTTAGAGCTTGTTGGGCTCCTTGAGTCATAGAATCAGCCTCATCTAGAATAATGATCTTATGTCTTCCTGGTGGCAACAGAATCTTGGTTTGGGCAAATTGTTTGATTTTATTTCTTACCACGTCAATCCCTCTATCGTCAGAAGCATTCAATTCTAATGTGGCTTGGTGGTAATGTTCTGGGCCTAGAAGCTCGTAGGCAAGACAATGAATGGAAGTAGTCTTACCAATTCCTGGAAATCCCGATATGATCATATGGGGCATGTTTCCATCACTAGCAATCAATTTGAGCCTTTCGATGGTTTCTTCATTACCAACAATGTCATCAAGTTTATGAGGACGATATTTCTCTACCCATGGCAACTCTAATGAGAGTGAAAAGTTCTTACTCATGGTCAGTTTTACGTGTAGAAGAATAGTAGAAGAGATAGAATCATTACGAGGACGCGTTGAATTTTTCACCTCATAATTTTTCACTTCTCGCTCTACAGCTTAACTATCAACGTCATTATTCATTAGCATATATAGGCTCATTTTGCAGGTTTTTTCTTCTTGTTAGCTACGGGGGCAGTAGTGGCCAACACCTTGATGGCAGGCTTATGGAAGTAGGCCTTAAACCCGTCGATGTCTGTAAAAATTCTGCTTAACCATGGCATATCTACGTCCTCGATGGCATTAACGAGAGAGTATAAGGGTTTGGCCTCGGCAGCAACGTCAGTTAATCCTATGATACCCGTGTGTTTGATGTTGAGTGTAGTAGAGACTTTTTCCATGGCTCCTTTGGGCAATTCCACGAGCTTGACCCTGTTATCAAGCGATTTGGATGCTGTGTAGCAGAGAACAGGGAAAGACTGGGTCAAAATTGACGGACTGATATCGTTTTTGGCAACAAATACATACTTGAGATACTCCACTGACTCTTTCTTAGCCCTCTTGGACTCTCCGGTAAGAACCTGTCTCTTTTCGGCCGCCTGGGACTCGAGTCTTTTCACTGTAGAGTTGAATCCAAGAGTCAAATGAGATCGTATTTCTGGAGGAACTGCTGCTTCTCCCTTGTTTGCAGCTTTCGTTGTTTCTTTGGCTAGCAATTCGTACTTTCCAACACTCATAAGCAACAGACAGAGCAAGTCAAGGATGTCTGTTGATAGTTTGGCATCTATAGCTGGCCATTGGGAGGATTGGGTGTATGGGTTGTCTAGAATGGGCTTGAAAACCTGCTTCTTTTTCTGTTCCACATCCTTTAGCGATCCCAGTTGTGGGGCTACAGCTTTCTTGGATGACAGCATTGGGGGTATGTAGTGGTGTTGGCGTAAGAAGAGTATGAGATGAGATCTTTTGGTTCGCGATGAGAGTAACATAATTTCTCACATAATGCGCTTACTGTATTGCGCTGCAAATTATTGCGTCCATTACTGTAATTATTCCGTCTGAACTTTTCATATTATTGCGGATATTAGGCTACGGTAACTTATAATTGTATTTATTGCGTGATATACAAACACATAGACACATTTAGAAAACTCATTGCCACTACGCAATCTATAAAAAGTTTGAATTTATTGATTTTACATATTTTTATTTTGGAAATTTTGGAAATGATATAAATTACAGATTTTAGGATTTTTAAATACAATTCAGTACTAATCTTTCTTATCCTTATCCTTAGAGTCTGGTGAATAACTTGGGGATCCTGGAGAATATGATGGTGACGTTGGAGAGTACTGAGGTGACGTTGGGGAGTACTGTGGAGATGTAGGGGAGTAGGATGGGGAAGTTGGAGAGTAAGATGGAGAAGTAGGAGAGTAAGATGGGGATGTAGGGGAGTATTGTGGGGAGGTTGGTGAGTACGAGGGTGATGTTGGTGAATAACTTGGAGAAGTTGGGGAGTAACTTGGCGAAGTAGGCGAGTAACTTGGCGAAGTAGGAGAGTAAGATGGAGAAGTTGGTGAATAACTTGGGGATGTTGGTGAATAGGATGGAGAAGTTGGTGAATAACTTGGAGAAGTTGGGGAGTAGGATGGAGAAGTTGGGGAGTATGATGGCGAAGTTGGGGAGTAACTTGGAGAAGTTGGTGAATAACTTGGCGAAGTAGGAGAGTATGATGGGGAGGTTGGCGAGTAACTGGGCGAAGTAGGCGAGTAACTTGGCGAAGTAGGAGAGTAAGATGGTGATGTTGGAGAATAAGATGGTGATGTTGGAGAGTAAGTTGGAGACGTTGGCGAATAGGTTGGCGAGGCACCTCCATAAGTAGGAGAAGAAACACCATACGAAAATGGAGAAGTTGGAGAAGGAGATGAAGGTTGACCACCGTAAGAGGTAAGAGCACCAGATCCATCGGAGATAGGGGCAGTGTGAATTGGCGAGAATCCAGCACCTTCTTCGAATTGAATCTTATCATCTTCCATTTCGTATTCTCTGTATGGAGTAGCACCACCATCGTCATACTCGTTAGTGTCAGCAACTACAGCAACACTAGTAGCGGATTGTAACATCTTATCATCGACCATAACATCGAAAGCACCCGTACCCAATGGAGCCATTTGACCCAACATAACATTCTCAGAAATACCACGACAATCATCAAGTTCAGCATAAGCACCAGCTTCTAACAAAATTTCCACAGTTTCTTCGAAAGAACAACGCATCAAAGCACCAGTATCAGCTCTGTTAATACCATGACGAGTAATAGCCATTAAGTGACCACGAGAAGTCATCACATCAACTAATAAGGCCATATGACGGTAGTTAACATAGGAACCATCGAAGGCAATAACATTAAGAATTTCTTTGAATAAGGCATAACGAGTAGCTTCGATACCCAACACTGAAAGAATTTCAATAAAGTTATTGGAGTAAGTACGAGATGCATCAACACCAGGAACTGCCATAACATCAGCCAAATTAACACCATCAGTTTCCAACACCCATTCTTGACTTTGAGAGAATTCACCAGTAGCATCAGGACTACTGATTTTATGTTGCATCATGAACACTCTGGTAATACCAGGAATACCTCTTAAAGAAATGGTTTCTAACATATGGGCTTCAACACGTTTCAAAATTTGATCTTCTTCATGATCTCCTTCTTCTTCTAATTTAGGATCACGGATAACACGACAACGAATGATCAATTTATCGGCGGTATCATCGGACCAAATAACAAACAAATCTTCTCCGAAGTTTTGAGAAATCTTTTCCGCCACTTGAGCCATAGTTAATTGTTTATCCAACATCTTAGCACGATCTAATTCAAGACGAAGTAACCAAGGAGATTGATTTTCAATGGTTTCTTCAACCTTTTCATCAGGAATGGCAAAGTAAGCTTCCACGGTATCGTAATCTTCTTCTATAACAGTACTTCTTGGATCAGGATCGTAGAAAATTTCAGTGGCAGAGGTAACATTCTTCAAAGTAGTATGTTCAATAGCTGATTGAACAACTTTAGCCTTTTCAATGTCATCAGCAATCAGTTTATCTAAGTAGACAGTAAGAGCTGGAGTCTTGATATTCTTTGCCACATTAAGAATTTCCTTAAGACGAGGAACCCCCAAAGTAACATTTTTAGAAGAAACCCCAGCATAATGGAAAGTGTTCAAGGTCATTTGAGTAGCTGGTTCCCCAATAGATTGGGCAGCAATCACACCCACCATCTCACCCGGATGAACAATAGATTTCTGGAATTGATTTTCAATTTCACCAAGAACCCATTCGAAGGAAATACGGTTTAATTTGAATTCTTCGATAACACGACGAGCAGCCAATCTAGAACGCAATAAACATTGGAAAAGAAGAGTAGCATTAGCTTGGGCTTCTCTTGACAAATCATTATCACCACGAACGACCATAAGTTTAGTACATAAGGTTTTCACATCGTTAACAATTTCATCTAAACTTAAATCGGAAGCCTTATGACGTCCGTTATGGAAAATCTGTTGGGCATTTTGAATGATACGACGCAAGTTGACTGGTAATGGCCAATTATAGTCACCGTTAGGGAAACAAACTTCTCTCAAGTAACGACGATCATCAAGTAATTGGTTATATTCTTCATCTAAAACGTTTTGTAAATTGACATCACCTTTAATTTCTTTACCTGATTGTAACAAGGATTCAGAAATAGATTTAGATGGGTCCAAAACATCAATACGGTAACGTCTTTCAAAACTTTCATCAGAACCTGGAATGGTATCAACAGATTGTTTTTCAACTTGGGTACCATCAATACCGTCTTCACCATAAACGAATTGAATAATATCACCAAGAGAATTTCTCGTGGTACCATCATAATGAACCATGATATCTTCCAAAGCCTTAACTAAACGACGTTGAATATAACCGGTTTCTGCGGTTTTCACTGCAGTATCAATAAGACCTTCTCTACCTGCCATAGCATGGAAAAAGAATTCTTGAGGAGTTAACCCTCTTAAATAAGAATTTTCTACGAAACCCTTGGATTCAGGAGAGTAATCATCTTTAGTGAAATGAGGTAAAGATCTATCAGCGAAACCAAATGGAATACGTTTACCTTCAACAATTTGTTGACCGACACAGGCAGACATTTGAGAAATATTAATGAAAGAACCCTTAGAACCAGATGTCACCATCTGTTTCACATTATTCAAATCTTTCAAATTCATTTCCGCAGACCGACCAGCGGTATCACGAGCTTGATTCAACACACGAGAAACATTATGTTCAAACGATTCACGTAATGTCATACCAGGTTCAGGTTCCAACTTATTTTGTTGTGCATCCAAAATGATTTCCTGGACCTTATTCTTAGCCTCTTGAATAGTGGTAGTAACTGTTTTCATGGTTTCTGAATCAGCAATAGTATCACCTATACCAATAGAGAACCCATTGTGTAATAACCAGTAATTGACCACTTTTTGAATGGAACTAAAAAGTTGAGCACAAACTTGTGGACCCTTTTCTCTCATGACCGTGTGGATTAAACCACCTCCGGTAGCACCGACTGTCAGTTTGGTAACCACACCAAACATAATTTCACCATCAACGATTAACATACCGTTATCCTTAGGACTTAAAAGATTAGTACCATCATCGAATCTTTGTAAATGAATACCTTTTGGAATTGCCATGGATAATAATTGTTTACCAGACCATAATGGTTTTGGCTTAACAATAGCTGGAGGAGGAATAACTCCGTCCCAGTTTGGAATCCAGTATAACATATTCATCACTTGATCGTACTCGATGAAAGTATCTCTCAATGTCATCTTACGGACACCACAAAGTGTATCTTGCACAATACCCATAACTGGTTTATTGGATTGAGGAGAAACAATTTGTAATGGAACGGCACAAATCAATGAAAGCTCGGCCCTGGTTTCATGAGATTGAGGAACATGCAAGTTCATTTCATCACCATCGAAATCAGCATTATATGGGGAGGTAACTGATAAATTCAATCTGAAGGTAGAATAAGGCATGACTTTAACTCTATGGGCCATCATAGACATTTTATGTAAGGAAGGTTGACGATTGAATAACACGGGATCATCATCCATTAAGTGACGTTCAACTTTCCAACCATATTGTAAGGCGATATCACCAGCTCTCTTATTGTATCTTAAATCTATACGATCACCAGTATCTCTAATGACGTATTTTGCACCCGGGTGTTCATTAGGACCATTACGGACATATTCAGTTAAACGATGAATATTATATGGAGTAACAATTTCAGGGTAGGACAAGGTTCTAGCAATGGAGATTGGAACCCCGACTTGATCTAAATCAAGATTTGGATCCCCCGAAATGACAGTACGAGCGGAGAAATCCACTCTTTTACCCATAAGATTACCTCTCAATCTACCTTCTTTACCCTTTAATCTGGCTCTAATAGATTTAATTGGACGACCGGTCTTTTGAAGGGCTTGAGGTTGACCAGCGATATCGTTATCCATATAAGTGGCAACGTGGAATTGAAGTAAAGCTTCAAATTCACTGATAACATGCTGAGGAGAACCATCCATTTCAAGTCTTTGAACATTAATATTGGCTTTTAAAACATCTGCCAATTTGAAAGTTAAATCATCTTCCCCTCTGGCAGTATCATTGAAAGCAATGGAAGGTCTCACAGGTGGAGGAGGAACTGGCAAAACAGTTATCAACATCCATTCAGGACGGGCATAATCTTCATTAAAACCTAATTTATGACAATCTTCAGGACTAATATGTCTGAATACACTCAAAATTTCAGAAGGAGTCAATAAACGACGTTCAGGTTGCTCATTTTCTTCGAAATTTTTATTTTGCTTCCAAGTTCCCCATAATTTCAAACCATCTCTACGAACAGTTGGCTGAGTGTGACCACATCCACCTCTTCCTGGCTTTTCAACTTTATGTTGATCTTCTTCACTGATAGTATCAGCTTCACAAATCATTTTGGTTTTACAAGTATTCCAAACAGCATTAAATCTCTTCTTTGGGTCTCTGATTTTGATAGCTTGGGCCATTAAAGGATTGGTTTCATCAAGTAACAATTTACCACAGTGCATACAAACACATTCACATACTTTCTTAATGGTAGCAATGAAACCAATATGGAACACTGGTTTGGCCAACTCAATATGACCAAAATGGCCTGGACATTCAGCCATATCTTCACTACAAGTTTGACATTTGAAATTACGATCAATGGAACCTAATCTTGGATCGTTTAAACCACCATCTCTTGGTTTCTTAGTAGTCTGATCCATTGTTTCAGGATACTCTATTTTGGCAACTGAAATTGCTCTGACTTCTTCTGGTGATAAAAGACCAAATTGGACCTTGAAAAGTTAGTTATTGAACAAAAAAAAATTTAGTTAAAAATATACTTACTTCTTTCACGGAACGAAGTGGAGCACTCGAATATGGAAATTGACGACTCATGGTGAATTAAAATAAAAATTATTAGGATGAAATATTATATTAAATAAATATGGCGATTCACACCCACTCTAATATGATATGATGATTAAAAATACAGGATTAATATATGTTTTTTGTTTGAATTTTTTTGGATTTTTTTTTCGTTTATGATATTAAATGACAAGGATTTAATAAATAAAATTCCACTTAATCAATCGATATAAGATATACTAAGCAGTCAAATGAATGAATGCTTACTTCTGGAACTAGTTTATTAAAAGGAGTTTGCTTTTATGTTACTGATATTTACACCAATTCAAAAGCGTTTTCTATATTGACCACCACTGATATATATATTATTCAACAAGGAAATATATATGATAATATCCAAACCGATCTCAACGAATTAATCAAATAAACTTATTCTGGACCACAGGATAGATGAATAGAACTGAAGGATGGTTTGATGGGTGTATGTGGGTTGTAGGGGATAAGGGTTTGATGAAATAATCGTCTTTATTCAATTTTCTCACTTTTCTTGTTATGAATGAAAATTCCGACATTTTTCGTAGTGGCGATAAATTTTTCGCTGTTCTGAGCTTTACGCGCGGATATGTTAAAATATTGAGGACGACACGGCTTAGATGAGGTATATATCAGACTGAAAACATCCGTACCGCATCTGATTACAACCAGCCATCAAACTTTGATCAGTAAGTATTAAAGGAAGGTGTGGTTGACGTAGTGGCAGTATCATGTCATTAAGAATCCAAAAACAAGATTGCAATACTTTGTTAGTGGTCATCGGTGGAATAGAAAGTAGTTTTTCCGAAAAATGTGCATAAAAAGAAAGATCTGTGGGAATGTACCTCGTAAAAATGCAGAAATGATCGATTCAAAATTCAGCATAGCAGGCCAAAGAGATTGAAAGAGACGAAGTTAGTTTGGTGGATAGACTGCTTGTCATCAGGAAATCAACTACTCTTTCTACCTTCAGATTATCTAGACTATTTCGAAGAAAGATTACGAGAAATCTCTGTTGCAACCACTGCTAGACTTACTCTCGCCCTTTCAAAGTCAACCCCATATCTAAATAAAGTAAACCCCATATCTGACTAATGCAACCGGCATGGTCGGCAGTTTTCAGTACTTCTCAATTTACATTGAAATCGCCCATAATTAGTCCTTGAGTTTGAGCGAGAGTTTTTCAAATATTGATTCTGTTACCCTGTTATTGTTCTCGTCTCTCTTACTACTCTGGAATTACTTCCTCATTAATCGATTTTTCCACCCCCACTTTTTTTTTCCTAATAATCCGATCTCCCATCAATGCTCGCAAAAATATGTCATAATTATTCCGAGCATTATTGGCGATGAATTGTGGGGACCCACTATAAATGGGCATCGAGAAACCATAGTTTTTCAAACTTTACTTTTTCACTGAAAATTATTACAATCATGACTGGAAAATACCTCTGGTGGAAAGATGCCACCATCTATCAAATTTGGCCTGCTTCTTACAAAGACTCTAATGGTGATGGGGTTGGAGACATCCCTGGGATCATCTCTACCTTAGATTATGTTAAATCATTGGGTGTCGATATCATTTGGCTCTCTCCCATGTTTGACTCCCCTCAAGATGATATGGGTTACGATATCAGAGACTATGAAAATGTGTATGAAAAATATGGAACCCTTGCCGATATGGACTCTTTGATTGAAGGTGTCCATAAACGTGGAATGAGATTGATCTTGGACTTGGTCATCAACCATACTTCCTCGGATCATGATTGGTTCAAAGAATCCAGATCCTCCAAAACTAACCCTAAGAGAGACTGGTACATTTGGAAACCTCCTAAGATTGATGAGAATGGTAACAAACATCCACCTAATAACTGGGGTTCTTACTTTTCCGGAAGTGCATGGAAGTACGATGAATTGACCGATGAATACTACTTACACTTGTTCGCTGAATCACAACCTGATTTGAACTGGGAAAATGAAGAAACAAGAAATGCTATATATAAATCAGCTGTGCAATTCTGGTTTGATAAGGGAGTGGATGGTTTCAGAATTGATACTGCTGGTATGTACTCCAAGGTACAAACCTTCCCTGATGCTCCAATTGTATTCCCTGATACTGAATGGCAACCATGTAAATTGTACCATCAAAGTGGTCCAAGAATTCATGAGTTCCACAAGGAATTGTTCGACAAAGTGTTCTCCAAATATGACTCGATGTCTGTTGGAGAAGTTGGTCACTCTTCCCGTGAAGAATCATTGAAATATGTTAGTGCTTCCAGAAATGAAATGAATATGATGTTTTTATTCGATGTTGTTGAAGTTGGTTGTGATCCTGCTGATAGATTCAGATATAAAGGATTCAACTTGGTAGACTTCAAAAAAGCTGTTAAGACTCAAGGTGAATTCATTGAAGGCACTGATGCTTGGTCTACTGTTTTCATTGAAAACCACGATCAACCAAGATCAATCACTAGATTTGGTAATGAAAAAGCTAGAGTTCCAACAGGTAAATTGTTAGCATTGTTACAATCGTCATTAACTGGTACTTTGTTCATTTATCAAGGTCAAGAAATTGGTATGACCAATGTCCCAAGATCATGGACTATTGATGAATATTTGGATATTAACTCCGTGAACTATTACAACCAATATAAAGAAAAAGTGGGTAATGACCAAAAGAAACTTGATGACTTATTAGATAAGATTAATTTACTTGCAAGAGACAACGCAAGAACTCCAGTTCAATGGGATTCCTCAGAACATGGTGGTTTCACTTCCGGTACCCCTTGGATGAGAGTTAATGATAACTACAAAGAAGTCAATGTTGCATCTCAAGTTAATGATCCTCAATCATTATTCTCCTTCTGGCAAAAATGTCTCCAAGTGAGAAAAGAATACAAAGAGCTCTTGATTCATGGTTCATTCAAGATTTTGGACATCGATAATGAGAAGACTTTCACTTTCATCAAAGAATCTGGTGATCAAAAAGCTTACATTGTTCTTAACTTTGCTAATGAAAGCATTAAGTTCGATAAGTTAGTTGATGGTAAGTATACTTTGATCAACTCAACCGCTAATGACGTTAATGAAGATGAGCTCTCACCATACGAAGGAAGAATTTACCTTGTTAATTAAAAATGGTAGGATATATAAAAATATAAGATTAAAATAAACGTATTTAGTGTAATATGATTTTTGTTTAATAAAAGGGGAAACAAAGGTGGGCAGAAGAATTAAAGTCGTAGAATCAGAATCCAAAAACGCCAAACTGCTGATTAGGAGGAGGAGAACCAATGTATCCATCATCCAAACCTTCAATCTGATCATTGAGCCAGAATCCAACCAAAACCACGACATAACTAAGGATAAGGATGACACCTTTGAAGTAATTAGATTTACCCTCAGCATAAATGTAAGTAAATAAATAGATTGCGATTAACGTAGCAATAATATCCCATCTAGGGAATACGAGAGAGAAGAGCATATCAACGTTGTCGAATCCTTTATAGATGGAGTACACAACCAAACTTGGAATTTGGATTAACACCACTTGCAATGCATAAGCACTACCAATTTCCATTGATAATGCAACGTTACCACCAATTGCAAATGAAATAGCATTTAAAAATTCGGTAGTATTAGGAACCAAGGCAAACACAGTTAATCCAAGGAATTTGGGGTTAATTGGGAAATCAGCAAGCACAGCATCAACATTATCCACTAAGATTTCAGCAATGATGGCATACAAAAGAGTAGCACCTAACAATATGATAGTAGATTTGTTTCGAGACCAATTAGGAGCATCGTGTCCACTAGAAGCAGAATCGTCTGGTTCCTCCTTTTTAACTGGAGTAGAAGGGTCATTTTTTTGTGATACAATAGAGCCCCTTGAAGGTTCAGTTTTAGGCAAACGATGTTTGCTCACTTCAAGAGAAGGTGACGGCAAAGCCGAGTTATTTTTCCAACTGATATTGGCGACTTGTTTAGCATCTAAAGCTGATGGGGGTAATGATAGTAATTTAGAAGGTAATGTTCCTGATTTGGCTACTTGTTGAGGAGTAGATTCAAGACTAATGACACTAGGAGATCTGATATAGTTTTCATCCTTCTTATTAATTGCTGCTTGTTGCTCATGAGAGTTGGTAGCCCATATCAATGAAGCATGAGTTCTCAAGGTGAAGAATAATCCACAGACATAAGCCAAGAACAAAGCACATGCAACAATTAAGGAGAAAGGTTTGATAATCGAGTAATAGAGGGAATCCAATGTAAATGAAGGTTGATTGAAACGGCATTTGACACAGTCATCACCTCCACTTGGAGTTAAATCAATCACACACTTTCTGCATTTAATTTCATATGGTCCATAAAGTTGATAGAAGAATGATGGAGCAAACATGATAACCATGGCAAATAATAACATTGTAGATGAAACACCAGCAGAACGGGGGTTATATCTTTGGGTCTTACGCTTAAAAGCACCTCCACACATGGAGAGACCGGGCAAAAGTAAGACACCACCCAAAATGGAACCAATCATAGAACCTTCTACCAACTTCCCTTTCGCCTGATTCAATGCCACACAGTAAAGGAAAATTTCGACAATAGTCGAGAAAAAGGCGTTGATTACAGCACCGACCCCCATTGAGGATTGGGCCGAGATGGAAGCCACTGCTTGACCAATAAAGTATGCTAACGGAATAATGGAAAACAAACAAGCACAGAACAAGAAGGAGGAGTTGGTGTACCAGCTTTCCCAGCCAAGTTTCTCCTTCAATACGTAGTAGTCAAAGATGACATACACCACGGCTGCTAGTAAGTTGATGAAGAAGATGTTGGTACCGTCAATGGTGTATTTGTAGTAATGGAATCCACACACACGATAAGTACATAAGATAATTGACTGATTTTTGTACTTCTTTTGGGTATTTTCGTTGTTAATTTTATCGTAGTAAATTTTTTCCAACTCGAAGTGTAATGCTAAAGGATGACGTCTGAGATGGTCACAAATAGTACTGGTGATCTTTGCCATGGGGATGGTGAACACAAACAACCAACAGAATAAACCAATGACATAGAGAAATGGTTGAAGAATACCGTAGAAGAACACATAGAACATGAAACGGCCCGAAGACCAGCTACCTCTACCAAAGAATCTTACCTTGATATCGGGGGCACTATTAATATCATCCTCAAGGGCATCTTCACCGTATTCATTGGAAAGGTCGCCGCCATCAGCTGCTGCCGAGCCGGAGCCCGTGTGTGAGGAATTGTTTTGTCCCTGTTGTTCGAAAAGGACATTTGTATTACGAGAAGATTCACCTAGACTGGAATAGGCATCGCGTAAGGGTCTACCCTTATGGTCTTTGAGCAATGGACGAGATTCATCGGTGCTGGTGTATCTTCTAGGAGGAGCAAAGAACAACCGTCCTTCTTCTTGCAATCTCCAGCGTTCAAACTCGGAGATAGATCTCCCGTCGAGTTCGTCTTCGTCCAAATAGTTTTTGTCCTTGTTTAAGAGAACGAATTTACCGAAAGGCGAGAGCCAGTAGCGGCCGAGTTTGAATAAAAGCTTGACGTAAGGCCTCAGGTGATGATGGTAGGCAAATCCCGACAACAAGAACACGGCCGTGGCACCCATGGAGCAAATGACGAACAAAAGGAGTCCGACGGAGATACTCCAGAGGAAATTGGTGAGACGAACTCCCCAGTGGATTTTGGAAAGGGTTTTATGCGGGTCGAAATCGTGGATATCCTCGTCTGCTCTGGCGGCCACCGACCGGTTCTTCTTATACAATGACGGTTTCCAGATTTTAATCCCGAACGGGTGGGTGGAGTTAATGGCATTCTGCCTATCCTTCAAGTTGAGCGACTCGATGGTTTCGCTCGAAGACGAAGACGAGATCGAATTGGAGTCGGCGTCGTCGCCAGAGGGTTCTACATCATCTTCGTGTGCCTCGTCAATGTTACCCAACCCGTCGCCGGTGCCTAGGTCGGAGACGTAGCTGGTGTTGGAGAGAATATTGTCTAGGGCCGGGCGCGACCCGATTTCGTCCTGCGCGGTGGGACCCACGGGTCCAGCTGGGGCTGGCTGGTTTTCTTTGGTGCGGAAGGTCGGGGGGGAGGCTCTGACGGTAGCGTCATCGTGGGCTGATTTGTAATGGGCATTGATATCAGGGAAGTAACCTACGGCCGGGATGACGGGGGTGGTACTGGTGGCAGCAGAGGGGGAGTCGATTCCGTCTTTTTCCTTCAACTTCTTCTGGTAGAGGGCTTTGAGGGCGTCGTTGTAACCTTCGAGATACTCTCGGTCCACGACCAATTTGGCGCTGTAGTCGTCATTCTGGTAGTCGTCGCCGCTCAATTCGTCGCCGATGTCGTCGTCCACCGAGAAGATGAACTTGTGGTGGCTGCCGGTTCCGGAAGAAAGACGTTTCAAGTGGGGTTTGGATTTATACTTTCTCATCTTAGACGAAGACCGGGCCCGCAAACTGGGTGAGTTGAGGATATTGGCCTGGCTGTTTGTGCGGGACGAGGTGGACGTGAGCTCGTCACTGGGCTTTATGCGCGGAGACGGCCTGGCGGTATCGTCCTGGCCCGTCATAATCAATTGGATGGAACAATAGAAGAAGAAGATGTGGTAATGATTAAAAAAAAAAAAAGGGCCCAGGCAGCACCAGCACCAGAAAAATGAATTGGCCGCGCAAACTCCGCTGCAAAAAAAAAAAACGGCCAGGCATCACCAGAAAAATAAGATTCTCCCCCAAACTCCGTTCCATCGTGGCACCAGATGATGCCCGATTACCGAAACGATTCGGGGTTGAATGGGGCTGCTAAACGGCAGTTAAACAAGGGTTGTTAAACGAGCTGCTGAAACGAGCTACTGAAACGAGGGTACTGAAACGAGGACTGCAAGCGAAGCATGCACTATTCTAGATCCTCCCGGGCTCTGAACACCCGTACCCCCACCCACGTCAACCTGTCAAAGTGTGCGTATGACATCATCATGTATTCTATATGTACAATTTATATATAGCACCGTCTCAATCGCCGAGACGGTGGCCCTTGCCCTTGAATGCGCTGTTGGCACCACTGAACCACGAGTAGCCCGAGGCCGTGGACGAGGACGAGCTGGCGCCTCCTACGGGCTCGTCGCCGGGCCGGGCTGCTCTGGTGGGCGGAATCACTGTGGCCCCAGGTACGGGAGACACCTTCGGGTAGAATGCCGTGGTTCTCTGCGACGTGTTACTGGGGATGTTCAAGATCCGGTACAACCATAGGGGTGCCTTGAGGTAGCCCTTGTCGAATATGGAGTCGTCAATGAAATCCTGGTTGGCCTGGTCGTGAATAGTGTTGACTGTTCCCCCGCGGGCCTCGGACCCAGGGAAAAGAGTGCCCACACGTTTACCAGCTGCTCCGTTTCGGGACGTCAAGTACTTGGCGTAGGCTCCCGGGAACAAGTTGTAGATGGGGAGGGTATCGGACTGGATACACTGGTACAAGTAGCCACTACAAATGCCAATAAATGAGTCCAAGAACGACGAGTAGCCGTTAACAATCAACTTGAAAAACAAGTTGAAGAGTGGCAAGTAGTATGCCTTGATCGGGACGAGGCCCAAGAAGTTAATGAGCGAATTCTTCAGCGACCGGGACCAAATATACGTGACACATGACAACATCATTTGGTGGTGGACTGGAAAGCGAGATTCATCAATCAATGAACTGTAGGCCAACGAAGACAACACGATGATGGTTCCGGTGACCAAAGTGAACCAGAGACAGTCGGGGAAGTTGCGGTGAAACTTTCCTTCCCGACTTTCCAAGTGGTTGGCGAAGGTGTAGAAGAAATAGATGTCGAGAATGGCCTGGAATGGTTGGTTGACCAAAATCCCAAGAGGAAGCAAGAAAGCGGTGAAAAAACGATGGCTTTGGAATATTAAGTATCCTACCCCGTAAACCTTTTGGAGCCAGCCACCATTATCGACCAAAGCTTTGGCAATTTGGAACTTCTCCACCAATAACGGAAGATAGCATATCAATTGGTTGGGCGAAATGATCTGGAGAGAGTCGGCAAAGCACACGATCACCGTGGTGATGGTGAAAAACCGAGTCACCGGAGGAATGTTCCGGATACTTTCAGCAAGCGTAGGTTGAGGAGGCATGAACTGGTGGCGGTGGAGGAGGAAGAGGAGGAGGAGTTTCTTGCCCTTGGCGACATTTATTGCTCGGACATGGCTTGGTGCACGGGTGCGCAGATTGTGGGTGCAAACTGAAATATACTATGGGGAGATGAAAGAGGAGGGGGACAACAGAAGGTTTCATTAGGGGATGGGGGCAATAGAGGGAGTTCGTAAGGGGTTGGAGAGGTTCAGGAAGATGGTTTGAAATTTGGAAAGATTATGGAAATTTTTACGAATTTTTGAAAAATATTGGAAAAGTAGTAAACTGAGGGTGAATGTATAGAGAACGAGATTACTTAGAGCTGATATTTGGATGACACTTGTCAAAACTGTCTCCAATGAAATTCCGTTTAGCTTAAAGTTCTGTAAGTTAAACAGTAGACTGGGAGACCAATCTATGATCTGAGCCAATTTATTAACTGGGCCAAACTGTGGGGCCTCTGTTGGTGGAGCTGGGATGGCTGGTGCGAGATAGTCCAGCCCGCTTGGGCCCAGGACCGGTTTCTGTCGTGCGAAGAATGGGCCCGCGCAGAAGAATGGGCCCGATATGCAAACTTTTTGTTGTGAGCATCACTTCTTGAGCTAACATTCATACCGTCTTCTTCACATCTCCATCTAACCCACCATGAAACTCGTTCGGTTCTTGATGAATCTCCCCAACTCCACCAACCAGCCCGTCACGGTGGAGTTGAAGAATGGGAACTCCATTAACGGCCAGATCTTATCGTGTTCTCCGCTGATGAACCTATCTATGAAAAACATCAAACTCATTCAACCACATCAGGACCCTCAGCTACTACAATTCATTAACATCAGAGGCAACCAGATAAGGCAGATTGTTTTGCCTGATGACTTGAACATCGACAGTATATTGGCCAAGAGCGTAGTCAAGCTTAAAGGGCACGGAGCCGGGCCTGGCAACAAAACTCCAGTTTCTGCCAGAGCTCCTCGAGGTGGGGCCCGAGGTGGAAGAGGAGGAAGCAGAGGTGGCAGAGGCGGTAGAGCCAGAGCATTCTAATGTATACTATGTATAATACACAACAGTCACGAGCATTTAGCGTGCTAGCATTTCGTAGGTATTTCGTGGAGCATTTACAGCATTTAGTTCAGCATTTGTTACAGAATCACTACAGTTCAGGGGAAGTAGTACTATGGTTCAGTGTTTATTACAAGCTATGATCTATTTACAGGAGTGGCCTACCACCATGATCTCTTACGTTGTTCTTTTCTTTGGAGTTGTTTCTTGTATCTTGGTCTGGAAGCAATGATGGTTTCGTCCATATTATCGATGGCTTCCTTTCTGGCCTCTAACTTAGCAGGCAAGTCTCTTTCCCATTTCTGTTTCTTTTGCTTCAACACTCCTCTCATCCAGTTCTTGTTGTCGAACTTGTCTTGGTAGAACTTCTTTTGAGGAAGAGGTGGAAGTAAGTCTTGGATGCCGAATTTGTAGGCCATTTTGAACAAATCAGAAGATCTTCTTAATGAGTATTTAGAACCTTGCCATCTGCCGGTCTCGGCGTTTTTGTTAGGCAAGAAAGGGTTCATGTTAGGGTCTTGGATGGTGGATGGTTTACTAGAGTATTCAGCAAATGGTCTTGGAGGATACTTGATGAAAAAGTTGTGGAGTTTTTGGGGAAGCTTGGAAAAAGCTTCTTTGGCCGTCATCGACATCTTGCAACGGAGGGCTATGGGGTTTTAGTTGGGTGGAGGGCCTGAATATGGGATCACGGAGAGAAGAAAACTGAATTTTCACTATCAATTTTCGTACTCATTTTTTTTGGCTAGGTTTTGGCTAGTTTTTTTCTGAGAGTGAAAAATGTGAAAAATGTGAAAAATTACTACAGAACATCCAGTAAGTAAGGAATAAATACACTTAGGATCCACTATGCACTAAATATAAGTCTATAAATTATCACAACGCTGCTTATTCTGGACCGTCGATAATACACTTCACAGCACCAGAGCCAGCTCTGACCAAGTCGTAGGCCTTGATGGCATCGGTGAATTTGAATCTGTGGGTGATCAAGGCCTCGAAGTCAATGAGGGCTTTGTCCTTACCGTTTTTGTAGTTTTCGTCCAAAATGGCAACCGATGTCTTGTAGTCATCGAACCCGTATCTGAAGGATCCGAAAAGGGTCAATTCTTTGGTTGCGAATTCGGTGATAGGGAACTGGACGTAGCCTCCTGCATTACCCACTTGGACGAAACGACCTCCTTGTTTCAAGGCAAGAACACCCAATTGGATACATGGAGGAGCACCCGTACACTCCAAAACAACATTTGGAGCGTTTCCGAAGGTATCTACCAATTCTTTGGCACCACCCCCGGTTTTGGAGTTGAAAGTGTGAGTGGCTACACCGATGTCCTTAGCCAATTGAAGCTTGGAGTCGAAGATATCAACCACAAGAACACCAGCAGCCCCGAATTTTCTGGCCACAGCAGCAGCCAACAAACCCACGGGCCCAGCACCGAAAACTACGACCCAATCACCGAATTTGACCGAGGCCAACTTGGAAGCATGGACCCCAACGGAGAGAGGCTCGACCAAAGCACCCATTTCAAGAGAGACATGAGGAGGAAGTTTAACCAAGAAGTCCTCAGGGCTCTTGAAGTACTTACATAAGGTACCTGGGGGGTTTGGCTCACCCTCGGTGGAGTTAGGAGTAGCAGCGAAAACCATATGAGGGCACAAGTTGTAGTGACCACTCTTGTAGGCATCGCTCAATCTGGAAGGAATACCAGGTTCTATGGCAACCTTGTCCCCAGGCTGAACCGAGGTCACAGCATCACCAACAGCAACAACAATTCCACTGGATTCATGGCCCAAAACCATTGGCTTGGTCAAGACAAAGTCTCCGATCTTACCATGGGCGTAGTAGTGGATATCAGACCCACAAATCCCGGTTTTTTTCACTTCCACCAACACTTCGTTGGGTTGGGTGATTTCTGGAGCATCGAATTCCTCAAAGGAAATGTCGTCGATTTTGTTCAACACTAAAGATGGGTTCTTAGTCATGGCAAGGGTAGTAAATAAACTGGTGGTGAATTGCCAATTATTTGCGGGTGGTGAGATTTATGGCACTTATATAATCATTCCACCACCTTACCCCATATCGCTGCGAAAGCGATCGCAGCCTGGGATGTCTTCTGTTTTGGGCATTTTTCCAGAAAACTTTCCGAGTCAACAACGGGCGTGCAGTTTTATCACGAGAATCTACGCATACGCCGGACTGCCTGGGGGACTGTGTACCTACTGCCTGGCGTCCCTAAGCGAGAGATCCACCGTTGGACGGGCAGAGGCGGGGGGAGGGGTGTAATTGGGCCAACATCTGTAGTCAAACACCCGTACCTTCGGAAACTAACACCCGTACATCACATAAAAATGTGATAGGTCAAAACCCGTACCTCCAGATGTTAACATCCGTACACCAGAACCCGTACATCCAGGTCAATACCCGTGCACCAGGCGTCGTCTACATGCCGGGGCACCACCGGCAGCTACAATTGTTTATCTAGGCGTGAATTGAATGAGATGACATAATACTAACTTATTTGGCAACGTGTTGTAAAGCTTCCAACACTTCCAATTCAATGTTGGCTTCAGCAACCACGTATTCGTCGGAGGAGGCAGCTCTCTTTTGGGCGTCACTGATTAAGTCTTTGACGGATTGAGCATCGAATTGTTCTGGTTTGAAGGCTTCAATGGCACTGATGGTCAATTTGTTACCTGGTTGAACAGTAGCGATACCACCACTGACAAAGTATTGATCGGTTTCACCACCTTTGGAGATGATTTCTAATAATCCTGGTCTTAATTGTTCAACAATTGGAATGTGATTAGCTAAAATACCCAAGTCCCCATTAATTGATGGTAAATTAACTTGTTGAACTTCGGATTCACTGTATAAAGTTTCGTGTGGTAAAGCTAAAGATAATTTCAAAGCATCAGAAGTACCAGCTTCAGTAGCGTAGTTTCTTCTGACAACATTGGCGGATTGTCTGGCAACTTGACGAATGGTTTGTCTAAACATGATTGAAGGTTGAATTGATGGAATTGACCAGAGAAGTTAAATCACCAACTTTTTCGTTTTTCTACCGTCCTCATAATCTTTTTGCTGTGTTTGAAAAATTTGTAGTATTCCGATTCCCGCGTGGTGCTCGCACGCACTTGGGGGCCTAACTAGCAGATTTGATTGGACAACAGGGTCGTGCGCGACTCACACCCGTACCGCAGGATGTACGGAGGTCGTTGACTATCAAAACCGACACCCGTACATCAGTCTACACCCGTACCGCTCGCTATAGTTACAGTTTTTTTATTAGATGCAAAATATTATACAATGACTTTAGTCTCCACCCCCGAACTGGTTTAAGAAGTTATCGACATCGAATTCTTCTTCCTCCATGTTGACGTTGTTATTGGAGTTGCTGTCCCCTCCATAACCTTGGTCTAGTAAGCTCATGTTCAAGCCATCAAGAATCAGCTCGTCATTTCCGAGTAGATTATTCATGTCAAGATCAAGATCGTTATCCAATCCGTTGTTATTGAAGTTATTATCGTCATTATTGTCATTAGCATTGTCATTATTGTTTTTGTTATCTTTAGCATTGTTGCTGGATTCGGCTGCAGGCTTGGTATCTCCACCAAATCCTTCGTAGTTGATTGACGATAGTATATCCGAAGGGTTAGGTATATCCAAGCCTCCTTTATCTCCCGTAAGGTCGTTCATATTGAAATCAAAACCGGGGGAAATGAAGTCATTCATATTGTTAGAGCTGCTCTGGAATTTAGCTGCTTCTTCTTCCTGTTGTTTCTGAAATTCGGCCTGCTTAGCTTCTTCTTGCTGTTTCTTTTCCTGTTCTTCCTTTTCTTTCTGAACTCTGGCAGCCTCCACTGCTGCCTGTACCTTAGCTTTTTCTTCTTGTTCCTTTCTCTTCTTTTCTTCGTCCTCTTTAAGTTTCCGGTCTTCTTCTTCCTTACGTCTTCGTTCTTCTTCCTCCTTCTTTCTTCTTTCTTCCTCTTCTTTCCGTTTCTGTCTCTCCATTTCCTCCTTCAATTTAAGCTCCTCTTGTTTCTGTTTATTCTCGAGTATCTGTTCAATACACCATTTGGCATCATTGAATTTTGATACGGTTTCGTCTAATAAGTCATCAAATCGGCTAAGACTATTGGATAATTGTGATGTTATTGCCGGAGTTATCAACTGATTGTTAGTTCCGGTGATTATATTACTCTGTTTCTTATTATTATTGATGATTTCAAAGATATACCCGGCCGATTTCAAGATATCATGCAAGGAATCATTTAACTTGGTCTCCAAATTCATTGCCACCGGTGGTTCTGTCTCCTCTAGATAAGCAAGTGGGATTCAACTACTTCCCCAATCGAAATCAACTATGACTTATCAATTCACTCGGATGAAAACTATGTGCCACTGTCAATTCTTCACCTCTACTTCATTCCTGTTCGGCTCATTTCAATAGTATGGCATATTTTGAGTCCGGGCGCACGACCCCGCGATTAGGAATTTTCTGAAACAATCCGTACATCCTCGGAAAAAAAGATCCTTTCCTCCTCTACGCGTATGAAACGGCTCGCGTATATTCTTCTTCTCATTCCTTTCTTCTTTAGCTAAAAGTTGTTCACAGTAATTGCCTATTACCAGCTATAGAGCGACAGGATGAACTCAGACCAGCTACTCTCGAAGCAGGGACCGTTGGCTCATGTTTGGCTAGCTGCCAACTACGAGAAGAAGCTATCAAAACAACAATTAATCAATACCAATATCATAGCATCCTCTAAATACATCTCTACCCAACCCATCAATAATTCTGGCCAACAGCAAAACGCTAGTACCATCACATTAAGACTCTCGGGCCAATTGCTCTTGGGTATCGTGAGAATCTTTTCTCGTAAGACCAAGTACTTATTAGATGATGTCAATGATGTTCTTTTCAAGTTGAAAAATTCGTTCAAATACGCCAGTGGTGCCATGGTTTTGGGTGGAATGGGGGCTAATACTAATACTAATCTCTCGACAATCAACTTACCTCCTCAAAGAACAATTATAACCAACGTTTCCAATATAATTTTGGCAGATCAAGTCACTGACTTTGATTTACTTTATCAGGAAGACTTGAACTTAGATGACGATATTGATACTCAGGGTGATTCTCTCATCAGTTCTTTCAATGGCGCAAATGAAAACTCGTTCAATTATGATCAGTCTATTGAATATCCAAGAAATGAAGCTGCCAACGATGATTTTGACCTTGAATTGGATTTTGACCTCAATGATGATGCTGACTCGGACAAATCGATTGAAGTCGGTAGAAATGGTAGCCAGATTCTCCAAGATAACCCCGAAACTTCATTACTTGACATCAATACCGAACAAAAAGAGGGTATGGACTTTGATTTTGGCAATCCTTTAGAAACAATTGATGAAATCGAACCATCTGGTGTTGCCCAAGAACCATTAACTCCACCATCATCCGCACCAGTTCAAAGAAGACCAAGAAAGGCAATTGTAGGGATTAACGAACAAGGTGAATTAAGAACTACTAAACGTAAATTAACTGTTGATTCTGCTTCTGATTTGGAAACTGGAATTCCAACTGATTTATTAAGATCAATACAACACTTACAAATGAGCAATTCTGACTTTAATGAGCAGTCAATTACTTTGAACTTGACCGAATCGGAAAAGTTACTGCTCATCAATGAATTGTCTACACCTGAAATATTCAACAACAAAAGAAGAAAATTATGGAACATTGATGATCAGTTAAGAAGAGAATGCGTTCGTTTACAGGAAAAAGAAGAAGCGGAAAGACAACAACAAGAAGATCAATTTGATTTCAACAACGATGACTTTGATCTTTCCTTACCAGGTTTAGAGTCAGATGTAGGATCTCCTAACCCAGAAGTACCAGAATTGCCTCAGGAAGAAGTTGAAGATGAATTCACCAGTTCCACCAAAGCATCTATTCAGATTGCCGAACACCTTAGAAACTCTTTGACAGAGAACAAGGACGTGACTGAGCTTTCAGAGATTATAGAAAAGGATATGGCAGTGACTGGTGATGAAGCTTTACCTCTTGGAACAATCAACAAGACACCAGAATCAGTAAAGGTGGATCCTAAAAGAGAGGCCACTAAGTGTTTCTTTGAATTATTGGTGCTAGCCACCCATGACTGCATTTCTCTTGAACAACAAGCTCCAGAAAATCCTAGTGATATTGGAAGTAAAATCTCCATCAGATCTAAGGACAAACTCTTCTCCAGCTTCCTCTAGAGAAGCTACTTATTCTATTGTGTTATATATTGTATATTACTTCCTAATAAAACTTTCAAGATTATCACCTACGGAATCGTACTCTTGTGCTAAGGCAGCGTCATCAATATCCCATACCACTACAGAGGCATCGTTCAAACCGATAAGTAGCTTACTACCATCAGTATTGAACCGTACTGGATTAGCATACGTGGTATCTTGTGCTGGCAAGCTGACTTCAAATAGCGGAGTCATGAGATTGACTCCCAAATCCCAAAACAACACTATGGGCAAGAGCTTGCTGTCTTTAATGGTACCCACAGTAACAAACTGAAGCGGGTGGTTGGGTCGAGGACATGAGTCGATGATAAGCGATGAGGTGGGGATGGTTACTATGGGGGTTACTGATGTGAGTCTCCATATTTGTAGGGTCCAATTGTAATGGGAAGTAACTATGAAGGGTTCGTTTTTATGATGCAATTCGATGATGGAGGATGCCTTATTGGCCACGAAAGTGTCGAATTTATTGGGTTCAACGTCGTAAGTGGTATCAATGAACCCATTGGTTTTGTCGTTGGTTAGCTTGTACATCTTTCCAGAAGACGTTCCTACCACCACTCTGTCCAAAAACCGGTACTCTGGAGAATGGTTTGCTAAGGACTTTGAGGCTGTCATGATATTGTTTTCAAGGAGCAATGCTTTTTCTACAAACATTGACTCCACGTACTTTGTTTGCAAGAAATCGAGCTTGGAGGGAACACAGAGTTTGATGGAATTAAGCTTTGGAGATGCCAAAAAGTTTGTAGACCATATGTTTAGCACCCCGTCTTTGGATATAGAGATAATGGAGGAGCTTCCTCCCGAGGAGGAGTCTGTGGAGATGATATCGAGAAATACGATTTCGGAAGTATGGTGGATGAATTTGACGGAGGATGTGTTGCTCTGGGTTTTAATTGTCGAGCCAATGGATGCTAGTAACGATGATTTCAACGAGGGTAGCACGTTGATTTTGTTGGGTTCAGTATTGGTAACGTCCCAAATTACAATTTTTCCGTCATTCAACCCCCCCACAATCTTTGTCACCGACGGCCTTTCAAACCTGATTTTGCTAATGGGGGTAGAGCTTTCGAGGAAGAACTCGGGGAGAGGCTTATTGGCCCTAATGGAGTATATAATGGCGAGTCCTGGGGCATAACGAATACGATTTGCAGCCGAATCGGCCGTTTTGGGGTCCTGGTGGAATGCTGTGTACGCCACGACAATGAATTCGGAGCTGATGTCGATGTCCGCTACTCGACGGCCCGGAACAGGAGGTAGGATTTGTTCTACAGAATACTGGGGCTGACTTTCGATGGTTGCTTCCGTCACAGCGACCTTGGTAAAGTCCGCAAACAACGATGGTAAGTCGGCATCTTGTGCTAACACTCGATTGAGCCTCTTGAGAGAATCTACTAGCGAGCCATTCAACTCTTCTGCTGCTTCTGGTTCTTGTTTTGCAGCTGGTATGGGTTCTGGAACCGGATCTGATTTAGGGATGTTTGGGTGTTTTGTTTCGACTAACTCGACCTGGATTCCCTTATCGTAGGTGTTTAGGCTTCGGGGTTTGGCTACTACTGGGGGCACGGGGTTTGTGTGGGTACTAGAGCTCACAATTGAGTCTACCTGGATTGCCACGTCTACCAGCTTGCCTTTTGGCTGTTGTTGTAGGCTGTCTATGAGGTCATCGATTGATTTAGAGGGACTTGTATTGGCCGTGAGCCGACGCAGCTTCAATTCCTGAAGCCGCTGTCTTTTCTGCTCCAATAGCGACTGTCTATCCATGAGATAGGACGAAGAAGATGTGCCGAGGTTGAGGTTAAAGAAGAAGAAGAGTGATAATTAAAAAATGTCAGGCTTTCAATTCTGCGACGCGTACAAAAAATCCAGATCTGAAATTTGGATCTCTTTTTCCGACTTCTTCTTCTCTTCCTTCTCTTGTGCACCAACAACCACCCACACACAACATGGCAGAACTTGAAATTGACGATATTCTCAATGACTTCCACCAGGATTCTCATAAGTCGTCAAAAAAGTCCCAGAAATTGGGCAGTAATATCGATAACGAGCTTCTAACAGCAATGTTAAATGAACGTATGGCACCTGAACTCTTACCTTATAAGCACGAATTGATGAACAAAGTGCTAGAAGTACTCTCCTATCAGCAGCAGAACCTTTTGGACTCTCACGAATACGGAGACTCCAACGCAGGCACCGGTGTAGTGGATCCGGACTCCAAACTCCAGCTTATGATCATAGAAACCGATATCGAGAGACTTACTTACATAATACGATTGTATCTTCGTATACGGCTCCAGAAAATAGATGAATTCACCATCCATTACATCAACGAAACGTCTGATGATATCGAAGAATCGTCCATACTATCGAAGGACGAGAAGGAGTACATGCACAAGCACTTCAAGATCTTGACCAAACTTTATAATAACTCCTTCTTGAAGAAACTTCCTCATTTCTTGACTCTTTTGGACGACAATGTCGGCAACCAGTCGATGGTATCGAGGCCCAATTTGGAGTTGCCCGTGTTCATCAGGGTAAAGGCCCTGGTTCCTATTGTAATCTCATTGGGGGACGAAGAATTGGAACTTGTGAAGGGAGGAATATACGTGGTGAAGTATAAATGGATCCAGAAACATGTGGAAATAGATGATGTGGAATTGATATAGAACAGAATTGTCAGAACTAATGAAGGAGATATAGACAACCCAGAGTAATTTAAGAATACTATTTATACAGAAGTTTGCAGAGATAAGGAAATATTTCACAGTACATTCCGTGAAGAACAGGATAGAACTACCCATTTCTCATATAATACACGAAATAACAGCAAAGATTTCATATATTTACTCTGATACTCATAATCTACAGTGTAGAACTATTGACGTCCTATTATTATGTAGTTACATAGGCTAGATGAAAACTTGTTCTCCACATCCACCAGGACACTCGGAGTTTTCGTCTTCAACGAACCATCCACGAAGACATCCGAAATGGCCTCTGTGTCCACACCGTAAACTGATCACCACATTCAAACCCTTGCACGGCTCGTTACAGTATATACAATTGTGCTGTTTCTTGGAGCATTCGTCACAGTACCAGAATCCGAACTCCTCGGAGTGACTGGCTTCATGGTTGAGCTTGGCCTTCGACTTTTCGTTAACCAAAAGCTTCTGACACCAACTACAGTAGAAACGAAGATTGACATCGCTATTGCTCAAATTGCTGAGTTCAGATTTGAGTTCTGCTGGAGCTGCTTTGATGACGTTGACGGCATTAACAAACATCTGTTTCTTTCTCAAGATATCCACGTACAACGCCAAACATTCTAAGCTTTCTTGCTTTTTGATCACTCCCCCTACCCCCTCGTGGTAGTAGTGGTAGAAGAGGAGGATCAACGTAGCACTCATGATAATGTCTCCCTGGAGTTTGGCGTATTCCAAGGCCCGATGAAGAAGACTAGCTGTTCCCCAGGGTAAATCAGGATTGTTGATGTTGGTGTGTTTCAAACTTTCGTTTTCATGGAACGCTTTGGTGAGTTCTGATCTAGCCGGAGCACTGTGCTTATTGGAGTCCATGGATTTCTGGTCTTCGGGCCTTTCGTCTAGGTCTAACAACTCAGAATGGCTGGTGAAATTCTCTCGTTGGAAGCCTAAAGTAGCCGTAATGGGCGAGTTTCTGAACGAGGACCTATTACTACCATGAAAGCCCGCTCCTACCGAGGAGTTTCGACGGGACAGCGACGTGAACGGAGACTGGAATGGGTTTTCGTGCCGGTTTTCGCCAGGAAGCAGAGGGGCAGCCATGAACGACTGGGAGTAGGACCCGTTGGCAAACGAGTTGGCGGCGTTGTTCAAGATATTGAGGTTCTCGTTATCCAAATCCTCCGACCCAGACTGGCTGGCCCTGTTGGCGAACCGATTGTGGAAGGAATGACGGGCCCTTCTCGAGTACGAACGCATGGTTTTGGGGGTATCTGGCTCCACAATGGGTCCATCAACCTTACGAGAACCGTTGGCGGGGGTGTCTACATTTCCCTCCAGCGAGTCTTCCTCGGGAATCTTGTCAGATTCCTCTGCATCGTCGTCAGCAATGGCGCTTTCGTTTTCGCTGGAGTCCTTGGCCCGCAAGTTGGTGAAGCTGGCGTTGGTGTTGGGGTTCAACAAGTTACTGTTAGACCTTGTTAATGACGGGCTGATACTGTGGGGGTTTCCAATGGTATTCCGGTTGTGGTTGATGAGGTAGTTGAGACTATGAGAGGAGTTGTTCTTTTTATCACCAAACGACAGCATGTTCTTGTTGAACAGACCCGAGGCCTGGGCCGAATCTACACTGTTCCCACCGGTGGCCCCGTAGTTTGTGGTCAGGGTGGAATTGGAGTTGTAGGAGCCCACAAAGTTGCCTAGATCCGACAGAATCGACGGGTGGTGGTTGCTTTCTTCCTCGTATGGGCCCAAATCTTCCACCAGATGGCGGTGGGGGGACGTGTACTCCTGGGGCGCCTGTTCGAGACTGACGGCCAACATTCGCCATACCTGGCAGTCTCGGAACCGGCTGACGGTGGTGGCAATACGGGCATTCATGGTGCACACGTCCATGAGATCAAACAGTTCCGGCACCTCCATGAGGTAGCTGTCGGCGAGAACCCTGAACACCAGGTCGTCGTTCAACGGAAGCGGCACTGACAACGGCACCAAGTACGGCGACGGGTGGTAGACGTTGATGAGTTTTTTGGCCGGGGCCTGGTGGTGGGCCGGAGGAGGTGGCTGCGAAAACGCCTGGGCCGACTGCTGGACGGGGGACGAACTCAACGATACGCCGGACCCCTGGGTCGACTGCGACGCAGTGCGGTTGAGGGTCGGGCGCGGGAAATGGGACGACGTCAGCATGGATGCCGATACGCTGTAGACTTCCATGGGGTTGGCGGGCCGAGGCTGGGCGATGGGCGACGGCGACTTGGTGGTCTGGAGGTACGCATGGGTGGACGAGCGCGAGAACGACGGCTTGTCGACCGGCGACGAGGTGACGGAGGTGTTGGCAGAGTTGTAGTGGGAGTGGGGTGCTAGGCGCGAGTCGAGATTGGAGGCCACGGGAATGGACCCAACGTTGAAGCGCGGGTCCAGCGCGGGCCCGTTGGCGTCGGACAGACGCACGTCGGAGTCGTCCCACACATCGGCGTCGGCGGGCGCGCCGTCGGCCAAGAAGCCCGCATCGTGCGAATGGTCCGACTCGCTGTCCTTGCGGGAGGAAGCGGTGTCGCCGTCGAACCCGGGGCCCTGGTGGAACTCGTCACGGCGCTGGCTCACGAAACACAAGTCGGCCACCCCGCTGTCCCACGTCATTGACACCGGCGACAAATGGTTGAGTGGGCGGAAGACGTTGGGGAGCGCGGCCGACGGGTCCAAGTCGTACGATGCGAAGAGGTTGGACTTGGTGATGGTCCACAACCGGCGCGCGCGGTCGCGGTTGTCGGCCCAGATGAAGTTCTGGAACGGTTTGTGGGACGAGGTGCTGACGATTTCTTTGGGAATGAACTTCCGCTGGAGATTATACACGGTGATGGTGGTATCCTCGTTCAAGTACAGGCACGCGAAGTCGTAGTCGTACAATGATGACGACGTGGTACGCTTGCGCTCGCGCTTCTCGAAGTCCTCGCCCATGTCGCCCGTCTCCGGGGTCCACGAGTCGTAGGCAGAGGGCGTGGGCGCGGCTGCCTGGGTCGGGTTGGGGTAGGGCGACCAGCGCACCTTCATCACCGGCCCGTAGGTAGTGACAATATGGTCGGGACCCACCTTGGACGACGCTGCTGCCAGGTCGCCGTAGTTCCAGATGCACAATTTTTTATCCCGGCCCCCCGTGATGACGTACTCCTTTTCGGGGTGGATGTGGAGGGACAATGCTGGGCCGGTGTGGAAGTTCCATTTTCTCTCGGGCACCGAGATCTGGTGCGGGTGCTGGGCGTATTGGTGGTTGGCGGCGCCAGCGGCGGGCGCGCGAAGGTCGTACTTGCAGAGCGACCCCGAGTCGTGGACCGAGAGCACAGTGAGCTTGTTGCGGGCAGCGCTGGTGGTGTGGGCCGAATACTGGCACGAACGGATGGGGTCTGAGTGGGTGGACGATACGATAGAAATCACCGGCTTGGGGTTGGCGGACCGGAGGTCCCAGAGTTTGATGGTTCCGTCCTGCGACCCCGAGAGCAACTGGTGCGCCGGCTCTTGAGCCGGGGCGTGGGCCGGCACGATGAAGTCGAGGGTATTGATGCAACGCTTGTGGTCGACGAGCCGGTGCAAGAGTTTGGACTTACCGTTGGGGGCCACGCGGTAGATGGCAATGGTACCGTTGGCGAGACCACAGGCGATGGTGTCGCCGTGGGACTTGATGGTGTTGACGTTGATGAGCTTGTTGGACTGGATGCGTGCCGTGGTATAGGCCGGGCCCGCCAGGTCGATGATGGTGAGCTCGTTGGTGATGGTGGTTTGGTCACCGTTCAACGCAAGCACTTTCAAGTAGTTTTTGCCTCCGACAATGACGTGGTGGGCTGGGGGCGTGGCGTCGTAGTAGGAGGCTGTGGAGAGAGGGAGGTTCAACTCCGACAAGCACGATACCTCTCGGTCGCAGCTGTAGACCAATTTGTGGGGGGCCAGGCCGGTGACGGAGCGCGGGCGCGACGATGCGGTGGACCCAGTGGGCGAGTTGCTGGCCGAGTCGTTTTGGCCCAACGACCCGTAGATGTTAAAGGCGAACTTGGCCAAGCTCAGGTTATTGACGGACATGGATGGGCTATATGCTAGATGCTGAATACGGGAGAGCTCTCTGGATTGAATTAACGGAGATTGCTGGATTGAATTACGGGAGATGAGCTATAGTGGAATAGTTGGGTATTGGATAGTTAACTTACTGGAGATGAGCTCGACTGGATAGTTAATGAGGTATATGCTATGAGCTGTGAGTTATGAGCTATGCTATGAGTTGTCAGCTATGCTTTGAGCTGTGGATATGATCTATGGCCTATATGAACTTCTGATCTGCCAGGCACTTGATGGAATGGTGAAATGAAGTGACTTCTACTGGCTTCTGGTCACCTCAATTCTGGTTCTAGCTCAGCTCAATTCTCGTTCTGGCTCAGCTCGATACTTCTTGGTCGACGTCAGCTTGTCCTCGGTATTCTTTCTGCTTTTCGCTTGCTGTTTATCGCAGGACTACGCTTCTTTCGTGGTTTTCTCTATCTGAGTTTCGCTATCGAGTTTCGTTATCGAGGTTCGCATCTGAATCTGAGTTTTCGCTTGATCTTTTGATCCTGTCAATTCGTATACTTTTTCTCCATTTGCTCGGTATTCTTTCTCACTGCTACACTTCTGCATTACTGCATTGCTGCTATTGAATTTGCTAAACTGCTGCTAACTGCTGCTAAGTTTGTTATTGCCTTAGCTATTACCTTGCTACACCTGCTATCGCAATTTACTATCGCAATTTGCTACCCTACCACATTCCTACCCTTTGTTAGCTGACTTCTACTCCCACTTCTCATGGCTCTTTCTGGCTTATTGTTTCGGCTGCTCAAGGTGGTCAAAGTGTTGACCCAGGTGGGTCTCGGGCTCGCAGTTCTTCTGTTGGCTGCTCTCTACACCTACCAGTCCACTCTCATCTATCCGGCCAGCCTTAATGATGGCCACGGCCATTGTGCTACCCCGGACGAGTTCGATATGCCCGATTATCAAGAGGTTAACCTCAAAACTGAAGATGGTGAAACCCTCCAGTGCTACTCTCTCAAACACGACGCCAACGCTGCCGATTACACCAATAAAACCATTCTCATTCTCTCACCCAATGCCGGAAACATTGGCCACGCATTGCCCATTGTGGCCCTCTTCTATAAGAACTTACGCTATAACGTATTCATCTACTCGTACCGAGGCTACGGTAAGTCCACAGGGAAACCGTCAGAAGCCGGGCTCAAGCTTGATGCCCAACGAGTAATGGAATACTTGACTCACGAAGACGAACAGTACCTGCTGAGTTCTATCGTGCTCTACGGTCGCTCTCTCGGAGGTGCCGTGGCCATCTACATTGCCTCTACCAATTCGGCCGCCATCCAGGGTATGGTGCTCGAAAATACCTTTCTCTCCATCCATAAAACCGTACCCCATATCTTCCCATTTCTCAAGTATTTCACTGGTTTCGTACGGGATACTTGGGATCTGGAGAGTTTAGTGGGTAAAATCCCGGCTGACATCCCGGTAGTGATGTTTAGTGCTCGTAATGACGAGATCGTGCCTCCGCAGCATATGGACAGGCTCTTTGAGTTGCTGAAAGCACGAGAAAAGTACTTCTACAAGTTCCCCAATTCTACTCACAACGACACGGTGATGCAGCCCACGTACTGGGACCGCGTGCACGACTTCATCAGAGACAAGGTGAACCCAATCGGCCACTAGAGTTCAGAAGACCTGGTCAGAGGCATCTAAAGAAGGCATCTGGTCATCAGAAAGACATTTGCTCATCAGAAAGACATCTGTTCTTTAAACATCATCATCTGTTTATCAGAAGGCACACAGATGGACCATTAGACTTCGACATCCATGATCTACGGTTCAAGTGCTTGTACTGATTTAGGATTGAATTTCTGGCTCATCTGCTATTCTCTGATCTCGCTGAACAGTTGCTCTTTCTGATCTCTCTGATCTCTGGCTCTTCTCTGTTAGATCTCTGGCTTATCTCTCTGATTTTGTCTGATCTCTGCTCATCTTTGGCTCATCTCTCATCTCTAATCATTTTGGTCTTCTCTACACCTGCTCATCGTTCTACATCACGTAGCAATATGTATACAATAAACTAGATCATTATAAAACAATTTGGGGAGAGCTACCCTTCTTGTTTGATTCGTCATGGGACATGAAATCAATCTTCTGGTCGTCCGATAATTTCAACACCTGTTTTAATCTTTTACCCAAGGTTATTAACTTCGATTCGTCACAATCTTTGGTCCAAACCCCAATTCTAATAGCACTCTTTCTAACATTCAAAACAATTCCATTAACTTCATCTTCATCATCTTCAATGGTTTCTCCAATAACTGACAATAATCCTCTCAACCATAAATCGTTAATTACTGGCAACACTTCACGCTTGTTGATGAAAGAGTATTGCCATCTACCCCCCTTAGAGTTTAATTCGTCTTCCCATTCAGGTTTAATACCTTCCTTGAACAAATGGTAATCAGATTTCTGTGGTAATTGGTTGGCAGTTGGAATCGAGTTATAAATACCCCAAAATTCTTCAACCGAAGAGAAAGTAATCACGGGTTTCAACAAATCGTGCCAGTTTTCGGTTCTGGTGGTTTGTGGTTTGGTATACCATAAAGTCCACTTGTTGTTCAATGGATGCTTGACAGTGAATTCTTCCTTACTGGTTAAAACGGTCTTTGGTTCCAAAGTTAAATCTTCAGTTTGTTTAGTCAATTCTTCAGCCATTCTAGACGTTAGTACTTTACTCCTGGATTGTCCCTCGGTAGAAGACGCTTCATATAAAGTCTTTCCTATACATACTTTCTCGTGTATAACCAAATCTGTAGTCGTTACTTGAAATCAAATTTTTATGTCTTCAGCAAAAAAGCTGCCGTCGCTACAAAAGTTTTCATCCACAGAAAATGCGGGTAAATTTGGGGCCATTTTCGCGTGGGCTCAGTAAACGTCAGAATGGATCTTGAATCAGATACAATGAAGAAGAACAGGACATGGACACCATCTGAAGAAGAATGGGGACAGGAAAGGGCATTTTAACGGCTTTGAGAAGTAACAGAAGAAATTTGGGGGACTCCGGGGCCAAAATGACCGAGATTACTGGGGGTAATGGACATTAACGTATATGGTAAGATACAAATATGGAATGAATAGGGTAAGCATGAATAGAACATGAACAGTGGCATGAAAATACCGTAGCATAATTAAATAAGAACACAGCAAGAGCAACCAGAATCAGACAGGACCAAAAAGGGTTTTTATTCATCAAAAAGGGGTCCTGGCCTACGTAGTTTTGAACAAGCAACTCAGTAACAGTTGCTTCTAAACAGCCTTTCACACGTAGTTGCTTCTAAACATCAAACTCATGTAGGGCTTTACAACCCATCACGTAGGGCTTTACAACCCAATAAGGGTCCCTGTCTTATTACAAAAAAAGAACACCTGCTATTAAAGCAAGAGCGTTGGTCACTGCACCAGCTCCGGTTCCGAGATAATCACCAGCTCCTCCCTTTGAAGTGATGGTAGTCTGTTCATACGTTCTAACCCCTCCCACGGATCCTGAAAGACTGCCTAATCCTTCAGACCCGGATGCAGCTTCAGCAGTGGCTTCCGAATAGGCAATAGTGAACAATTGTGAGTATAAAGAAGCTGAGGTAGTAACCTTACCGTTAGTGGTAAGAGTAACCCACACAGTGGTTAATTGGGTGGTTTTAGTGGTGGTATCACCACCATCGTCTTGTTTAGCTAATGCCAACGTTAATGACACTATGGATAATAGGGCTAATAAGCTGTGGAAAAATCTCATGGCGATGAATAGATGAAGCGAAGGACAATACTAATGAGTTAATCGATTACCAAAGAATAAAGTTTAGTCGTCACCGAGATCAAATAGAGTAACTGTTGCACTGTTTTGCTCAAGGTGGTTTTATGTTTTTGTATTTGAAAATTCGCTCCTTCATCACGTGCACCACAGCCTACTCTTTCGTTCCTAACCAACCACCACGAAGAAACAAGAGGAACCTGCTTAAGAGCAGAAATGAGCGACTAGGAGGCTGCTAAAGACGTGTCAACTGCACCGATGAACTCACCAGGAGTCTAATGGGCCCAGGGAACTGTTGCATTCATGCCTTGCGTTTAGTGTGGGTGTACGGAGGTGTGAGTTTCTAAACTGTACGGATGTTTTATAGTTCCTAGGTGTACGGGTTGATCTCATCTCATCTCAAAAGTGAAAAAAGTTTAACGTAACTGCAACCTCATCTCTACACCAGCATTCACCATGGGTAAGAAGTCATTGGCAGAGCAGATAGCTGCGTTGAGTAAACCTCAAACCGACTTCGATATCGAAGATAGTGAGATTGCCGACGGAAGATTCTCGGGTGACGAAAACGACTCCGAGTTGGAACAATCTGAAGATGAACTGAAGAGTGAACATTATGTTAAGGTCTCTGAATCGGGGCTCAGAAAGAAGAATAATAGAATCCAACTTGGTGGAAAGTACCAAGGTTCTAAGGTGTCGAGAGAAGCTCTCTTTGACGATGAAGCAGAGGAGTCAGGTGAAGACGAAGAAGACGAAGAAGGTGAAGATGAAGAGGATGATGTAAATGACGAGGAAGAAGAAGAAGAAGAGGAGGACGAGGAAGAAGAGATTGAAGGATATGACTCTGATTCAGGGGCTTCTATGAGATCAAACTCAGAATCAGAGGACGATGAAGAAGACCAGGAGGATGATATCAAAAGATCCAAATTAAAGAACTTATTGAACCAAGAAAGAAAACACATAGTGAACAGATTGTCGCAATCCACCACTACCGATGCCATCAAAGGATATTCCATCTTACAGCAACACAAGTTGTTTGACTCCCTCATAGACTCCAGATTAAAAGTCCAAAAAGCATTGACCAACTCCAACTTACTTCCTATGAGCCACGAAGCATTGAAGTCAGAACCATTATCAACAGATAAAACTCACAAGCTTATAAAGAAATCAATTGACCACTGTTATGACTTACTAGACACCATAGCCAACTTCAGATCCAAGCTCCTTGCTAAAGATAACATTTCCACCAAGACCATTAACCCTAAGAAAAGATCGTTGTCAGCATACCTCGAAAGTGCTCAAGAATACGATTCGATTGTCAATCTGTACAGATCTTCTGTTTTAACCAAATGGTCTGCCAAAATCCAGAATTCGTCTGGTTCCACTGCATTAAACTCCGGTAAGTTCAAAGCCATCAATCAGTCAGCTGAGCAACAGGTGAACAACAACCTCTCTGACATGGAGAGACTCGTTAAACGTACTAAGCTTAACAGAAGACAAGTGAAACCATTGGCCCTTGAGTACTATTTAAGTACAGTAGCCGAAGCCAGTGATGAAAGTGACGGAGAACCCCAAAATCCCGATCTTCCATCTGAAGAAAAGGCCTCCAGCAAGAACCAGACGGTTGAATTGGATACCATTTTCGATGACGAAGACTTCTATCGAGTGTTACTTAATGATCTTGTAGATAAGAAGATTCAATCACAAAACCCTGCTAATGGGCTTACCATTGCATTGAGAAGTGCTCAAAAAGCACACAAACTAAAGAAAAACATCGACACCAAAGCATCCAAGGGTAGAAAGCTCAGATATCACATCCAGGACCAGATTGCCAACTTTGAAACCCCCCACAGCGGATGGAAGTGGAGCGATGACCAAATTGACGAATTTTTTGCATCTCTTCTCGGCCAGAAGGTGAATATGAAAGAGGATGAAGACGACGATAATGAAGAAGAAGCGGAAGGAGAAGACGAAGATTTGGCTATCGAGAGCGACGGTATTAAGTTATTTGCATAGACCACCACTGCATAGAAACCTGTTTATTTTAAACTTTATAGTTTGAATTTAGCATTTTCGCTGCCATCGCCAAATTAGATTGCGACCCCAAATAAAATAAACTAAAAAAAGGATCTCGCGATTACGTGCCCCGATATGGAAGATAGATTCCGAGATTTCATTCATAATTTGACCTGCGTTGGTTACAGAAAGAAGCCATCACTTTGATAGAAATAAACGTCAACTGTCGATTTGAAGTGTAGTATTTTGAGATTGAGTAGCAGAAGGCTCCATGTCGGTGATCAAGAAGAGATTGTATAGTCGAAAGGGATGTCTAGAGTGTAAAAAGAGAAAGATAAAGGTATGTTGAAGCATGGTGGGGTAATAATAACCAGTGTAAACTAACAACTTTAGTGTGATGAAGAGAAACCGGAGTGCAATAATTGCACCAAATCGAAGCGGAGTTGTATGTATCGACAAGATGTACCAATTCTACAGCAAAAGGTCAAACAACACTACTTCATAACCCTAAATGAGAGTGATTATCAACCAGGAAATGGCAGGGCCAAGGCCAGAAAGTCCATAGATATGACGATGGACGGGCTAAATCCTAATGAAGATAAGCCAGTTACCTTGCCAAACACTGAAGTGCCGTCTTTTACCACTTTTCAGCGTCCTCCGTACACCCAAGAGGCTGAAGTGTTAGTTTCGGGGGCCTCAGATTTAATCCATGACCTCAATGAATTGATGGCTATAAGCGTAGATGACATAGATCGCATCATAGAAAGAGGCAGCCAGCAATCAAGTGTCACCAGTGGGTCTCCAGACGTCAATATGTTTGATATTGATGCTTCTATCGAGGTGTCTATAGCAGCTTATGATATTGTTAGTAATCAGAAAAACTATCTTCGAATTTTCTACGAAAGATACTCTCTTTGGCTTATGGCCTTTGCTCCGGACGGCCCCGAAAACACTCTCAATAAGATCTTGATACGGCATGCTCTCCGAACTCCCTTCTTGATGAACGCAATCTTGTCTATCACGGCAACCTACGAGTTCATGATAACAAAAGATCCTACAGATGAGTCGTTCAAACGGGCCTATTTGAACTCGTGTCTAAAACACTTGAACTCGGTGTTTGAAAGTAAGGAAAAGACCATTCAGTACATCGAACCTTTGATCTTAACTAGTCTTCTCTTTGTCACTGACACAGTGCCAGCTCTAAACGGATCTTGGAGAGCCCATTTACGAGGAGCAAATGACTTATTCAAGAAGTATGTGGAAATATACCAGCCAATAAGTCCTACAATTATCCTCGCAACGGCATGGTTTGCGTCTTTTGAGTTCATAGCTGTCCTTACCAATCCTTTGGGAGGAGCTATTAGAAGCCAGAGTGAATTGGATGATATACTAAGTCCTGTTCTCTACAAAGAGAATTCGATGCTAGCAATGCAATCAGGATTCTTATTGCCTAACGGATTCAATGTTTTCTTGGGAATGTCGTCGCAAGCAATTAGTCTTTATATCACTTACGTTAAGATCTCGCTTAAAATACGGCAGTCTTCAGATAAGATGATTGACCCGCTTGATTTGATCACATTAATGGGACTCCTCAATGAATCTACGAAGTATCACATTATAGCTAAGGAAGTGATTATTCTACCTGATAACGAATACTATCCAAAACCGGGGGGATTCATTTATATGCCTCTGGAAGCCTACGGATACCAAAAAGGAATCGTGTTTTCTTGGTTTGATATTTCGGACAGACTACATATACACGCACTCTATCTTACTATTCTAATTAACAAATCATTTATGGGACTACCTATAGAGTCACCATTGGTTCAAAAAACGGTTAAATTGCTCCTTAGCTATTGCTACTTCTTTTACGGGATAGATTTCGAACTCAATGACTTTGACTATCAGACTACAATTGCAAATTCAGAGTTAAGTTCATTACGAGATCGACGTCTTCTAATGGTACATTCGTCTATGCTTCTAACAGGCTTGTGTTCTATAGAAAGCATTGATAGAATCAAAATCGAGCTCTATTTCACTAGTGTTCTGAATTTGGGTACCAGATCAGCAACAAGATCATTGGAACGACTTAAAAAAGTATGGAATGGGGAGAATGAAGTAGTGGACTACGTGCCTTACTTATAAAGATATGGGATTTAAAAATGGCTACCAAAAAGTTGCAGCTGAAATACGGTTGCAAAACTTTATTATTTATCAATTTGAACATTTGTGTGTTCTAGAATGGCTGCAAAATGATTTATATTACAGTATATACTCGGAAATTATATATTACACTATACTCTAGTAAAAGTTTTCTGCTATTTCAGGGAGATCATTGTAGGGGATCGAATAAAGCTTTGGTGGGTACTCGATTTCATCGCAAACCACTTCAAACTCATTCCAAGTTTTTTGTAGATACTGTTCAATATCCTTTGCAAAATTGACAAATTTCAGCTGGTCAAAAATCTCTCCCTTTCTCAGGGCTTCCATTAATTCAGCCCTTTTGTCTCTTAATCTGTCCTCAATTCTCTGTAAACGGTAGTCTACCCACTGAGGATAGTACTCGTTGTGCAATGATCTGGGCAAAACAGATGGCTTGAATGAAGTTAATACTGTAGTGTCAGGAACATGAATAGATTTGGGGATGTAACCACACACAGAACTAATACGTTCATCGTTAGAAATTGGCTTAGGAGCCACATGCTTAATGACTCTACCTTGTAACAAGGTCGCATAGCCAACTTTAGGATCATCAACTTCGATAATATTTTCATTTCCGTCTTTCAATCCAGTTTTTCCTCCTTCCATTTCATCATTGGTGGATAGCATCAACACAATCACAAATGTGTTGGAGTCATAGTGCCAGTCATAAACTGTTTTCATGTCTTTTTCGTTTTCACCAGCTTTGCTTTGCTTGACTTCACCAGTAGGTTTAGAGTGGTCAATTAACGAAGCATTAATATGGGCGATTTCGTAGTCAAACATCATCTTCAATTCCAAACCAGCATACTTGTCGATAATTTCCTGAGTCTTAGGATGCATCCAGGCATCGTAGGAAAAGGTTCCTGGCTTAGCAAACCCACAAATCTGTAAGTCAGTGATGGTATTACCTTTAGCCAAACGAGGTAACTTACCGTATTTGGTTACAGAGTCGTTTTGAAAAGCGTCCCATTTCATCATGTCACAAGCAGCTTCGGTGAATAATGGAAATGGGTGGGTTACAGCCACATCAGAAACTGGTTTGACATGGGTTTTGGTAATGCTGAGCTCACTGAGCTTATACACTTTGGTTTTTTCATAGTCTTCGTCACCGTGGAGAAGATGGATTTCAGGATCAAATTTAGCTCTCGAGTCAAATCCCGGCTTTGATTCTATCTTTTTCAAGAGAAGAGCAATCTCATTATCAATGGTCTCCTGGGGTACGTCGTACTGTTTATTGTGGTTTAACACCTCTTCCGTTAACATGTTGAGTAGTGAGTGGAAGAAAAAAATGGCTGCAATTATTAACTGGTGAATTCCTGGCTAATTTATACACCTTGGCGTCGGAATTACATCCAAATGCGTATCAGCATAGAACAGGCAATGTTTTTCCTTATTTCCAAAGATTTCCCGGGCCATCGACGTCATTTCCATATTTTTCATTGCCAGTTTCTGTCCCTGGGTTTATTTCGAACATCTCGGAACAATCTGTCCGCATCAGGAAATGATAATCCGAAACTCACCTATCTACGATGCGATAGTACGAGTGGTGGCTGGAATTGGAAGTCCTAGTCTGTTTCGGGATCCGGGAACTCATTTCCAGTTCAAGACAAGCGAGTCACGAAGTTGTCGCTGAGAATTACTGTGTATAGGTAGATATTAGATTTAAGGTTAGAAGCATGCATTACAACGGAATCTGATAATATATGAGCACCTACTATCCCGAGATGGCCCAATAGCCTAATTAGGACAGAATTCGGCCGCTATGCTACATTAGTGGAGCCAGAATATCAGATACGAAGTGTATTTGGTACTATATCTACATTATTATGTACAAGATGCGAAGGAGGAATGATAACAGAACAGATCTATGAGAACTGTGGAACTGTTCAGATAAATCAGCTGATACTATGAATTAGCCAATCAAGCTGAAGTTGAGCAAAGTATGGTCTGTAGCTGATGAAGTTGAACAAGGAGAGTCTGTAACTGATGAAGTTGAATAAGTATGAGTCCACTTTCTAGAGACGTCTTTCAACCTTATTCAATCTCTTAGCAGTAGAAATGTTATTTCTGGTTCTTTGACCACGTACAGGTAATCCGGCAGCATGTCTTTGACCAGCATAAGAACCAATAGATCTCTTTAATTTGATATCACCAATAATTTGTTGTTTCAATTGACCTTCGATGGTCATGTCGGAAAGTTCCTTGTTGATGGCCATGATTTGAGGTTCAGACAACTGGTTCATTCTCATTTGAGGGTAAATTCCAACCTTGGCACATATTCTTTCGGCGGTTTGGTATCCAACACCAAATATTCTTGTTGCTAATCCGATCTAAAAAGTTAGTATATGGTCGATATGATAGTAGGAGCCAGAACTCCCGTACAAAAAAAGAGACATACTCTCACTAATGCGGTGTGCTTGATAGCCTTACCGAAAATATGGACACCCATTCTGGTAGTTTATTGGAGATAAAGGAGTAGAAGTTATAAGGTTCATTCGTGGACGGAGTGAAAAATTTAACAAAAAAAAATGGAGACAGAATCCGTGCACCAGATTGTACACCCGTGCACCAATTTAAATAAAAGTATTTATAAATAATACAAAGAACTAAATATACACCTAAAAAGAGACCCAAATGGTATTAAGAAGAATTGAAGGCAGAAGCAGGGAGTCGGACGGACTAATTTTGTTGATCGATATCGAGCCTGAGGATGAGTAACGATCTAAGCAAGCCAATCATGGTGATAAAGCTGGCAAGACCCACTGGCACCACGGCAAACACAATGATATTGTAGAAATCAAAGAACCGGGCCCTTCTCTTCCCCTTAAGATCGAGGTTGGAAGTAACAAATGACTGGATAATGTACAGAAATGTCAAGCAACAACTGATGAGAATCCAGATATGAAGCCCGTACCTATATCCATCTGCCGAAAACGTAGAGGCAAGATACTGTTCGATAGTGATAATCATGACTGACATCGAGAGCATACGAACAATAGCAGCCGAGGTGGAATAATTGACAATCCACCTTATCATCAACCCATCAAGCAATGAGTACGAAAGATAACCCGAAACTATGCACCAGACTCCGGCCAAAAAGTGTTCTGAAACCCTTGCACTGGTTTGGAATTGATTATTTGCTAGATCAGATATGGTTTCGTTAAGAAACACTCGTTTCCACGACTGTATAAGCCCAATTAATGGGGGTATTAGTGATAAATCACGACAAGATGCTAGTAAAAAGTGCTGTCTGGCATTGAGAAACTTAAGTCCTAGTTTTTTCAATGATTTTTTTGCATCTAGCTTTCTTGTTTGACTAAACCAGGCAAAAGTAGAGTTTGTAGAAGGAGTTTCTGGAGGATGTTCGTTTGTAGCAGCACCATTAGCAACAGAAGCAGAGCTGGAACTGGTCCGTAAATTGGGACCAGGCAACGGAGGCACAATCTGAAGAAACGAGTTTGTTCTAGACTGGTCCAAGTCTCTTATCAACGAAGTTTGGTCAAGTTCTGAGTTCAGATGAAGCAATTGAGAGGACTCATACAGAGGTACCTCTTCTTCAGGATCAAAGATGTCAATGGCAGCAGGATGAACGTACAGGTATGAGGGTTGGTTGGAGCTGGGAGTGTTTTGTAAGGTACTAACCCGAGAGGACCTGGAAGACCCGGAACCAGAGGTGGAAGCAGATACTGAGTATTCTTCATCTACGGTATGAGAGGCTAGATCATTGGCGAATCTTTTCCTGAGAGATTCCATTACCGACATTCTATGACCATTACCAGAATAAATCAGGGACAATTGGTGAGTTTTTTCTATAATTCTATTATAAATATTTGGCAGTAAACGGCACCTAAATCAATTTTAACCTCGCCTCAAGAGTTTTATCGGTGGAAACGGAGGCTAAAAAAAATTAACTCCATCACTAAATTTTTTATTCATATTTTTTTTATTTTTAGTTTTTTCGGTGCGCATTGGTCTCAGACATTTTCATATGGCGCGACACGCGACGACGATACCACTACAGGGTACGACATTTAACATGCCCACATCTACTCATAGTAAGGAGGATATAATTAAGTACGTAAGTATGGGTATATAAGTTGATGAAGGGCAATTAGATACCTTCTAATTCTTGACTGATTTCGTCTAATTCAGCCTTGGCAGCCTTGTAGGTAGCAGTCAATTCTTCAAACTTCTTTTCCCATTCTTCCTTTTCTGATTCTAAGGAAGTGACCTTTCTTTCCAATTGTTCGGCCTTGATATCGGTTTCTCTTAATTTTTCGGTGGTTTCCTTCAAGTTCTTATCGGCTTCTTCCAATTCTTCTTCCAAGACTTGGTTCTTCTTGGTGTAGTTATCGTTAGAAGTCTTCAAAGAGTGAGATTCATCAGCAGTTTGTTTAATTTCATCCAAATCATGTTCGATTTTTTCGACTTGTTCTTCCAAAACTTGGTTCTTTCTGGTCAAAGCTTGGATTTGATGATCCTTTTCCAAGTTTTCTTGTTCTAATTCTTTGATACGAACAGACAATTCATCAGATTTCTCTTGCCATTTTTCGCTTTCCAATTTCAAACTATTAAGTTTCTAATTGTTAGTTAACTTATGTCAATTCAGTAGGGTGGGCACATTCAGATCAACGAGGGATCAATTTTGACAGATCACGTCAATTCCGCCACCAATAGGAACCAATTAATTGGTTGATCTATTCAATTGATTGATTCAATTAGTCGCTCGCTTCACTAGTGTAAGGGTCTATACATACTTCTTTGACTCTTTCCATGATTGATACTTCTAATTTGGTAGGTAATTAACAAGTGGCAGTAAAAAACACCAACTAAAAAAAAATGATGATTCCCCTAATATTTGGTTGGTGTACCGTCAAAAACGAGTAGCGTTTGTTTTTATTTCGATTTTTTCGGTAAGGTCACGGGCTCGGCACGTGAAGGGGGCCGAGTGTGCGCACGTGCAGATTGCACGTGACTGGTGTAGGAGTTGCAGCTATTTTTTTTCAGCCAAATCAAGTTGGCAGCCAGCCATCCTTTTGCGCTCAAGTAGTGAAAATTAACTTTAATTAAATTACCTGGCGAATTGGGGGGTTCAGCCCCATATACTAGGAATATGCAGCCGAAATCGTAACCACATTCTCCCGTCTAGATATTGTAGCAGATTAGTTGACGACGGAGGCAGTAGACAACCAAAAAAAAAAATTTGTAACCACTTTATCTCTTCCTACGGCACTCGTCCAATTTTCAACCCGGTTACCATTATATATATATATATAGCAAGCCATGGTTGTGGGAATGGGCCGGCATGGTCTCTACTCACAAGAAACCTTGGGAACATTTCAAACCGCCAGAATGTCGGACTTTTCCATGGTTCTAGATTCTTCCCAAGAACGAATAGTTAATGCCATCCACTCCAGCAATCTTGACTTTATTGCTTCCAATAGCTTCAAAAGTGATGTTTCAAGGTCTCCTAAGGCCAACACCCCGGGAATAACCCATAATCGTAACTTATCCAACCCTTTTGAGGTCCTCTACGAACCAGTCACTCAAAGGTCCAACCTTTCCCCTTCTCCCATGAATTCTAAATATCTAGAGATAGAAAGAGCTATAACTTCCGGAACTAACCTCGCTGCATCCCATCCCATCATTTACCCTTTTTCCAACCTCTCCCGAAACGGCTCCATTATTTCCACTGAATCCATGATACGAAAGAGACATAATATAAGGAAAAGAACCAAAGTGGTACGAAGAACTGACCTACCCCTGTCCCAGTCAGCAGTAATACTCAATAGAAGCAACTCACCAAAGCCAAAACAAAAAGGAAGAGTCCGGTACATGTTCCCAGTAAAACGTCAAAGCTCATTGAAAAGAAAGTCTTCTTATACTAAACTCGATAGCAAACTATCCGATTTCAGCTCTCAGAAGGATATAGATGACTTCTTTCTTCAGAATGATATCAGTATTGTGTTGAAAGAGCTTTTGCCCAAAAAGGTGCAATTCTACAGCTACGCCAACTTGTGGTACCCCAATCCAACCCTTAACGTGGCCACCAAGAACGTCCAAATTGCTGATGATGGCTCCATTATCATAAGAGAAGCACATTCACTTGCCATATCTGCTCCATTAAAGGACACTTTTGTCAAAACCTCAGGAAACCCTAATGACCCAACTGCCAAATTAGTCCCATTACCTCTCATAGGCCCAGGTCGAAAAGATATCCCTTCCGCCAACCAGTCAAAATTCGCCCAAAGCACTGCTTATGAAAAGTACAGACATCAAATATACAACCACAGATTCTTAATTCCTCCCAGATTCGAGGACCTCTATCCAGAAGACGTCATCAATAACGTCGTAAGTCCAGGGCAAGTGGACGAAATCAATAGACAGTTATTGCTTGAAATCTTATTAAGAAGAACAGTGGCAGCCAAAATCGAATTTAGGTTGAAAAAGAGTGGAAAATGGACTAAGAAAAAGAAGAGGTCTACCGACCATAGAGACACTACCAGTTCCTCCTACAGTGAACTCCCATCATCTTCATCTGACAATACCAATAATGACTCCAGTGACAGTCTTCCTCGATTAGAATCTTCCAGTGACCATTCAGATGATGAATCTATCAATACTGATGATTTGATGCAACAAAATGCCTCTTTGTTTTCAGAGTTATTACCTTCACCACAAATCAGTTACGCATCTGACATCTTTGGTAGTGAATTTGAAGCTCCTGAAGTAGACGATGAACATCCAGACCCTGTTGTGTCATATAATGCTCCACTAGTCAGTAAACCAAGTAAGCAATCTTTGAATGCATCCTCTAGACTGAAAAATTCTGATAATCCTCCGACACCTTCTGGAAGGAATACAAGGAGAATACATTGGGTTTCAGATTCTCCATTTGAGAACAAGTCTGATGAACTGTTGTACATTAATGACTTCTACAAAAGGTACTTCGCTCAGAATAAGAATCAACTCAATGATGTTGAGAAGACTTTATTTAATTCAGACGTCTACCAATTGAAGCCTATGAATCGTTCTTTTGCTACTTTGTCTTCTACTATTGATAATATGTCTCGATTCCAGACACCTACACCTGGTTTCGGTATAGAACTCTCCAAAGAAACCAGATCAGGTTCTAGTAACTCGAAAGATAAAAGTCTAGGAAGAGGGGATACCGAATCGTCACACGACAGAATGACATCATCTGTTGAAGGTGTCAGAACCCAGTCCACTACGAATACCTCAGTATTTAAAGTTTTAGAGGACTTAGCTTCGGAACTTTCAAGCTTTGCTAACGAAGGAAAGACCCCTTCACTTTCACATAGCCCCGATCACGTTGCTAATCCTACTAGCATAGCATTGCAAAACTATACATTTCCTGGACCGTTGGCCATAGTTTCAGCTCATGGTTCATTACCCCTGGTTTCGGAACCACTTGCTCCACCAGAAACTGTTCCAGGAATATTTGATACAGTAAGAAAGCACTCGGGCAGTGATTCTTTAGAAATCGGTCCTAAGGTTCCCAAACAAACTACAGAAGTGATCTCTTCAACTCAGGCTGATGTAGAATCAATAAAAGGATCTTTGCATGCCACCGACTCCGTTTCTTCCAGCCATACAGTACCAACTGCTGACCCACAGCAATTAACATCATTACTTAATCCTATCGAGGAGTCTAGCTCCAATATTAGAGAATTTAGATTGGGCCACTCCAGCTCCACCAAAGTCCTTACCAGAGCAGAAAGCTACCGAGTAGGTTCTATTACTGCCAACAACTCCAAATTTGGAAGTGAATCTTCTGTTGTATCCCAAGAGAACAGTAAATTTATTCTCATTAAAAACCGTCATGATCGTGACAAAGATCATCAATAGACTTGCGTCTATTTGCATTTATCCATAGCATTTTAATAAACGGAGCATATTTAGACCGTTGTAGTTAACGTTCACATTCATTTTTAATGATACAAAATATACAAAAGGAGTCTGCTCGCTCCATAGAATTGAATAAGACATAAGTCATCGAAGACTAAGTCAAAGACATAAGTCGAGTAAGTCATAATTAAGACGTAAAGGTCATTGGAAGCATGAATTGACGAATTCTCTTCACGACCTCCGCATCAGAGATGTCCTCAGTGTCCATTTCGTGGGTTTCACCGTTTCTAACGGCATAGTAGGTATTATCCAATACATTAAGCATGAAAATTGGAATCTTACCATCTCTAACTCCTTCACAAACAGTTAATACTTCGTCGGAAGTGATTAAATCACTGTTGTACAACGACATGAGCTTGTTAAACCATTTACGCTCTTTGAAGTAGACTGGAGGGTCTCTACCGTTGGTGAGAGCAGGAGAATCAATGGCAGCAATTGCAGCACTAGCAATGGCATTCTCAAAGTCGGCAGTACTTTCAGGATTCACTGAGGAATCGGGAGTATTTCTGACCCGTTTTAAGATGGGATCAACACTTTCTTCACTGCCCACGAGATCAGTACGGTCCCCACCATCGTGGTTCAAGAAAATGTTGACTTCTGGCAGATGACTATCGGGAGAAATGTGATGAGGCTTGCCACCCTGGCTGATATCAGCGTGAGGACGTTTTTTTGGTTCAAGAATAGTATTATCCTTTGATTTTTTGAGTCTGGCAGGGATCAATGGCTTGAAATACTCGTTTTTGGCATCAGGGTAGTCGAATTTGGGGATTCGTTGATACACGTCTTCAAGTCCCTCGGAATAGATTTCCTCGAGTCTCATCAACAACGGCAATACATCGTTGTGGTAGGTGGACATATACTTTAAGTTGTCCGTAAAGAAGAAATCATTGAGAATCAAGTTATTTTTGTTGAAGTTGCTCAAGTCTGGCAATGAGAGCCCGTCACTGTAAAGCAACGATTTGATTTGACGATCATCATCAATTAGAGCTCCCGAAGAGTTTTCGTAGATTTGGAACTTTCCCTCGGAAGGGTCCCAGCGATAAGAGAACCCAGAAGGAGACGGATTGGGCTTCTGGTGGGTCATAAGCGTGACCCAAACCTTATAACGGTGATGGTTGACGTTGCTTAAATGCTGCTGGCACGAATACTTGGTGTATGTCGAGTAAACCGTCTCTGGATTAGCAGCTCTAAGACGACTAGTGACGTAAGCCCATGCCTTTTTCGTCATTTTGGACTCCACACCCTTGGGAAAACTATGAACTACATCAGATAATAACTTGACTAAGTACTGGTCCATACGAGGGGACCATCTCTTATACTTTGAGTCCTTAGACTTCAAATCATAGAGCTTAAACACCGGCACGTCGCTCTCACTAGTCAATAATGACTGCTGTTGTTGGTGCTGTTCCACCAATTGGGCCTGGGGATGGTACTGGGGGTGGTTCTGGTGGTGGTGGTGCACTTGCTGGTGGAGTCGTTGCTGTTGGTCCTGTTGTCTCTGTTGAAATCGCTGTTGTTGTTGTTGATGTTGGTGTTGTTGATGTTGGTGTTGTGGGCCCAATCCCTTGGGTTGTTGGGGTTGGGAAGACTGTTTGGCCGACTCCGAGGCTAGGCGAAGTGCCACTTCTTCGTCGTCGACGACTTCCTGGTCAATGTGTTGGGAATCGCCTTTCATCTTATTGGCAGCCATTATTCCCATTCTGTGATCTTACAGTTGTAACCGTTTCGTAAGTTGTAAAAAAGTTGTTTGGAAAGTGGAATTTTCCTCGGGGCTCAACCTGTAATTTTCATTCTGGATCGCGCACGCGGGTACTGCATAAAACTACCTACTACTATCAACCGGCCGATAAGCTGATAAGCAGCCTATCGATTAGCAAGCCGATTCATGGGGTTCCTTTTGGCCTTATCGTCGTGGCCGAAGTAACTGTGAGCCCCTGACGTCTGTCTCAAGAGACGGTCGGGTCTCACGTGCTCGCCATTACTTCGGGAGTAGCCCCGTATCAGCTCATCACTGTAGAGAGATTCTTTAAGCTTCCTATCAGCATAAACCTGCTCGTGTTTGTCCTGGATTTTGGAAAACTTGTCCAACATCTCGTACGTGCGCTTCTTCTTGATCGAAATCTGGTTGCTGACACTACTTTGTACCGTACTGCCTCCAGGGGTTGATACGGGAGTGGTTGTTGCTGGAGGAGGACAGAGAGACGACATGCCACTAGGAGGGTAGATGTGAGGCAACGAAGAAAGACGGTTACGAAGCGTGGTGAACGTCGATGACTGGGGCAAGATCATGAGAATCCCATATAATGTCTTGTACAAATGAGGATTCTTTTCTGGCTCTAAAAGCTGGAGTCTGAGCTTCAAGAAGATGGGTGTTTCTAATAACTGTACGAGAATATCAAGCTGAGTAAGAAGCTGGAATGTAACCTCCAGTTCCGCTAAGTTCTTGATGATTAAGTACGACAATTCGTAGTTGGATGATAATAAGCACAACGATAACGCACTTGGTGGACTATGGCACCAACTCTGGAATAATGAGGCAAAGAGATTCCAATCTTCAATCTTATAAACGTCAAGATTCTTCAATTTTTTCCGAAATTCAGCCAACTCCTGCGTGGTAAGAAGAATATTGTTTAATGTCACCACGATAGAACTCAAGAACTCGACTTTTCCTTCATCATAGGAAGCAAGCACCTCCGAAACCGTCTTGTAAATCTTCTCTGAACTTAAGGTCAAACAGAGCTTCCTTATAATGAATTCTATTTTGCTTCTAGGTAATGCTGCTTGTTGGTAAACCCCTCCACGGTTATTGAGTTTATCAATAGAATTCTCGGTTCCATCAGCTTCGAAAAACTGAATAAGTTTAACCATGAAACTCTTGAAGAAGTCCTGATTGGATTCAGATATCTGGGAGAGCAATTGAAGAACTTTCAGAATGACTTCATTACTTGAATCAGTTGAAGACTTTAACAAAGAAGTCAAATCAAAAGAATCTTTGGAATCTCCATTACTAGTGGCATGTTGAGTTTGGGAAATCGACTTAAAGAATTCATCAGGATTCTTGGAGTAAAGAAAAATCAACCAATCAAGGGATGTGATCCGTGCAAATTCATTGGTACATGTCAAACATTCAGTGAGTATTCCTTGAAGGGTTTTGTTCAAATAAACTTCAATAAATTCGTCATACACTTCCTTTGTCAATCCTCTAATTTCGTCATCATCAATAGAAAGTAAATTACTCTTGCTGTCACTCAATTCATCGATCTTCTTATCAGAATCAAGTCCAAAGGACTTTTCCTCTTGTACTGTATGCTTTTCAGCGCTTTCATTAAGGCTAATGATAAAGTCCTGAACCGAAAGATTAAGTTTGAGAAATTGGTTTCTCAAGTCAAAGTCCTTATTGCCATCAGTAATGGAGATACTTTTGATGGTTGTCGAAACACAGTCAGGTAAATACTTAACAAAACTGGTCGGACTAATGGATAAGATTTCTTGTAACCATTGCAAAATGGTTATCTGAATCTCCAAGTAAACATCATGAGATTCTGTAGACAAATCATTAGATTTAATTTCCGTAGATGTATCAGGTATTCTAAGAAAAGATAATAAAATATCAATTAATTTAGGATAATCAATGAAAATGTCTTGCCCACTAGAGAATTCAGAGCCATTATCCGAGAAGGTATCGTTGGATGGCGGCTCCTGTACTGGTTCATTCTGAACTGTTTTATGAACAATAGTAGTTTCATTAGATCTGATAGAGGCAGTATCGTCTTCTTCCACCTCGGGCAGTTTCAATTTTAAGTCTTTGATTTCGCTTGCAAGGTTTTCGGAATTTATTTGGCTGTCTGAGTCAGGAGTGTTATCCTTTAATGATTTGGCAACTTTTCTATCACGTTCCTGGATCAATTGACGTTTTTTAATTTCAAATTTCACCCTTGATATCGACTTTATTTCCTTTAAAAATACGCTCAAAAGATTTTGGGTCTCAATACGAACATCTGAAGGGCAATTATTCATCAAAAATTTGATCAATGGCTCCAAGAAGTTGGGTAAGAACGTGATCAATTCCAAAGCAGGAATATCATCAAATAATTCCAACCACCCAATCAAAAACCTTTTGGCAAACGGGTCGATGGTGTACATCCTTTCGAGCAATGTGGGGATGAATTTGGGAAGGGAGAATGCCTTCTTGACGTCCTGAACCTGGTTTACTTGGATAGCTACACCCTGTGAATTGGTAACATGAGAGGCAATTGAAGAGTTGGGAGCTTCATCATCTTGTTGGTGTTGTTGTAATATGGAAACGTAGTTAGTAGACTTAGCACTGACGATATCCTTGATTAATCTGTCCAAGATATCAGCAGCGTTCTTTACTGAGGACTCGATATCGGTGACCAAAATGCATAAAATGTCAAATACTTCATTGAAATATAGAAGGATCTCACCTCTGGCAATCTTAGCAATGTTATAGAGCGATTCACACGCATAATAACGGACTCTAGCGTCGGTATCTCTGAAAGTAGCGAAAATGGGCTTGATGATTTGTTCGAGAAAGTAGGCAATAGCAAAGGATCCTAACGCTACGGAAACACTTCCCAACGCGGTGATGGCACCCATCTTAGCAGAATTCGAAGCTCCATTGGTCAATTCCGTTAGTTCTTCGATAATCTTGTGGACCGATTGGATATCATCACGTTGAACTGCTGACTTGGTAAGCCCTTCGATCTGGAACGCTGTGGCCTTACGTTTTTCGTAGATATGATTGGATAAGTCCTTGATCAACGATTGATCTAAGATCCTACCGTCACTCATAACTGTGGTGGAAGTGGGTGTTATACTGGGGTTTGATAAGTTTATTGCTTATCGTTGAAATCGCGTACTGAGAAATGCAGGGCTTAACTATGGGGAGCCTTAAGTATACGAAAAAGAGCTGAGACCAAAACCTCGAAATCTACAAAAATCTCCTGGAACTCTCCAAAAGAGTCTAAAACGCTTCCATAATGACTATTGGTTAGAGAGATGTGGGACTACAAAGAGTCTACGAGGTGCTGTTAATAAATACTGTTAGTATTAAGCTAACCTATAAAACAGTTCATTATGTAGTCATTAGGCCTGGCAAACTTGCCCTCCAGCCTTTAGCACTCCTTGCAATACTCTTGCAATACCCTTTCAATACTCTGCAAAACACTAGCACTCGATTTCAATGTCAGGATTCACTTGAGTACTGTGTTTCCGTTTCTTACCCTGGGAAGCCCATTTGTTCTGATAGAACTCCTCTTCTTCCTTATCTACGCCATCAACCTTATCATCAATATCAATGTCATTATAATCGTACTCGTCCCCAGAAGAGCTGGTGGTTTTGGCCTTTTTCGCCATGTTTGGAGACGTCTTAGGGGGCGATTGAGACATGGTGGTTGATTTGGCAGGTGAGGATTGTGACGACCGTTCAGGAATATTCGATAAGTGGGATTGAATACTGGCTTCCATAGGTACATTTGTAGGTATTCCTGTGGTGGTTGGTAATATCCTACTTAATATAGACAAATCACTGGCACCACCAGCAAAGTCCTTTATCTTAGGAAGCTGGATATTGAACTTGATGAATAAATTCCCTCTTCTATACCTCTTGAGATCAAATATCACATCTGTCAATTCAAGTGGGTCATTAGGGTCTTGATAGTAGCAATTATCGATGATACTCTCATTGATGGGCATCCCCAAATTCTTCACGATTTTGGGGGTGTTTCCATCTATGGTGCCCACTATTTCACCCATTTGAATCATGTCATGATTCGAGTCATTTATGTCAGATATTCCGTGGGTATTTATAAACACTTTAAGCGATTGTCCCGGGCTGATAAAATTCTTCATAACAATACTACCACCCAACAATGCGGTTTTTAAATCGATATCGTACTCGGCATAAAGGTCATTATATTTCCGAATCAAGTAGGGATGACTTATTTCTTGCAAATGAATTATCACATCTCCAGGTATCACATTTCTTCCTTCATCTCCCTCTCCTTGAAGAATACATTTGTCTCCATTCTTGGAACCCGGAAGGATATTAACCTTGATGATTTTGTTCTCCCGGATATATCCATGGTTACAGTGGAGACACTTATCTGCTGGATCATTGATAATCCCTGATCCTTCACACTTTTTACACAGGCTTACTTCCTGGAATTTAGAAAACTGGTTAAACATGGTCACCATTACTCTTCCCAGGCCTTTACATGTGTCACACAGCTGGGGATGAAATGATCCCTGGCCTTGACACTCCAAACATTTGCTCCTCTTGGGTAGCTGGAACTTCACTACTTTTCCGTAATACAAGTCTGATAGGGTTACTTTGAACGTATGATGAATATCTTGCCCTCTTACTGGTTGGCTAGGATTTCCCGGGACTGGTTGGGTATGGGTCTTCATATTTTGACGATCATTGGCGAATGCAGGGAAGAGAGAAGGCCCAAATGAGGTGGCGGTGTTGGAAAAGATGGAGTTGATGTCATCAAACATATGAGTGAAGACGTTTGTGGTATGAACATGAAACTGGTGATGTTGTTGCTGCTGTTGTTGTTGTTTCTGTTGCTCCTGCTGCTGTTTCATGGCAGTAGTGCCATCAAGGCCAGATTCGCCATAGTAATCATACACCTTACGTTTGTTGGCATCCTTTAAGATTTCGTAGGCTCGGGTAGCCTCTTTAAACTTCTCTGTTAGCTGGGGATTGTGGTTTGTTTTGTCGGGATGACATTTGAGAGCTATTTTCTTATAGGAACGAGAGATTTCCTCGTTGGTGGCATTAGGAGGCACCGATAGTATCTCATATAAGTGAGTTTCTCGAGTAATCATTGCAGTTGGACATCAAATTATGCTAGGTTTTGGGACGGAAAGTTTACGAATAGATAATAGTACTGGAACTTCTGAAGATTATGGAGTTCTTCTGTTACACTCCAGTAAGGAAAATGGTATTAAAATGGGAGTAGAAGAACAAGAAGGAGAAGATATGTTTTATCTAATCTGCTTATCTACGCTTGTGCGCGTAATTTACGTCTGCTTGGGGAAGAATTCGAGAAGTTTCGATCTGGTTCCAGCGACAGACAGAAAGTAATGAGAGATGAGGGAGACATAATAGAGAGACATGGGAGGCACCAGGAGACATTCTGGGGGCATCAGATGACCTGGTATAGTTGATGATGACAAATAGATTACCTGGAGATGCCAGCCAAAGAAGGGGTCTTAGTTATGGGCCTGTTGTAGTACTGTTGATGGCTGGTGTTGGTGTACGGGTCTATTGTCCAACAGTTGGCATGTCGAAGGCACTGAAATCAGATAGTTGGCATGGCGAAGGAACTGAAATCAGGCAATAGAGGATATTGCTGGGTAATGGCTCGATTCTGGAAGGTGGTGGAAGAATTTAGGCCAATAAAAAGTAAATTATCACTAAATGGTGTTGTAGTAGTCTTGTACATCTAGTAAAATAGCATACAGACAGTAGGAGGAGCAAAAGACAGGATTGTGGTTGAAATTTACAAACAAAAGAGTGTAGAAGAGTATATAAGCAGTTAGATGTAGCGAAACTTATTAAGACGTGGACCTTTTAGGCGAGGTGGCAGACTGAATGAGTTGCTAAAAAAGGGCTGAAGATTGGGTATATTCTTATTAGAAGAGGCCATATCACCTTTCTTAGAAAATCCCAACACTCCTAAGCTAATCCATTCTCATTCATTACTTGAGAATCTTCACTGAGGCACTTTCTGTGTGTTTTGTTGAATAGGGTGCTCTTTAATTGAGATGGCTGCAAATTGCGAGAAGCATATAACGAGACAACACATCTACACCAACAACAGTTCATAATATACTTCGTAATACCATTAAACCTCCAGTTTAGACCAAATTGCCAAAAAGTTGAAATTCTACGTTTTTAGGAATATTTGAAGAATTTGTCAAAAATTGATGAAAATAGTGTATACAAACTATGTACCTAAGATTTCGTCTCTGAAATGTTTTTGGTAATTGGCCTTCTTTGTTTTTGTTCTTCTTTCGTACACGTTCTTAGCCCGAGTCTCTATAAGCTGGGTTTCTTTCTCTTGTTTAACAATGTCTTTGCTGGTGATTCCTGGAGCAAATCTCTTGTCTACCAAAGCCACCGTCTTCTCTCCATCACTGAGATCACGAGGTAGTGGGAGGTTTTGACGGTAGTATCTGACCATGGTTCTGTGGCCAACCTTTGACCCACTAGGCAACGTGAGCTCCACTCCACTCTTGTCGATTTGTACGATAGAGTAGTTGGAGTTAATGTCATTATCAATAATATCCACCACAACCTCGTCAGAAGTATCAGCAAAAGCTACAGACTTGGTCGACCTTGATTTCGTGGCGGTTCCATCACTATCGACATTGAAGTTATAGAATTCAGCAACAACTTCCCGTTCTTCCTTGGTTTCATAGGGTATTCTGAAATGGCCCTTTGATCTCATATGCTGTCTAATACTTTCCAAATTCTTTCCCTGAAATCCGCAGGTCAAACATTCGTTATCGTAGCTTATCACCTCACTGAGGTAAGTCAATAATCCGGGCAAATCCACCAAAAAGGATCTCTCTGGAATGTACAACCCATGATAGTTGGACATGTGCTTAACGTTATTCTCAATTTCTTCATTTTTCTTCCCACAGCATAAGCACTGTGTTATTGGGATGATTTCGGTAAGTTCATCATTATCATCAGCTCCCGCTTCCGAATCAAATTCACTCTCGTCCATTTCACTGCCTTCGGTATAGTCCAAATCAGTGAAATCGGAGTCAGTTATGCTATAGTTCAATTCGGAGCCTAACGATTCATCATCTGTAGGGAGATGAACCGAGTCTCCTAATGAGAATGATGAGAAGTCAGAAACAACAGATCCTGAAGGACTTTCAGTTCTGGCCAAACTTTGAGAGTCTTGCTCAATTTCTCTTCTGCTTCTTCTGAGGGTATCCCATACCTGTTTCTTAGGTTGTCTCTGGCGATACCGTTTTTGAACGAAGAAACCGTACTCATCCTCCTCTTCGTCTCCTTCACTATGAAGCTGTTGTTGTTGGAGGATTTTTTCTGCAAAAACGTCCGATGAGATGGAGGGTAATTCAGCAACCCTTCTCTTAAGATTATATCTGTGCCAGTCGGTTTTCATATGCTGTCTTTGCAACTCGGCAGTAACAAACTTGATGCCGCAGGTGTTACATGTGAACTGTGACGTTTGGGGAGTAGATCCCTGGGGTAAAAATGAATTCAGCATATTGCAGTGGATTATGGAGAAAGAAAGAAGAATGAAAAATTAGGCCTAAAAAATCGCACCCACTGATAACGAATATGCCATAGTGAAAGCACTAAAAAAGATAATGAAGTTGTAGCCTCACCTACGAAAACTGCTTGTTCCGAGACCGTAGCAACACTAAACAAGCTGGGAATCTACAATTGAAGTTCGCAATAGTTGCTAACAACTCATCTCTGAAGTGTAGATATCTTTTTTTTCATGTATCTTCTTTTATTACTATTATACAGTTATGCTATTGGGTCCAGCCATGAGAGATTTCGGGCCAAACTCTTTTATATAACGACATTGCCACCACATCTTGCGACGTCAACTTACCATCAAACGTAGCCTTGAAGTATCCGTGAGTACCCAAGCTTTCTTTGATAAACCCAGTTCTTCCACTCTTGGTAAAAAGCGGAACAGCCTTGAACCAGCTGATATCTTCCTTGTTGAAGAACATGTAACGAACAGTAACAAGCCTCTTGTGGATCTTCACTGGGTGTCCTGTCAACACAGCTCTTTCGGCAATGACTCTGGTATGGTCCGAATTCAAGAAAGTACCTTGACCCACCAATTCCAAGCTTCCGTCTGGTCTGGGCTTGAAAAAGATGGTAGGAGCGTTGTTGAATAATACTGGGGCAATGGCAGTAGCAATATGGGTAGCACCTTGATGAGCAAATTTCTCATGTTTATGAACATTATTGGAGTTGTTGCTTCCTTGGTTAAACATGGGGTTGATAACCTGTCTTCTGGGTCCATATTGGGCAATGATAGTTTCTTTGGAAGGAATTGGTCTTTCGTAGTCTTCCCATGTTTCAAACGAGAAGTTGACGGGTGCCAACTTATGTTCATGCTGGTGTAATGAGTAGATGGTGAATGGGTTAACTTTTGGATCGACCTTTTCCAAGATGTATTGTGGGGCCTTGATGAGAAGTTTGGCTTTGGTACCAATGTTGATTTGCACTTCTTTAATCGAGTCTTTGACGATTTTGTTCTTGGTTGCTTTGAAATTGGAGATTCTAAGTAAACGGTTCCAAATACTTGGAGTGTCCTTATCAGTTTCATCATAATGCCAGTCACAGTTCCCAAGTGATTTGATTCCTCGGTATGCACTCAATGCTTCTTTTGCCGATTCTTTAGGGTGGAGTTCGATTTCGTCAGGGAATTCAAGATCATCCTTCTCCATCGATCTGAATTCTTGCAATTGACGTTCTTCTTCTTCTGCTGATAATTCCATGAAAACTTCCGATTTAGCATCACCAGCTTCGGTAGGTTCGTAGTCGGTATTGGCATCTTCAATTTGCATTCCGTCGTCTTCATACTGAATTCCATTCACTTCTTCTTCTTCCTCGTCTTCAATATCAGAGGCTCCCTCTAAGACATCGTCTAAAAGCCATCTTCCTTGATAGTCAGAGGTACCCTTTGGCAATTTACGGTCACCGTTATTTCCATTCAAATCGTCATCATGGAAGTAGTTCTTACCATCCATTCTGACCCCAATTTCCTCGTCCAAGTCTTCATAATCGTAACTCTCCATATCAATTTCTTCAGGGTTCAACTCGTCGAGATTCTCTTGATCCTCATTAGGTAAAAAGACAGCATCAGAACTGGCTTCTTCAACATCCATTGAGTTTTTCTTTAAATGGCTTCTTACTAGCTTTTCAATAGCAGCAACTTGGAAGTCACCATGTCCAGGAATATGAACTAATCTGTTTGCATTGAATCCAATACCTCGCACAGTACCTTCAACCACAACATAACCTTCATTCTCAGACGATGCTTGCCAGTAGACGTTGTCAGCAACCATATAGGCTCTAGAGTCTCTCCAGTTCACAGATTTAGGGAACTTCTGAGCAATGGTTCTGATACAGTTGGTACATTCGGAATCGTTTTCAAGAGCATATAATTTCTCTTCGTTAGGGAAGAAATGGTTGAAGTAAGAGAACAAGGATTGCCTTATATCCAATTGCAAGTTTCTCTTAGGGTAAGCTGACACTAAGTTTGGTACGACTCCAATGACCGAGGCAATACCTTGGGCAATAACAGTTCTCAATATTTGTTCACCGTACCCCAGGTCAACTTCTTGTTGAGCTGACAATCCAAAGATAACAAAATCTGATATTTTAGCAGCATCTAAGATTGATAAGAAGTCGTTTTGATCAGGCAAAATCACTTGAATATTAGATCTGAACTTTGGAAGTTTATGGTGAGTAACAGAGGGCGATTCAAGTACAATTTCGGCACTTCCGTCATCGTTTATAGAGTTGATTAATCTAGATGCAATTTCACTACCAGAGATATCATCAGTTAATGCTATGACAGTGACGATTTTTTCGGTTCCCAGAGAACCTTCAAACAATTTACGGAGCAATTTGGTTTCTAAAATCTTATTGTCTCTCATTTGTTTACTGAAATGCTTTCTTTCAAGTTTGGTGGTTACCTTATTGGCCTTATTGGATCCAGAGGTTGTCTTCTCGACTTTCCCCTTAAATTGGTTCTTTAATTGACCTTTGGTAGCATGCTTGGATTTGAACGGTTTATGGTCTTTTTTCAACGTCCCTCTGTGGGAATGACCTCCTTTTGCCATGGCTTGATCTTATCAATTATACTTTTCATTTATGTCTTTAGTGAAATTTTGATCTAGCGATGGCATCGCAGCCAATTATTTCAATCACGTGCTATTCATATGATTATTATCACGCGTATATCACATGATTACAGTTAGGGCTTTAGGGCTGAGATCACATGACTTGATCCAACTTTTTTGTACTTCAGCGCGCACCATTGAGAAAAATTTTAGTGTAGCGAGCGCTCATAGTTAAGCTACGCATAGGCGTGAGAACCTGATAAAAAAAAATACCCTATACTTTTGAATTTAGTTAAACTTTTATCCAACAAAGTCAATATCAATATCAATATAATTGTATGTACATGAACGTAATACAGTGATGAGAATATGAATAGGATGTCGAAAAGCAGATAGCTGTATGTGTTGAAGTATCGAAATCCCAGAGAACAGAGATCGAATATGAAAGGCTGAAATATTGAAGATGAATGAAGTACAGTAGAACAGAATAGAAATCAAAGAACCCAAATGGATCCAATGAGAAGAATGATGCTGTCAGCTAGCTATCCATACTATAAATTTCCAGATAATTCAATCCTTTGATGGCAGATTATGAATCCAAGACGAAGACGTGAAAATTTCTGAAAAATCAGCGTAGAAGACCTCAAAGTAATCAGATAACTCCAAAATAAAGCCTAATCTAACAAGAAATTCCAACTTGCAAATTCTATCCTGATTATAGACAACCCCTACATTTATCATCACCATTTGAATTATCAATATACTAACTATTTTAGCAATATGGCTCACGAATCAGTTTGGTTTTCCCACCCAAGAAACTTTGGTAAAGGTTCTAGAAAATGTCGTGTCTGTGCTACCCACTCTGGTTTAATTAGAAAATACGGTTTAGACATCTGTCGTCAATGTTTCAGAGAAAAAGCTACTGACATTGGTTTCAACAAATACCGTTAAGTTCAATTGTCAAAGAAATATAATGGCATTAGTTAATAATTAATTCCCTTTAAAAGTTCTGTGTATAATTAAATTTAATGGAGTTCACCTTCATCATAATATGATTAAATAAATAAATTAGTTTAAACATTGTAGATGAGATTAGCTAATCTGAACATGTGGATACTAAGTAATTTAGATCTAGATCCATACTAAAGGAGCCAGAGTTCTCAAACTGAGATCAAACTGAGATCATCACAAGGAAGTAGAGTTGGGTGAGTATAACAGTGGCTTCTATCAAGAGCCATTATGTTAAATTATCTACATTCTGCTACAATGTGTCCCATAAATCGACATTCAACTCCTACTCTTCAGAAATCAAACTTCCTATAGGGATCAATAATCTCGGGAATGCAAAACATATATTAATATGGCAACGAGTATAACTTGACAATTTACATTATCTCGCCGTGGCAAATATTCCCTTGCTTATATTAAGCTTTTTGATTAAAGAGCAAAAAGGCATCTATTTCTTGAGGCCGGATTCTGGGTCCTTTTATATGAAAATTTCTGCGATTTTTCAAGAGTTACCCGCATCGATTTCTTAGGGTATTTTGCAATCACCATGAAAGCTCTGATAAGTAGAAAATGGAGTGATTGATTGGAATATGACGAAATGGAGCTAACGAAGGCCATTAGCCTTGTTGGAGAAAATTAATAAGGGATTTTTTTGAATTTTCTTTAGTGCTTTATGGCAACCAGTTGATCTTTTTCTGTGCACGTTTCCACATATGAGTATGGAAGCCTTCAGAAACAGCAAAACAAGTGTCGATTATTGGAAAAAAGTGTAAGGGTATCATTTTTAAATAGATAAAAGGCCGGTTTCTTCATGGAGAACTTCTGGCCCATAGCTGTGTATTCCTTCCTTGCTGTCTAATGGGTGCAAATTGACTAAACGAACTGATGTTACACTGTAATCAACATATCGCTAACTAAAGCTCTTCCATATCATTTATTGTGAATAAGAATATCCCTCTAGAGAAACGAACATTCATCTATATGGCTTGCTTTCTTTCCATAGCATCTTCTTGTTACCTCTCTATCTTTTGACACAAATTTGACCCGTGCACCAATCCTGTATGTAGCTTGAGCCAATATCAGACAGTGACAAACTACTAATACTCCTTCTTTCTTTAACTGTACACCGTAATGTCTAACATAGGGGGTAAAACAATAACCATATTGGCAGTAGCTGGTATTGGTTGGTACACAGGGGTCAAATTCTGGCAACCATTGATCATGTAAGTACAAGTCTTGTCCAACGGTCTAAACCTCTGATACTAACAATCTAGTGAACAATTAAGAAAAGATGGTAACTTGAGAGATGATATATATACCGGATACACCGATGATAGTCCAAGCTCATGGCAAGAGGTCCGTGATCGTGTTAAAGCCACTCTTCATCCAGAACAAGAAAATCTGGGGCAAGATGGGAAATTGGCACCACCAGTAGCACAAATCCCACAAGAAACTCCCAAACTGGCTCCTTCTGAACCTACCAACTAATCTCCGACTTCAGAAATACGACAACTCTGTAAATATCAATAAATGTATACACTGAAATGGTTGTAGAAGTAAAGTGGTGTACGGATGTTTTATCTCATCTGATCAGAAATTTTTCAGTCTGTAATTTTTCACAAATACTTTGCAACACTAATTCTGCAACACATTTTACTTCAACGACATGGGTAAGTTAAAGAAGGGAAGAAAGAACCAGAGAGCGAGACATAATCCTCTCAAAGGTAAAAAAATAGAGGACAAACAGACGATAAAGGATGAAAGTACTCGTCAATCTAAGATCATCCCATTGATTAACAAGTTGAAGTCCACAGTTCCTAATGAAAAGTCCATGGCAATTGGTGCCATTACTGTCTTAGCCGAGGACGAAAGAATGAGACGTTTATTCATGAAAGAAAAGTTGATTGTCACCGTCATGGAATACTGTCTTAATGACTCTAACGATGAGTTGGTGGCAGAAGCATATGGTTTACTTAGAAACTTGGGTATTGAAGAAGGTTATGATGTCACCAAGTTCTACTGGAGATCTAACATATGGACTTCAATTGAAGCAGCCCTCAGCAAAATTGAAACTTCCTTCAAGTTTTTGGGTGAAAGAGATCCTGAAGATAAGAAGACCAAACAAGACAAGTCTAAATTACATTTGTTGTATGATTTTACTGACAATATTCTTTCCTTGCTTGTTGTCATAGCCAGTGGCTCTGAAGATTTGTTTGAGAGCGTTTTTGCCAAGATTGACCCAGTGTTGACCTTGGTAGTCAATTTAATTAATTGGAATACTCCAACATTGAAGGTTTCTTCCAAACTCTTTAACTCATTACTCGACTTCTTATACGAATTTTCATCAGAATCTCAAGAATTTATCATCAAATTGTTCGACGAACACCATTTTGATTTGGATACCTTTACCCAAGCTCCAGTTTTTACTGATTCAGACAACAAACTAGCCAAGGTTTACATAGAAGGATTGAAGTTTAACTATTACGAAGGATTAAACAAAGTTGATGATAAGAACCTCATATCCAATGCCATCATAACCAGCTTGTTTCAAAATATTACCACAATTGATTTGGAGCAAATCAAATCTCAATTAATTGTGGACAATGCCAGCCAGCCGATAAAGAAGGATGAGCCAACTGGCGAAGACGATAAAGTAGAAGATATCGATCAACAAATATCTGGTGATACTCCTGAAATGACAAAAGCTAAGTCTGAAGTCCAAGCTGTTGATGTAGCTGTTGACATTACCACCTCCATCTTAGAATTTCTTTCCGTCAACGAAACCAATTTCCAAGAACCCGTTGAGTTGTCAACTGAGTTAACGAACACCATTCTTAATATTGCATTCCCATCATTGATTGAATTAATAAAATTTGATCAAGCCAATAACTCATTTTTGAACTTAACTGATAAAATCTTGATAACATTAAATAACTTGTGTTGGTTGTTTTTATCAAATAAGACTATTCCAGTTGAATGGTTTGAAAAGTCTTTGGATTTATGGAATATTGCCATTCAGTTGTCCTCCAAAGACAACTTGGTTTTACAAAAAGATTGTTTGAATATTCTTTGGGCTATTTCCAAGACCATTGGTCAACAAGTTGCCAACAAAGTTGATACTCAAATGATCAACCATATTATTACCAAAAGCGATGAACTTGTAAAGAACTTAGAACAAGTCGAAGATCCTACACTTAACTTAGAGTTCGTTTTAGTTTCAGTAGGGTTTTTGGGAAGTTTAGCACCAGTCTTGGGAGAAGCTTCGGTGGTTAAGTTAATTTCAGAATTCTTATTATCATCTGCCAAATTCTTTTCCTTAAAAGACAATCATAAATCTCATCCAAGTGCTATTGAAGTCTCCCTTGAAAGTTTAAATCTCATCTACGATATATTCGGTGATGCCTACAGCTACGATTACGAAGTTTTCGTTCAAGGTAAGTATGCTGAAACTCTTCAAGAATTGGAACCACAAATTAAAACTCTTTACAAACAGATTGACAAGAATAAAGATCAAGAGTTGAAGTTGAGAGCTGAAGAAGTTTGGACAAATTTAGGACGCTTCATCCAGTATAAGATTAACGAGAGAAAGTGATTGATAATCAATGCATATTTACATAATTCAAATGAAGAAACTTCAATGTATATTAAAACAACCGTTTAGAAAATTTTTATAAATTTTAAATTGTGAAATACAGACACCACAATGAACTAAAAACAACTAAGAGCAAACCTTGTAAAATTCAATTTACCTAATGATATTTGGAGATTTACTCAACATCTGGAGGAATGGCGCCGTCAAAATGACTGTCAGCATCACTGTCATCATCTCCATCATCGAAGGAATCGGAGTCAGAAACATCACTAGAAGCAGCATCAGCATCATGTTTCTCTTGAACACCAACAACCCCCCATTTGATATTGGTAACCTCTTCTAATCTATCTAAAATCTCCGTCATCGGAGTGAACAAACCAAATTGTTTAAATTCACCATCGTAAGAGTGTAACATACCAAGTACCCCTAAACCTTTTGAATCAGAAACTGTTGGAACATCTTCTAATTTTGATAAAATCCATGAACCACTATCACCGCCAGCAGCGAAAGAACTATTTTTCTCGATGGAATTGACAACAAATTCAGATGAGTGAATTGCACCATCTAACCAATAAACCAATTTAATTCCGTTCAAGTTACCTGCAGTAAATTTGGTGGTCGAACCATACTTGAATACCGGAATACCATCGTTTGAAGTAAGAGAAGAAAATGAAGAAACTGAAGAGTCAACATCGTTGAGATTATCAATACTGATTTCCTTGGCTCTTCTAGTTAATTGGACAACTTTACGAACGTATAGATTATCAAACATAAGGGAAGGATCGTATTCATTGAATGCGATATCATCACCCAAGAAATTAGAATCACACTTGATGATTTTATTCACTTTGATAATGGCAATATCGGATAATCTTTTTTCGTTCAATTGCTGTCCATCTTTAGTCTTCTTAGCATGAATTAAGTTCCTTTCACCCCAAATGATTTGCCCGAATCTGTGTCTTGGAAAGTTTCTGGTTTCCCATCTTTCCTGTTTGAACTTATTATCGTAAACCTTAATTTTACGAACAGGGAACAATTGATCTAGTTGATTCAAAGCAGATCCGTAAGCAGTCTTGGCTTCCATCACAGAAATGTCATTGCTAACAGAATCTGGATTGTTCAAGTGGTTATTGAATTTTTGGTACTGAGTAAGCAAGGCAGTTTTATACAAGTTAATCAATACTGACGAAGGAGCAGAAACATGAGGGTATTCGACATTGTCTTCGTGCTTGTCAAGACAAACATGTCCACAAGAAATGGCGAATTTTGAATTAGCATAAGAGCTGAGGTTTGGCTGTTTCTTCAAGTTAATTTTTGGATAGATAAACCCACCCATAGTACCTGAAGTTCTAGCAGAGCTTTCAATCGAAAGTGATAATGACATGGGAGGTTGGATGGAATCGTTAGGATTACGGAAGGGTAATTTGAATTTTTGCACAGGGACAGAGGTTGGAGGAGTTTGAATTGACGAAGGAGGTATTGGGCTTTGATGAGGAGTGTTGTAGATTGAGGTAGAAGTTGAAGCCGAGGCCAATTCAATTCTATTTTTCACCACCAAAACATGGATATCATCATATAAATCGTGGAGACTCTTAGTCAAGTTTGTATGATATTCATTAGGATTGGGGTAACCGAAGTAAAGACAAAGAATATTGAGTTCTTTGCTGATACCTCTTACAATAGGAGCGATAAATGAACCATTTTGGTCCTTGATCGAAATCGGGGTAGAAGCGATACGATCGATGATTTTTGTTAATGAGTCTTCGTTTGGTAAGGACTCTCCTTGGTTGATACCGATGGCGTAGTTTTGAGGCTTGATAACAGACTGAGAATTCAAGCAAATGTTGGAGTAGTTACTATTCAAGAGCTTAGCAAAGTCATTGAAGTTTTTGAGTAACAAAAGCTTCAATTTGATGTAGACATCGTCATTCAAGAGATTATCGTAGTAGTTAAGGTAAATTTTCATTATCTTACGCAAGTCAGTGTTGTTGTAAGTCGAAAAGTTCCAGGACAATTGTGAGTCACTTTCGATATTGGCAGATAAATCTCCCATATAACTCAGGAATTTTTTCAAGCACTCGATGGTGTTAATGACTGCGGTAGTCAAGTTAATTGACGAGGTGTTGAACTGGTTCAAAATGTAGCTGATATCCTGGTATATTTCGTGAAGTTTATCCAGAATGGATTCCTGAGGGTTTGTCACTTCTTTTGACTCTTCTGCAATATCCAAAATCTGTAATGGCTGACCGTAGTCATAATCCCTGAAATTAGGAGCCGAGGAAGACTTTTTGTTACTTTGGTTGGACATGTAAGACGATTGTTTGGTAGAAAATGTGTGCTTACTATGGGAAAACACCGACTTGCTAAACTCGGAGTCCTTGGTGAATACCGAGGGAGAAGTCTTGGAGTTCAGAATGGAGGGATTGAGGTTCAAGCTGGGATCATTTTTGAAGCTGAACGAAGGAGCAGATGTCGAGGACCCTTCGTTGAAGATGGGCTTGAATTCGTCTATGGAGCTGGACTCGGAGATGACGCTGTTGCCTCTGGTTTTGGCACGAGACGTCTCGTCGTCGTGTTCATCGGGTGGCGGTGGAGCATTCTCTCCTTTGCGGCCGTTAAAAAAGCGTTTCATCCTTGCCGTTGGTGAAGAAACAAGACCAGGAAAGACCTCTTTCAGGTCATTGAAAGATGTCCGTATGGCCCTCCTGGCGATTTCATAGTCGTGCGCGGGATAAACCTTAATCGAGCGCGCGCCACGCGAAAAAACCAACTTTGTCATGGTCGTGCGCCTCACCACCCGGCTCTCTCCCGACTTTGACCGTGTGGGCAAGATGGCCTCACTATGGTCTGATAATACCGGGTGATCATCTTACCTGTCTAACCTTAACTCTAACCAGAATGGGCCAATAGTGCGATTATTTTACCTGAATTGAGACGGTTGGAACCGCATTCTTGTAAAATTCTTTCTGTAGTTCCCCAATTCATTGCATATAAATGGGCGTACTCCGCATTATCAAACAATTACCCCATACTTTGACAGCGTTTGACATTTCCCCTTAAGTATTTGCTTGGTTACTTTATCAAATATATTACATCTAGTAGTCGTAGCAGTAGCCTTTATAGCCTATCTCCTACTACTGCCTTTCAACGACAAGCCTCCGTACCTCAACCTGTTGGCCCCCGCCTTCTTCACCAGTCTTGCGCTTCTTATTTTGGTGAAGTTTTTCTGGTGGTAATTAATTCGAGATCTTGAACCCTTCACCAATATTTCTTTCATCTCTTTCTTCTGGTCCATTTATTAGTTGATATTAGTAGCTGCTATTCCACCAAAATGCCAATTTACTCTATATCTCACGTCGAGAATGTTCGGGTGTGTGTGGTTATGGTAGGATTGCCTGCCCGAGGTAAATCGTTGATTGCCCAGAAGATAGTTCGTTACCTTTCCTGGCTCTCCATTAAGTCTAAGTGCTTTAATGTTGGAAGTTATAGACGTCAACTTGCTACTGACTCACAGATTACCGCTAAGTTTTTTGATCCCCATAACCCAGATGGTTTGAAAGTCAGACAGGAGGCCGTTGATGGGGCTGTCGCCGATATGATGAAGTGGTTTGCTGATGAAAATGGGGTGGTGGGTATCTTGGATGCCACCAATTCTACCAGAGAAAGAAGACAGGCCATCACCCGATTGTGTCGGGAGAATTACATCGAACCAATCTTCTTGGAAAGTTGGTGTAATGATGATGACTTGATCTTGCAGAATATATTGGATGTGAAAACCACTTCGCCCGATTATTTAAATCAAGATGCTGATTTTGCTACTACTGACTTCTTACAGAGAATCAAATTTTATGAAGAAACCTACGAAACCATAGATGTGAATACCGACTCTGATTTGACGTTTATAAAATTGGTCAATGTAAATTCTCAGATCATCTTGAACCGAATTGAGTCGTATTTGGAAAGTCGTATTGTGTATTATGTCATGAACTTGCATATCAAGCCTCGGTCCATTTGGTTGTCCAGACACGGAGAATCGGAGTATAATTTGACGGGACAAATTGGTGGTGATGCCAACTTGTCAGAAAGAGGATGGAGATACGCCAAAAAATTACCCGAATTGGTGTTAAAATCACTCGGAGAAGAAAACAAACATACTAATTTGACGGTATGGACCTCGACATTAAAAAGAACCCAACAAACTTCGTCTTTCTTGCCGTACAAGAAGAAATTACAGTGGAAAGCTCTTGATGAATTGGACGCAGGTGAATGTGATGGAATGACGTATGAAGAGATCGAACAGGAGTTCCCTGATGATTTCAAGGCCAGAGATGATAATAAATACGAATACCGTTATCGTGGAGGAGAATCTTACCGAGACATTGTCATTAGATTGGAACCAATTATTATGGAATTGGAAAGACAGGAAAATATTTTGATTATTACCCACCAGGCCGTTCTTAGATGTTTGTATGCTTATTTCATGAATGTTCCTCAAGAAGAAAGTCCTTGGATGTCGATTCCTCTTCATACTTTAATCAAACTTGAACCCAGGGCTTATTCGACGTTGGTTTCGAGAATTAAGGCCGATATTCCTGCGGTGAGTACGTATAAAGAGAAGGGAACGTCACAATTGGGAGAAATCAAGGATAGCACGTCGTCCAAGAGTAGAGATTTAATCAACGACAGTGCCCTCCAGCAATAAGCTATATAGAGTGCCTCCAGCATTGGGTGCTATTTAGTTAATCAGATGCCCTTCAGCATTAGGGTCTATATAATCAGAGTGCTACATAGTGGAATCTACTAGGATATCTAATAAATAGTACATTTATTTCTATAATCATGTGGCATTAGCGTATCGTTTAACCTGTTCTCTCACCTTTTTTTCATAGGCAGCTCTATCTTTACTAAAAGCTTTCCATGCTGGTTCCTGAGCAGGAGAATCGGGGTTGGGGTTATTGAGTAATTCTTGCACTCCCAACACGATTTGTTTCAAAGTAATAGCTGGTCTCCAGTCTTGTTCTTCATTAAGAATTGAGAGACAGACCGTCCCACTAGGATACACATTAGGATGGTAGAAGCCTCCAGGAAATTTGACTTTTGGAGGCTTGGAAGGGTATTCTTCCGGAAACTGGATGGTGATGGGATAAACGGCGTCCGACCACAACGTATTGGGTTTTCCTGGTATTCCTGCTGTCCATGATGTCAAATCTAAGGACCCATCTTCGTTTTTGCTGGGTCTGGCGTAGAACCCAAATGGATGGTCTTTTCTCCACTGTTTTCTTTCCTCTTGCAAGCGTATTTTACAAAGAGACATGCTACTTCTATACAAGAAAAAAACTATACTTCCAGCACAACGGCCCGTCAGGTTTTTTGCCTTTGTTAAACGGGGATGTTTCTTTATCGGTGAATTAGAAATCGTAGCTGGTGGTGAGGTTTCATCTTCTAGGATGCACACGACCCTGTCAAAAAATGTCGTCTTTGCACCCGTACCTCATGTGCCGAAACCAATACCCGAGGAGGGGGGAGAGTCTGGGGTAGGAGATGGCCCCCTGTTTTCGGTCCCTTTTGAGTGGGTTGGTGGGCTTGGTGGGGATTCATGGTGTAATTAAAACCGTAGACTGGGCCCAGCAAGTGCGTCTTGGGCCCAATTTAGCGGGGCCGATGGCCTCTTCTCGTGGACCGAGCCCTGGCCCTGGGTCGCCATTTTTTTTCTCGGGCTTGCCCCACAACTTTCCACATGTAAAGCAGGGAGCTGGAACTCATTTTTTTCAGGCTTCGACGACTTTCTTATCTTTCTTTTCATCAACCCCATAATACATATTCAGTTCCGTGATGTCAACTGATCCAAAAGATACTGCTAAGCCGGTTGAAGTAAGTGAGCCGGAACCGGTTGAGTCCAAGCCTGATGCTGCTGCTGCTGCTGCTGCTGTTGCTTCTGGTGCTACTAATGCTGCTCCCAAAGCTGATGACGATGATTTGGATGATTTGGACGATTTATTAGACGATTTTGCCGAAGATGTGTTGAACAAACCACCAGGCTCGGCCAAAACTGCTACTGAGAGCCAAAGCGTTGGTGGAGATGTTGAAACCGGTGCTGCTTCTGCTGATAAGCCCATTAATGATGAATTCAAGACCAGAATAGAAGACTTGATTAAGGACTTGAACATTGAAGATCCAGAAACTAAAGACCAGTTCGAGAAATTGGTGAAAGAATTCGAAACCGACCACGAAAAGGAAGCAGAAGCCATCAACAACCCGCAACAATTCGACAACGTAATGAAAGATGCCATGGACAGATTAAGAAAATCAGGCGAAAACATTGATGAACAATTGAAGAACGATCCTTCTGGTGGAAACCCAGAAGATATGTTGACCCAGTTATTGGCTGGTTTGGGTGGACCTGGAGGTGCTGGAGGTGCTGGAGGAGAATTTGACATGTCCAAGCTCTTGGTGGATATGCTTGAGCAATTGTCCTCTAAGGAAGTATTGTATGAACCCATAAAAGACCTTAACTCCAAATTCCCCGAATACTTGACGGAAAAGAAGGGAGTCATTGCTGATGACCAGCATGCCAACTACTCTAAACAATACGAGATCACCACCGACATATTGGCCATTTTCGAAACCCCTGGCTACACTGACGAAGACAAACAAAAGCGTGATCGTGTGAATACTTTGCTCGAGTCATTACAAGAACTCGGGCAGCCTCCATCTGAACTTGTAGGAGATGCCAGTGACTTCCCCGGTTTTGGAGGTGCTGGAGGATTGGGAGGATTGGGTGGCTTAGGCGGAGCCGGTAGTGGATTGGACTTCTCCGATAAGGACTTGCCAAAGGATTTTGAAAAGGAATTAGAAGAAGGTTGTAAGCAGACATAAGGACAAATATTTGCGTCTGGGCCCAGGTCTTCCTAGCCCTCGGTCCACCTCCGGCCCAGCTCGGCCCAGCCTCGGTTCGGTGCGCCCTACTTTCAGCCCAGCTGGACCCATAATTCGTGCGACTGTTGCCCAGTCCTATTTATATCTAATATACACTGTAACTTATACACTTACTTTCCAAGACCACTTCTTTTGGAGAAGTCTTCGTAGTATTGCAACATCCCCGGCGTAATACCCCGGGAAATCCCATTAAGAGCATGGGTGAAGTGACGCTCTTCCACCTTTTCGCAGTGGTTGTCTTCCATAATGGCTGCTAAACCAGCTTCCTGACATAAAAGGGCCACTTCTGCCCCAGAACATCCGTCAGTATCTGCTGCCAACGAGGCAAATAACGTCTCCAGGTTGTCGACACTGAACTTACTACTGTTCTTGGTGATAATCTGCAATCTGGCCTCGTAGTCTGGAGGAGCCACGTAAATGTGACGGTCAAGACGGCCCGGACGCAACAAAGCTGGGTCGATTTCGGTGGGTCTGTTGGTGGCAGCTACAATGACGACCCCCTTGAGTTCTTCTACCCCATCGATTTCGTTCAACAACGAGGTCAAAACGTGCTGTGCTGCAGAAGTACCTCCATCACGGTCGCTAGAAATAGCATCAATTTCGTCAAAGAAGATGATTGAAGGAGAAGCAGCCCGTGCCTTTCTGAAGATTTCTCTGATGGTTCGTTCAGATTCTCCCACATATTTCTGGAAAATCTCCGGTCCCTTCACAGCAAGGAAGTTTAGACCTGACTCCGTTGCAAGTGCCTTTGCCGTTAGAGTCTTGGAACAACCTGGGGGCCCATACAATAAAACTCCCTTGGGAGCAGATATGCCCAAAGAGCTGAATGTTTTAGCAGCTTCCAATGGTAATTGGACTACTTCCACCAACTTCTTCTTCAAGTCTTCCTGCCCACCAATATCCGTCCAGTAAACCTTAGGAACTTCTAGGAAGATTTCTCTCATTGCTGAGGGTCTTATCTCGGGAAGAGCATCTCCCACATCTTGAATAGTGAGTTTTAGATTGTCCTGGGTCACTCCTGACTTGAGTCCTCTATTAATGGCCTTCATCACCGATTCACGACATAATGCTACAAGATCAGCACCCACATACCCGTGAGTTTTGGTGGCAATTGAGTTGATATCTTCTGGGGACAATTGGTGCTTGCTGGGGTTCATACGGGAGAATTGTTTGGTCAAAATGTCATATCTGGCCTCCACATCAGGAATACCAATTTCTACCTCCTGGTCAAATCTACCGGGCCGTCTCAATGCTGGATCAATGGAATTGGGGCGGTTGGTAGCTCCTACTACCACGATTCTACCACTGTCTCCCAATCCGTCCATCATCGTCAATAATGTGGCTACTACTCGGGATTCAGTTTCTCCACTATCGTCCGAGTTTCTGTTGGGGGCGAGAGAATCGATTTCGTCCATGAATACGATGGAAGGCTGGAACTTTCTTGCTTCCTGGAAGATATTTCTCAAAGCATTTTCGGTCTCTCCAAGGTATTTCGATACGATAGAAGGGCCATTTACGCTGAGAATGTGGGCATTGGTTTCAGCAGCTACACATCTCAAGAGCATGGTTTTACCCGTTCCTGGGGGACCGTGCAAGAGGATCCCACGAGGAGGAGAAATGCCAAAGTCAGAGAAGAGTTTTGGGTTATGGAGAGGGAGCTGGATGGTGGATTGGAGGAGCTCTGTTTGCTTTGCAAGACCCCCTACTTGTGAGAATGATGCTATTTGAGGGAGGTTGGGGTATTTGGAGTGTAATTGCCCGTTATCTGCCCGTATGATGACTTTGGTTTTACCTTTAGCAAAGATGAAATGGGGAGAAACAATACCCGTATCTACTTGGATATCTTCTTCTTCTTCTATGGCAAGGTTCTTCATAGCATCTTCGATCAGCTCTGCTTCGTTTATATCCCATACCATCACTGTAGCAGCAACTTTGTCTTCTTCAGACCCTACTTTGATGGGTATACTCAATCCTGGAGCCACTATTCCCACGTCGTTCAACAGTTTCTCAATTGCACTCACCACGCCGTCTGTGTCAACGTCAACCAGCACAGACACGCTATCGGCATAGTCAACATTCCTGGAATATTCTGCTATTTGAACTCGGTCTCCAAGCAACAATCCTCCGAGTCGTCTTACTGGAGCCGAAACCTGGATAATATCCTTATCCACGATATCACCATCGGCCGAAACCGTTCCTACCACTCCAAGGTTGGCATCAGACTTCGTCACAACCGCCATCTGGCCACTCCGGAACCCAAGGGCCTTGAATACATCGGCGTGAAGTCCGATTTTAGCAACAGATTTGGCACTACTGGCCACGGAGGGCCGAACAATGTACGCTTTTGGGAGCTTAATCTCCTTTTCTGGTGTCGTCGGCGTTGCCGGCTTCTTACCTTTGGCTTTGCTAGACATTTATCTCTACAAAACGTGCAAGTACAGAAGAGAATCAGATGTGAAAAGTTGTAGATTTTATGCACAATTTAATTAGCGAGTCACAGCGCACTTTTTTGCGATGACATCAACTACTCTTCTCTAACCATCTTGTACTCATCATTACCTCTCCACAACTCTACAATGATAGTACGACTGAGCAGACGGCTCCGATTGCTCGGGGTGCGATGGTCTAGCAGGTCTGCAGTAGACTATGGGCTGATAGTGCTGGCCCGAGATTTATTTCTGGCCAATAAGCTGATAACGTCAACTAACAAAGTGCCTCTCCAGGGTGCACTTTCCTCGATATTTGACCGCTCAGTAAAGGAAATTGAGTCTGGTTACGCTGCCGGTACTACAGATGGTGGAAGACTACAGAATCTTCTCGAAAACTCCAAGGAATTTCCTTCCATGGTCAATAAGAAAGCCCATGCCATACAATCCTTCTTAGGTCCAGAATTCTCTCTCCTGCCTACGGAGCTAGCCTGTGTGATATACGGGTTGTCCAACGTTCGAGTCAACATAGGAGAAGAACCAGCAGGTCAGAATCAGGATCCTCAATGCGTTTTCCCCGAATCTGCCATTACTAGCTATGACTCGAACAGTCTACGAAAGATTGGAAAATCGCTCTTTCAGCTCCACTTGCAACTCAGCGTAGTGTTCAATAACAATACCAAACATCTCACCGTCCCCTCTACTGAGTTGGCTCACCGTTTGAGAATCGTCGAAGGCCAAATGGGTTTAATCTGTGACTTTATGAAGAGACATTTCATGTATTCCTGTATTGAGCCTTTCAAAGCTGCCAATTTCGATAAGGATCATTTGGTATTAACAAGTAGAATGGAGGACATTCATGACGCTACGGCAGTTGGCGGGTTCTATACCCTTATCGGTCTCCTCTCGGTCAAATTCGACAAACAGAAGGTCATCGACGAAGTATTGTACAAAAAGGTCCTCAATGGACGTAATGGAATCGTAGAACTTGCTACTAAGCAGTACATCCAGTCCAGAAAATATCTTACAGTGTAAATAGGTTTTTTAATTCTTGTATATTAGAGTATTGGTTTTCTTTTTAGAAATATAATGACGTTTAGGATTTTATAAGTATAACGAAGCGCAGAATACGATATCTCTCTTGATTCTCTCCTGGGCTTCTCCCATCTTGGAATGCAACGACGAGTCTCCTACGATCAACGCAGCATTCTTGGTCTCACGACAGATTTCATCTAATCTGGTTATAACTCTGACAATGGTTCCTTCAGCCTCGGGACTGATTTGCATGATTTCATTAAAGGAAAGGCCTCGGGCCCATTCGTAAACAACATTCACAAGAGCAAATCTTTGTCTCTCGAGGAACTCACTTTCTTCAGAAGTAAGAGGCACTTGATGATCGGTATAAACTCTGATAAGTTTATCAGCAATACTAGTAATTCTCTCCTTACCCTTTTCCAATCTAGGAGTCAATAATGGAGGTTGTTCATCATTTGTTCTACCCTCATAAACAAAGCATGAAAGTAATGCCACGATTTCTTCGGGTTCGAAATCTCCAAGGAAATTATCAAGAATTAACTCTGTCATAATTAATTCCCATCCTGAGTTGATTTCACAGGCTACTCTACCCTTTAATACCACGTTATTGTTGTCGTCAATGAACCCAAGACTATGCAACACACTCAACCGCTGTTCGTAATCAGGCAAAAGTTCTAAGTTCTCGTCTGATAAAATTAACTGTAATGACTCGATGTTGTCCTTCAAATCCTTCTGTTTACGTAAGTGAGAATAGGATCTATCAAAATCGGGACTTAAAAACGTATTCGATTCGATAAACTTGGTCAATAAATTTTCCTTGTTCTTTAAATGTTCATGTAATGATAATTGGATAGCTTGAAGGAATTCTAATTCTTCAAGTTTGTACTGAAATTTGATGATCACATTGATTTGATCAATAGCTTCATTGACAGCTGTCTTTTCGTTATTAAGGACCTTGTTAATACGAGCTTTCATAGAATATCTACTAATAAAGCAAATCTTATTGAAGGGAACTGCTTCCACTCTCAAACCACCACTGTATTTAATGGGTTTCATCCACTTGGTCAAATAAGGTTTGTATGGAATATACGGTAACTTCAATTCTTTACTATGTTTTTCATATTCTTTACCATGATCGAATGTCAAAAGGAGAATGTTATTTGCAGCCACGTCTGTTTTTATAACAAATCCAATTCTTAAGACCCCGTCAGAGTCTCTGAAAAACATCGATCTTCCCACTTTAAATAACAAAGTTCTGCTAGAAGAAAATTTCTGGATTTCGGTGACGATATCCCCATACACTTTTTCGTATTCATCCAAAAGTTCTACAGAGGCTCTGACATCTTCTAAGTTTGGATAAAATTTATCACTCTTCATGGTTTCTTCATATTCTTGTTTGTAAGAGGCAATTGCCTGCTGATGCTCAGGTAATAATGTTTGGGTTGAGTTTTCACTGAATGAGTGTTTGATCATTTCTTCAACCCTCAATGCTTCAATTCTTAAAAGGTTAAGAATCATATTATAAGTCAATCTGAACTGAGACAGTAATTTCGTGGGCATACCTAATGTGATTTCTTTAAAATCTGTTGGCGACAACGGATCTTGATAGGACATTACAATGACAGTCCCTGTGGCATCAAGACCTCTTCTACCAGCTCTACCTGACATTTGGGTGAATTCACCTGGGAGTAAGTTTCTGAATCCTCTACCATCGTGCTTCCTCAATTCGTTGAAAACGACTGTTCTGGTAGGTAAATTCAAACCCATAGCGAAAGTTTCTGTAGCAAAAAGAACTTTGACCAAAGTTTTAGCAAATAAAATTTCAATACATTCCTTCACGATTGGCAATAAACCACCGTGATGGACAGCAATTCCTCGACTAAGCATTTCTCTTATCTTCAATATTTGAGGCAACTCACGGTCTTCTTTCTTCAACCGGGACACAGCCTTATCAATGAACATATGAATTTCAGATTTCTCTTTAGCATTACAGAAGTTAAGACTCTTAAGGGTATCAGCGTATTCTTCACACTTCTTCTTGGAGAAAACGAAAGTAACGGCAGGAAGAAGGTTTTCTCTCTGTAAATGCTGGACAAGATGGAGCCAAGTGTTCTTGTTTGGTCCACTTCTACCATATCTTTGACCACCACCTCCTCTTGAACCCCCTCTGCCTCCACGACTAGAGCCTCCTCCTCCTCTTCCTCCGGCAGCATTGCCTCCTCTTCCTCCACCTCTATTACCACCCCTGGCAGAACCTCCTGGACCTCCGCGAGATCCAGAACCCATTGTCACTTTAGGGGTTTCTTTCTTATTTCCACTTTCCAATGCATCTTTATGTTTTTTGAACCCGTCTTCCAAAAACTTCCGTTTGGAATCAACCACTTTGTATAAATTGTTTTTTGCCCAAATAGAAATCTCCAATGGAACGGGTCTTTTGGGAGTGGAAATAACATAAATATCTTTCTGTTTCGTTCTTCCAACCCAATTGGCGAATTCAAATGTATTAGGAACGGTAGCTGATAATAAGATGTATTTAACATGTTCAGGTAACATGATGATTACTTCTTCCCATACCACCCCACGATCGATATCATTGACGTAATGAACCTCATCGAAAATGACAAACTCCACATCACGAATAAGATCAGCTCCTCGGTACAACATTGAACGTAAAATTTCTGTGGTCATAATCAAACAGTTAGCATCAGGATTGATTTGAACATCACCGGTGATTAAACCCACATCAATATCCTTGAAAGTTTCTTTGAAGTCACGGAACTTTTGATTCGAAAGGGCCTTGATGGGAGAAGTATAAATTGCCTTTGTCATGTTTCTGGTAGCCATAGCAATTGCATATTCTGCCACCACTGTCTTCCCTGCTGAAGTATGGGCCGCAACGAACACGGAATCCCCTTGTTCTAAATGATACACTGCTTCTTTCTGGAAAGTATCGAGCTCAAACGGCCACTCACGAGCCATGTTAGGCACCACTTCATTGAAGTTTTCCAATTCGTGATCCAAATCGACTACATGGGCCCATTCTCTTTTAGCTTTCTTGGACTCGTCAAAATTACTTTTAACAATAGAGTAGTCCAACGGAATGATCCCGTCAATATCTTCTGATGCAAATGGAATATCGCTACTGTCAGTTGGAGTATCTTTTCTTCTTTCTTGTCCACCTTCGACGTTAACCACTTCATCTTCAACTTCTTCTTCATCTTCTTGGTCCAAAGCTGCAATTCCGTCACTTTCGCCACCAACTTCGAGATTCAATCCTCTTGGTAAACCCTGCGGGCAGTCATACAATCCAATATCACTACGATGCAAAAATGCAGTATCCTTCTTCTTTTCCACTTTGCTGTCATTTTGGAGAAGTCCACCAGGCTGAAACGGTAAGAATGTGGTTTTACCTCTTAATGATTCTCCCTTTGAAGTGAATTTTCTGTTTATAGACAACGAATTGCCCGAACTGGCATTATCCACCACATCAAGCTTCATTTCTTCGGCGTAGGAGTCGATTTCTCCAGAGATTCCTGATCTCTTGAACCGAACTGTGGTTCTTCCTATACTCTTTGGCGTCACCAATAGCTGCTCGATCAATTTCTGCTTGTCAGCTGTAGGGGCCACTTGAACCAAGTCCAAAATGTCCCATGATAGTTGATTTGAAGGAGCTAGAAGCTCGTTTTTGATGGACTCATTGGTCTCTTCCTGGGTAGCAGCTGGTTTCTGATAGTCAATGGCCATCAATGGGTCCAATCCTTCGTAGAGCTCGTCTAGGAGCTTTTGACCCTCTGTTTCTGTAGCCACCATGGTTGTTGAAAGAGTTGCAAGAAGTTAGCGCAGATGCTCATTACATTTTGTTCTCGCTTTCAATTCTCACCATAGTTAAGCCGAAAAAAAAGACAAGACAAAGGCCTACACCAAAATGAATAAATAAACTTCGTTGACAGTATGTACAAGACTGTTTTATACTAAATAATATACAGAACAAAGCGTTAGCTTAAATAGTTTTGGTTTTTTCTTTCAATAAAAATTATTCCATTTAGAGCTTGGGTTTAGAAGCATCGATTCCACCAGCAGTAGCTACAGGGTTGATTTCCAACTTTCCAGTCTCATTTTCACCATTGGCATCAGCTCCAAAGAACACTACGGTAACAGTGAGATCGTCACGGTAACGTCTTGATACTGGGTTTGGAATGGAAATCAACATGGATGTCTGTTCTCTTGAACCTCCGTTAGAAAGAGCATTTCTGATCAAATGAGTAGATACATTCTTGTCTTCTAACAAGTAATTTCCACTGTTGCTTGATTGTTTTGACTTTCTGAATGGTTGTTTCGAGGTCTTATCATTCGTTACGTCATTTACTTCCGGGAGCTTGTTTTCCTTAGATCCAAATATGTTCCAGAATGATTTTTGCGGCTTTACCATCTTCTCTTTTTCCATCCATTTCACAACCAATCCTACAATCTCTTCATTGGACAACATTTCGTACAATCCATCGGATGCCATGACTAAGAAATCATTGTTTTCCGGGTCAATTTTGGTGGTGGTGATCACGGGCTCAGCAGTAACGTACGGTGGGGAATTCAAGTTGTTTGGAAGTCTTCTACCGAAAAACTGCTTGTAAATTCTTTCTTGAATAGAAGCAGGCAATTTGTAACGACAGTCACCAAAGGCTCTGGTTGGTTCTAAAGTTCCCAAAACTCTACCGTTTCTCACCACATTGGGTTCATCTGGATGTTCACTGATGATTCTGGCCACTTCAGTAGGGTTAGAACCGGTTTGATCGATACTTAACTGTTTCACGGTCCATTGATTATCCTTGAATGAACCAAGTAATGCTCTTGAATCCCCAGTAACAGCAACCTTCAACAATTTCGAGTTGGTGTCGTAAAATGAAAGTAAGGCACAAGAACCAGATAATGCCGGCATCAAAAGTTCGGCTGCCTTAGCCTTATTATTATCATTCAACAACCTTTCGATATTCTTATTTACAATTTCATGGTCCAATTTCAAAAAACCGTTCTTGATGGCTTGGTCAATGGTAGCACTATTGGGCACGTATCTCAAGTTATCCTCATTGGCAGGCTTGAAAATGGTACCTAATTCGTGGATGATATAACTAATCAACTGGTCTCTCAATTTACTACTGGTAGTCCAACCTCCATGACCGTCAAACACTCCAAAGAACATCCAGTCAGTAGAAGCTTTGATGTTGTTATCCTGTAAAATTGGCACTTGAACAATCTCTTCTGAACGATCATCTTCTATAGGAGAATTGGATGGAAGTTGACAAACATCGTATCTGGTGACACCCTTACCTCTATTGACGTAATAACTTTCTTCGTATTGTCTAAGTTTGTTACTAACTTGTTCTTCATTCAATAAAAACACTCCTTCTTTATGTTGCTGATGGCTAATACTATTCTTTTGATGCATGGAAGACGTGGACGTCAGGAAATACTTTTCGTCTAAAAATGATGGTTTGGACAGCAACTTTCCCGATCCACCCAATGGCGGTACCGAATCCAAATTGTAATAATTGGACTGATTGAAGCTAATGTAGGAACCCACAATAACAAACCCGGAAATGAGGGCCAAATTTCTACGTTTCATCTTGGTGCCAGCCTTGATGGCAGTGGACTTGTTGAGTTTATGAGCCGTGGCCACGGCATTGGATGCTTTAAACAACTTCTGGGAGCTGGAATTAATCATTCTTCTCCCATTATGCTGGAGATGCCTTTGAGCAACGTATAACAGCCTGTGTTTTAGTGCCAATACGAAAACCATCTTCTAAGTTGTAATTTGGTAATCTATGGGAATGATATAATTTGTTCTATGCTCCAGAAACCGATACGAAGTGTCTCGAATCGATTGTTATTCTGTAGCCTTTGTTCTACCGATAGTCCCAGGAAAAATAGGGATGGTGATAACGGTTATTGCCATGAGGTCGTGATAAAGTCGCACAATCAAACGGCCAGTACATCCGAGGTAAAAATACGCCCGTACCTCCGGAGTCAGTCTGAAACTTTTCACCTACTATGTCTAAACGAAGGACCTCTAAACGAATTCTGGGACCTCTGGGTCCGTCTACAAGATGCTAAACCGACAGTATTAGTTATAAATATACAGATACGAAGTAACATATAATTTTATCAATTCAAGTCCTGATAGCTAACACCCAACGTCAGTGATTCTCTCGAACCACGGCACGCCTAGAGCACTTGATATTGGAACCGATCATTAATGTTAAAACCGTCAAATTTAAGCAGCAATGGTAACTTCAACATCTACACCTGGTTCGATGGTGATGTGAGTAATTTGCTTAACGGTAGAAGCTGGAGCTTGTAAGTCAATAACACGCTTGTGGATTCTCATTTCATAAGTATCCCAGGTCTTAGAACCTTCACCATTTGGAGCCTTTCTGGTGGTGATCTTCAAGACTTTGGTTGGTAATCTAACTGGACCCTTCTTGACGACGTTCTTGTTAACAGCGTTCTTGATGATGTTAGCAGAGACCTTTTCTAATTGCTTAACTTTGGTGGAAGTTAAAGTAATTCTGATCTTGTGAACTTCTTCTTGTTGTTCTTGAACTTTTTCCTTGTTGATTGGAGCAGACATTTTGAGTGTATTGACGTTGGTAAAGAACAAGAAGTAACTTGATTTAATTTAGTTCAAAAGATTTTTTTTTGCACAGGACTGAAAAATTTCTCGTGAGGGCATCAACCCTAAACAATTCTCAAAGTCACGTGATATATATCCATCGAACCCAACGGGTACCATTTCCAACATGAAGGGTTAGGAATAGTATTTAGAGTATACAGCAAGTGGTACCTCTACTACAGCGCATTATTGCTACATTAAGTCTGATACAGGAAAGTAAAACAAGCCTTTAGATGTTAGTAATGATCACGGTGAAAAGGTAATCAGATATCAATTAATAGGTTTTCTCCATAGTTTTGTTTTGGATTGTCAGAGAGATTCCCAATTGAAATGTTCATCATATTACGTATCGTTAGTACATACCTCGATAGTAAGTAGTTCTGTTGATAATAGAGATAGTAGTAGATTATTGATTATACTAATTTTCGCTTCAAAAATTGTTGAGAGATGCTGAGCCGGGTAACTTTTTGAGGTTTTGCAACCAACTAACAGGGTAATCAGAGAAATATCGAGAGAAAGCTCTGAAAACAGCTAAGAAAGACGAAAAGAAGAAATAAGTCGAGATATTATTGAAATGACTTCAAATTGATGTCTAGATAGAGCTAAGCTAAAAAAGAAGGTAATCTCTTTGGTTCTAGAGGAAAGTCATTATACTATCATTAATAGTCAGGTAAATAAGGACTTGAGTAGTGTATTTAAGAGGATAGAATCATGTTATCTGAAGAATGATTGTAAAAGTCTGTCTCTTATTTGCAACAAAATGAAAAGCTGCTGTTGCAAAATGTAAAGCTGCTAATACGGAAACAAGATGCTGACTTCACATCATTAGCGTGAAGAAGAAGGTCTTAATGTGACTGTATTGAAGATATGATTTCTTAGGACAGCTTTACCTCAACTTCACAATATATTTCCATTAATTTTGGAACTCTTTGGGATTTGTCATAATAATTCCTAAAAATCTGCAAAATTTGATTAATTTTGCAATAAAAATTAAAATTTACCTAAAAATTAACATAATTAAATTGAGCTATATTCATGTATTCTATAATTATTTACAAGCTATGTTGATTCCTCCAGCACAAATTCACCTTCTAATCCTTTCAAACACTTCCACATCAATGCAAGTTCCTTGTCATCAGCATTACCACTTGTGGCCCATCTAATTCTTCCCTCTTGATCCACAAGATAAATAAATCCAGCACACGAATTGTCGCAATAAAGTTTCTGTCTGATGTCGTAAGTGAATACATGATCAGGAATTACGAAGTAGTTATCATGTCTAGCCTTTGGTATGAGTTTTCTGATGTTACTCTGAGACAAAGACACGAAGAAGCCTTTCAACCAATTCTGAGGTATATTTATATCGATAATATGACTGTTAGGGAACTTTGTGGTAAACTCATCGTAATCTTTAGTTAAATAGTCTTTACCATTTGCCTTGAAGTAGGTATCAGCACATCTTTCTCCAGAAAGCGTAGAATATATTCTGATCACATTTACGTGGTCCTTTAACCGATCAGATAACCGTTGATTCTTAGCTACTAATGTGTTACCAATGAAGTCAGGAAAGAACTTGGATTTTTCGCCTTTGAAGTAGGAAACAGGGGGAGTAAAGATCTTACCTTTGGTATTATTGAACGATTTGGAGTCATAAAACGGGGAATGTTTAATATCATGATCCAATTGTTTCTGTCTTCTTTCCTTTGCATCAGCGCTGAATACATTCAAATTAGCCAATCCACTCTTCTTCTGGTTAATTAACTGATAAATATCTAATCCAAATGGTCTGGAGATCACTTGTGGTTTCTCCAAAGGGGGCTTACTGGCCTCAACCAAAGTTTGGGTGAATCTGGGAGCCTTAAGGAGGTTGCTCGTTATACTGAAATGTCTTACAATAACCCGACTCATGCTGTGTTGATGTGTTCTAGACCATTGGCTTGATGTGTTCTAGACCATTGGCTTGATGCTGATTGTGAAAAATTCAATCGCCTACCAGATTTGGAGGTGTACGGATGCCATTATTGATTTTTTTGCGGTATGGATGTTTCTTCCAAGCATACAAAAAACTGAGTCGCTGAATCAAGCATAGAGTTCGATGCATAACTATATATGAAACGAAATTACCAGGATTCACAATTAATATAGCAATAAAATGTCGATTCAACTAAGAGATGGATTGACTAGTCAATCCTTAGATTTCGTATTAGAGGATCTACTCGTTAGATTCGTGGTGAATTGTCCTGACGAAGATTTGTCCTCAATTGAAAGAGTATTTTTTCAAGTTGAAGAAGCTCAATGGTTTTATACCGATTATATTCGTCAATTGAATCCTTCATTACCGTCAATGAAGATGAAGTCATTTGCAGAAGTGTTCCTTGAAAAATGTCCTTTAATATGGAAATGGGGAAATCCAGGAGAAGCAGTTTCCAGATTTGGAAAGTATAAATCAACAATTCCTGTCAGAGGTGTGGCTTTATTCAATAAAGAGTTAACAAAATTGGTGTTGGTGAAAGGTATAGAATCAAATACCTGGTCATTCCCCAGAGGGAAGATTTCCAAGGATGAATCAGATATTGAGTGTGCTAGAAGAGAAGTGGAAGAAGAGACTGGATTTGATTGTGGTGATTATATCAATGAAAACGATGTAATTGAAAGAACTATCAAGGGTAAGAATTACAAGATTTACTTGGCCAGAAACGTTCCTGAAAGTTATGATTTCCAGCCATTGTCCAAATTCGAAATTTCTAAAATAGAATGGCATGATGTCAAAGCTCTTCAAAAGTCAATTAAAGTTAATCCGCTGAAGTACTTCATTTTGGCAGCAATTTACAAGCCTCTCATCTCATGGATAAATAAGAAGAAGGGTATTTTGAATGAAGAAGAATTAATGCTTCAAGCTGAACTTAAACTTAAGAAATTATTGGGTATTAGTGGTCCTCAATTCGAAGAGAATCTTGATGCTGGAAGAGAATTATTGGATATCTTACAAGGAGTCAAACACAATGAACCATCTTCATTAGATGCAAATCCAAATGGTCAATTCATAAATATGAATTTCCCACAGCATGTTCAAAACCAGATTCCGTTCTTTAATAACCAAATGATGGTGCCACCTTCTTATCTCCTTCCTAATCAGCCATTCTTCTTCCCTCATGGTCCAGCAATGATTCCACCTCCTCAATTTTCTACTCCAGTACCATTTAATGAACTGTCCCCATCTAGTATTCCCACTAATCAACAGTCACCAGTTCGTCAAAATCTTCCTGTTCCTTCAGTAGTCAAAAAGCCAGATACAGGCTCGAAAGAATTGTTATCAATCTTGAACAGAAAACCAACAGATGTTACACCAAAGGAACAATCTAGATCAGCATCCGAAATTCAAAATACTGAAAGTAATAGATCAAAAGCTGACCATTTGCTTAATTTAATCAGAAAGGATACTTCGGCAAAGAATATTGAATTGGAAAAAACTCAAGAACCTGATAGTTTCAAGTCTGCCAGCGAATTCAATTCACTCTTTAATAGATCTCATGAACCATCCAATGAGCTTGAAAAGTCAATTCAAACATCCAATAATGATTTTGGTGCTCAGGGTAAGAAGATGAAGATTCTCAAGAGACCAGGAACTGACAGCAAGGCCTCATCAGATCTTTTGGCTTTGTTAGGTACTGGCCCCAAGTCACCAGAACCAGAAAATGAGGTAAAACAGGTAAAACCAGCAAATGAGTTATTGTCATTGTTAGGAAAACGTCCACAGAATGAGGAGACTAAACCACCAAAACCTGCTAATGAACTTTTGTCACTTTTGAACAGTAAACCTCCAAAGGAAGAAGAATCTAAACCTTCTAAACCTGCTAATGAGCTTTTATCTCTCTTAAACAGTAAACGTCCTAAAGAGAATGCTGAGGTTTCTGAAAAGAAGGAACCTTCACATCATAAGCATGCTTCAGCAAATGAATTGTTGAATTTGCTCAATTCCAAGAAAAGTGTTGATCACAAACAAATTGAGGAAATCGTTGCTCAACAGGAACTGCAACAGTTGCAAGAGGAACCAGAAGAAGAAGATGGTGCAGAGGACTTTGAAGACTTTGAAGACTTCGAAGACTTTGAAGATTATGGGGATGCTCATTCTCACCCAACAAACTTTACCCAACACCATTTTGATATTGCCAGTGATGATGAAGAGCCAGTAGCTGTGCCACCTAAAAGTAATATTACTCACAATCATTCCAATATTCTGACCCAGAATACCAATGGTCACATTGAAAAGAAGCCAATAAAAATTCTCAAGCCAGGCCAATCAATTTCAGATCTTATTGGTAGCCATGCCCCTGAAAAGCAAGCTATTGAATCAAAACCGGAAAATGGCCACGCTCAAGGTAAGAGCTTGCTTCTGTTATTGAATGGAGGTAAACCAAATATTCCTGACACCGTCCAGAAGCCTGATTACTCAGGAATTTATGGAGCTCAAGAATCTAATCAATCTCCAAATATTACCAATTCATTTGATCCATTTGCATCGTTTCAGCACCAACATCAACCACCCAAACCAAGTAATGAACCTAGTCTTTTAGACATTCTTGGAAGAAAACCGCCATCTCAAGTACCTGAAACTACGTCCAAAACCTTAACATTAGATGACTTAGAAGGTCCTTCGTCTAGTGCTGTTCCACAACCAAACTTCTTAAGTCAAGTCAAAGGTACATCAGCAAAGGACTTATTAAATGTTCTCAAAGGAGGACTCTCCAATAACGATTCAGCATCTAGTTTCCATTCTGCATCTTCACAGATCGATTAGTCAATCCAAAGTTGGTCTTTTTTATTCTCCAATGTAAAATAGCATGTATTTGTGGTATATAATGTTACATATCAAAAAAAGTTTTGACATTTGTTGTAATTTGCCGAGGTTTCTTCCGTGGTATTGGTTTGTCGGGAGTTGACGTTTTGGTTTCTATCCTGTAGAATGGTGTAGTAATTTCGGTAATAGCGCCAGATTCTTCTACCTCTTCACGAGGTGCTGGATCTTGCAATGAGTGGTTAGCCATGTAACAGTGTTGCATTATACTTGGCTCACGATTTCTGACTTGTTGTCGAGTTATCCACGAATTTTCTAATTTGTGAAGACCAGCTTCACTTCTATAATCTGATTGGAGAAATTCTTGATCATGGAACATGATATCCAATATCATGGACTCTTTGGATTGTCGTAAGAAGTTGGGATTAATCGAGATATCCAGGCAAAGAAGGTCCATTATCTGAGAAGGAGAATTTTGATCGGAACCTTTTGCAACAATTCGGTCATGGAAGTTACTATACAAAGAGTGAACCTTGAGTCCCAATGGAAGTTTAGAAAGCACTTTGGTGGTAGGGTCGTCGTTATCAAGTACACTCCATTTCGTCCCTTGGATGTATTTGCCGTTTTCTTCTTTTACGGAGAAGCCATTGACGAAGTTAGAGACTGGCATTAAGATGCTAGACTCAACGTATGATAAGGAACAACAGTACTGATTATTAGAAACTTCAAGTAAGTGCTGGAGTCCCTTTTTAGTGACATTGGGGCAGTTATTGATCCGTAGTATTGTGAGCTGTTTGAGTTTCGATTCCTGAGTAATAGCAATTGCAAGATTGTATAGGAAGCGATCATCAACAAACGTGCTGTTTGATAGGTCCAAAGCGATGAGGTTTTTGATATTGAAAATATTGTAGTAATCCTCGTTAGAAAGCACCTTGGTAATCCTGGAAACATCAATCAATACCCACGGCCGAGATTTTAGATTGCTAATATACGTACAGAAGTGAACGAAGTTAATGTTCTGGAAAACGTTTTCAAACCTATGGTTTCTCTGGCCAGGGATTGATGAGGACTCGATAGCAGCATGCCGTAATTGAGACAATTCATTTACACCTGGCGATTGAAGATGGCATTTAAAAGACTTCTGAGTCTGAAACTTCGAAATGAACATTCGGGCCACTTCAAAAGAGTCATTGTGAAGTCGGAGAGTATTTGTCCACACCAGTTTCCAGCACTCCCATGGAGCAGCATCAAGATAATGATAGTCTATGCTCTGCACATTCTTAGCAAGTTCCAAAGCGCAAATAGACCTCAATGACCTCAATTTACGAGGCTGTACCATCTGATTAGAGTTATAGCTTACAAGTGGAGGGAGAGATTGCCAGGAGTACACGCTTGATGCCAGGACCTCATGAAAGGAACCTCCAAGTCTATTCAATTTCTCAGCATTATCAACCAGTTCCTCTCTTAAACCGGGCTTTTTTCTAACAAAAACACTTTTACGTGGCCTACGGACACCATGAGGTCGTTTAAACCGATGGAACCTCCTTTTCCGTCCAAAAGCCATGAGGAACGAGTTGACAATCAAAATAATTTTGGAACCATAATGGTTTTTTTTCAACCGTTTTTATCGCACATCGCAGCAGCATTTTTTTTTTTTTTGAAGTAAGTCATCTCTAGCTTAGTGAAAAATTACATCAAGACAATAAACCATGAAGCTTGATACGTCTCATATGAGGTACTTGACCTCGGATGACTTTCGAGTGCTCCAGGCGGTAGAAATCGGGTCGAAAAATCATGAGTTGGTGCCCACACAAATGATCCATTCCATCGGAGGATTGAAATCACCTTCAGGAACCAACAAAGCCATTGGTGATTTGGCCAAATTGAAGTTGGTGTCCAGATTAAGAAATGCCACGTATGATGGGTTCAGACTTACGTATAATGGATACGATTATTTGGCTTTGAAGTCGATGTTGAACAGAAATACCTTGTATTCTGTGGGGTCCACTATTGGGGTTGGTAAAGAATCAGATATTTATTCCGTCAGTGATCCTCAAGGGGTCCAAAAGGTGTTAAAGATCCACAGATTGGGTAGAACCTCATTTAGAACCGTTAAGAACAATCGTGACTATCTTAAAAACAGACATACCTCCAACTGGATGTACTTATCCCGTTTGGCAGCCAACAAGGAATACGAATTCATGGTAATTTTATACGAAAACAAATTCAATGTTCCTACTCCATACGACTACTCTAGACACTGTGTGATGATGGAGTGGATCAGAGGTATTCCAATGAAGCACTTGAGAAAGCATGAAAACCACAAGAGATTATATTCCGACTTAATGAATTTTATTGTCAAATTAGGAAAAAGTGGTTTAATTCACTGTGATTTCAATGAATTCAATATAATTATACGAGACAAGGAAGATGCCAAAAACCACGAATACGATTTCGTAGTTATTGATTTCCCCCAGTGTGTTTCCATCGATCATGTTGACGCTAAGGCTTACTTTGATCGTGATGTAGAAGGTATAAGGAGCTTCTTCGAAAAGAAATTCAGATACACCCCAACCAACGATTCTACCATGCTAGATACTGACGGATACGGAGAAGGATACAGATTTGCATACCCAGATTTCAAGAGAGATATTGTGAGAGAAAACGATTTGGATGCTCAAGTTCAGGCTTCTGGGTACGTCAAGAAGAAGAACAACAGAGAAGATAGAGATTTGGAAGCTGCCGTGGAGAGTATGAGAGCTGTGGATCTCAACGATGAAGAAGAGGAAGAGGAAGAGGGCCAATCAGAAGATTATGACGAAGATGACGAGGAATCTGAGTTAGAAGAAGAGGAAGACGACGACGAGGAAGAAGAAGACGAAGAGGCTCTTAGAGAAGAGAATGAAAAGATCATTGAAGCATTGTCAAGTGGTGGTAAAGAACTCAAGATGGATAAATTAGGGAACTACATTCTTGAATAATCATACAGTTATCATATAGTAATCATATAGTAATACTACATTTTTTTTTAAAAAATTAAGAATTTATTATTGCAAGTTTATTTTTAATGACCAATTGAACATAAATGATATTTATTAAATTCTTATATCATAAGAATAATAAACGGATGAAAGAGATTTATACAGCAAGTTATTATAAATATTCAAGCGATTTAACGGGTAGACATACCTTTGGTGACGGCACGTTTCAAGGCTAATTCAGCTTTTCTGTAGTCATCAGCAGAAGAATCTTCTAATTCTAAAGCTTGTAAAGCATCAGATAAAGCGGTTTCAATCTTGTCCTTAGCAGATCTCTTCAATTTAGCAGATAAGACTGGGTCAGTGACAGTAGATTCGACGGAAGCAACGTAAGCTTCTAATTTTTGTTTTTGTTCGTGTCTCTTGGCGAAAGCATCATCGGAAGATTTGAATTTTTCAGCATCAGAGATCATCTTTTCGATTTCATCAGTTGATAATCTACCAATAGAGTTGGAGATAGTAATGTTAGCAGATCTACCGGTGGATTTTTCAACGGCAGTAACCTTTAAGATACCGTTAGCATCAACTTCGAAGATAGATTCTAAGACTGGTTCACCGGCTTGCATTGGTGGAATGTTCTTTAAGTCGAATTCACCCAATAAGGTGTTTTCGGAACAGTTAACACGTTCACCTTGGTAAACTGGGAATTGAACGGTAGTTTGGTGGTCAGCAACAGTGGTGAAAGTTCTTCTCTTGATGGTTGGGACAGTGGTGTTTCTTGGAACAACTGGAGCGAAAACGTTACCTTGCATAGCAACACCCAAAGATAATGGAATAACATCCAATAATAATAAATCTTTGGTATCTTCGGAGGTAGATTGACCGGTTAAGATGGCACCTTGGACGGCAGCACCGTAAGCAACGGCTTCATCTGGGTTAATAGATTTTTCTAATTGTTTACCATCGAAGAAGTCAGACAATAATTTTTGGACTTTTGGAATTCTGGTAGAACCACCAACTAAGACAACTTCATCAACTTGGGTCTTAGAAAGTTTAGCATCCTTCAAGACTTGTTCAACTGGTTCCAAAGTGGATTTGAATAAAGCAGAGTTAATGTCTTCGAATCTAGCTCTGGTCAAGTTAGCGGAGAAATCTTCACCTTCGAATAAGGAGTCAACTTCAACGGTGGTTTGAGTAACAGAAGATAAGGTTCTCTTAGCACGTTCACAAGCAGTTCTTAATCTTCTTAAAGCTCTAGCATCACTAGAGATATCTAAACCAGTCTTCTTTTTGAAGTCAGCTTTGAAGAAATCTAACAAGTTAGTATCGAAATCTTGACCACCCAAGTGAGTATCACCAGCAGTGGCTTTGACGGTGAAAACACCACCAGTAATGTTCAATAAAGAAACATCGAAAGTACCACCACCTAAATCGAAGATCAAGACATGTCTTTCCTTTTCAGATTTACCAGCACCTAAACCGTAAGCAATAGCAGCGGCGGTTGGTTCGTTAATGATACGTAAAACGTTTAAACCAGCAATGGCACCAGCATCTTTGGTGGCTTGACGTTGAGCATCATTGAAATAAGCTGGAACGGTAACAACAGCCTTTTCAACTTTCTTACCAATTTTAGCTTCAGCAATTTCCTTCATTTTGGTTAAAACCATAGAAGAAATTTCTTGAGGAGAGAAAGATTTGGTTTCTTCCAAGTATTCGACTTCAATTTGTGGGTTACCGTTGGAGTCAATGACTTTGAAAGGCCAGGTCTTGATATCCTTTTGAACGGATTCATCATCGAAAGCACGACCAATCAAACGTTTAGCATCGAAAACAGTGTTCTTTGGGTTAAGAGCAGCTTGATTCTTAGCAGCATCACCGATTAATCTTTCTTCAGCAGTGAAAGCAACGAAGGATGGAGTAACACGGTTACCTTGTTCGTTAGCAATAATTTCAACAGCAGAGTCGTAAGTAGCAACACATGAGTAAGTAGTACCTAAATCGATACCGATAGCACCTGGGAAAACACCTTCAGCCATTTTGACAAAATTTAATTCTTAAAGAAAGAAAGTAATAAGGAAATCAAAAGAAGAAGAAGAAAAAGAATTAATATACTTTCTTTTTTAGTTTAGGAAAATTTTTCACAAAATTTTTTTTTTCTCTTCTTGTTAGCTTGGGCTGAAAAATTTGAAAAAAAAATAGATGGATCCACAAAATTGTAACCTGTATTTTTCATTTTTTGAGGGAAGTTGCAACATCAATGGGATGGGATGGACCTGGTCTGAGATTTACTGTGAAAACGGTTTTTTTACTGTGCGATGGGCGCGGTTACCCGGAATTTGGCTGCCAAAAAAATAAGGTACCCATTATGCTCCTAGGAGAATTTGTTGCAATTGTTGCGATATTCAGTTAGGTAGTTGTTAATGATCGAAGTAGCATGCAGGATCTGGGACTGGGGTCCAATGAGTTCGATGGTCTGGGTCAAGTTTCGGGCTTTTACCATGTTTAGAAGTGAGAGAGTAGACTTATCGACAGTATCTATTTTGATGATGCACCTGGTAAGGCTCCGGATCTGGCTTATACGCTGGCCATTTACCCCAATGAGATAGCTGACTTCGTGTTTGAGTAGTTGTAGCTTCCTCGTAGCGATAGAAGAGGTAGAGGAAGGAATAGCTACGGGTTCTTTTTCATTATGGCATGGAAGAGTCACAAATTGACGTATTTCAGACGTTGATACTAGTGGAAGTTCCCAATCAGGCAATGGCAGAAGTACAAGTTCAGATGTGGCCATTAAACGAAGCTGTAGAAGGCCATAAAACACAAGATCTAGAGCTATTTCGGGTACTTTTAGCAAGGATTTTGACATGAGTCTCAAATTAAACTCCAACAGTCTAGAAGCAGGATGCAGTTTGCTTGCAAGGTGATCCTTTAACTTCAAATAGTGGATGGAATCTAAGACCAAATTAATAGGGCTAGGTTTAGCTAACAATATGAGAATAGATCTCATTGTAGAGAGATCACAATGGAGCTGTAACTCCCAATTATTGGTAAACTGTTTGCTGCAAACAATCAAATTAGTGTTACAAGTGAACTCGGTAGTGGAAACGTAGGGCGACATGGGATTAAGCAAGTACTTAAGCTTCTTTTTCGTTATCAAATTCAACAATTCGCTTGTTTGTACTGATAACGTGATGGCATACCGGTGGAAGACCTCTTTAGAGCCAATCTGGAATACAAGCTGATTGTGGAGAAGAAGAAGTTCTTGATGGTTAACTACTGGGTACCAAAACAGGGCTTCTGAAGTGTTCATTTCAATGACACAGTACAATAAGAGAGAAACATGGAATCAACGACAACAGAAAGGGTCGAGATGGTGATACGTCACATCCAGGGTGATGTATCACCTTGATCCCTGCCGAGGAAAACTTCTCTGCGCCGATCAGTTGCATTAGTAGTATTTTTAGCTATTTGCAGCTTATTACCGGTTATCGCTTTCAGAGATCTTCGCTTATGCAGCTGTATCGCTTACACCTTATATTTTATAGTATTATTAGTGTATTATGACCCCATGGTCAGTGTATATACCGGATCTACCCATATCATTACTTTTTCATTAATCTCACGTTGTACAACTTGAGAGCAGAATCATATAGAAAGTTATATTGGTGGACTGTTTGCACCATCATCATCCTGTTGGACCGCAACCCGAGCACGAAGTCAAATATGGGGTCTGAGGATCTAGGCGACGTTGTGATGACACTGTTGACACCAAAGAGCTGGTCAATGGCAATGAAAGTACCAGTTCTTCCCACACCAGCAGAACAATGCACAATTGGGATTGGGGCACCATCTCCTTCACTAGTGACTTCGTTGATAACTGCATTGATATTGTCGGACAACGAGAGAAGGGGGTAAATGGAGGCCGGAGTCTTGCAATCGGCCCATTTGTAGTAGTAATAGTGGTATACCTTCTTGACTTTGGTAGCAGAAATCAATTCCATTTCCGTCAAAAGGTAGTCTCCTTCGTCATCATACGTTTCTTGCACATGGCGGAGAGCAAGACGGCCCCCGTCAATGGCTATTTTATCGTGGGTGATATTCAGCGAGAAATCTACCACTTCGGCACTTGATTTGTCAGGCCAGTACTGTGAGCATTTTACCATACCCGACTCGACTAAAGGAGTTATCATGGCAACAATGATGGTGTCGTTGTCCTGGGTTTCAGACTCATTCCAAGCCATGGCCCAGAAGTGGTGGGTAGTAGTTGGAAGAGGTCCCTGGGACGCAATATACTTTACTTCGTCATTAATAGTAACGTAGGAGGCATTTACGTAGTCATACTTGTGATGGTCCCCATCTGCGACATCGGGGCCTACCGGGAGACGGACGCGATTTTGATCCCAAGGGAAGACGTTGGAGTATCTGTTCTTAGCCAAATTGTCCTTCTCAAGGGCCACATTGATGGTACAAGCAGCATCGGGCAAGGAAATGGCGTCTTCCACTCTTTGGTCGCTTTCGGCGTTGATGTGGATGAACTTCTTTCTGCGTTCCAACGGTGTGAGCTTTAGGAACGGCGGCAACGACGATGCCGAAGTCATGATGGATCTTCTTAGCTTGTGGAACCCTTCAAAGGTGAAGATGGCGGTGGACGTAATGGTGGAGAGAATTTCTGAGATGCACTGAATCCTAAGAGTGGTGAGCGATTCAATAGCTGGCAGAAGTACAGAAATGGAGGAAATTGTGGGACCCCTTGACGTCAAAATAGCTTATATATAAGAAACAATGAGTCAACCCCGTATTGGAATTGGTTTCTGCTAAAAAAAAACTTACTCAAACCTTAAAATCCCGCCGGATACGATGGGCTGAATGCGACTGCAAAAAAAAAAGGGCCACAGCTTCCGAGTGGCGTGAGCGATCTGGGGCAGGCTGGGGGGCCTGGAACCGCCGGAACCGTCCCGAATAGGAAAAATACCTTAGGGTTTGGTGGGTTTTGGTGGGCCTACGGGTGGAAGTCTACGGGTGAGGGCCTATGGGAGTGGGCCTACGGATGTGTTGCGTGGACGTGTATAGCGTATACGGGCATTGCTGGCATAGGGCAGTTTATATAGATGGGCTGATGGGCAGAGAGCTGCGTAGAGGGCTGGGCAGAGAGCTGCGTAGAGGGCTGGGCAGAGTCAGAGTGAGACTGGGCCCAGGATGCTGCGCGGTCTACTTCAACGTTGCGAGATCGATCGGGTCCGAGAGCGTGAGGATCTCGTCGTACACCAACGTCGTCAAGAACTCCGACAACGTCTCGCCCCTGATCTCGGGACGAAGGTAGCCTGCAGCCACCTTGAACTTGTTGGGCACTCCCAGGTACTTGGCCACCAACTTGTCGGTTTCGTCGTCCAAAATGGCGCTCACCAAATCTGGGGTAAGTGCCTGGTGCGTGTCGGCCAAAGTCACGCCGTGCTTGACCCAGGAATGGAGCTGGAGTCGCGACACTTCGGCGGTGGCAGCATCTTCCATAAGGTTGTTGATGGGCACACACCCGAGCCCCCGGATCCACGATTCCATGTAGTTAAGGGCAATGTACAAGTTCTCACGAATTCCGGCGGTGGAAATGGTACCGCCTGCCACCTCAGTATTAGACAATTGGGCCGCAGTCACGTGCTCGGCCGGCACGACATGGATCTGGTTAGGTGTGGGCATGTGTTGGTCGAACACTCCGTTGGCAATTGGTGCGAGCGCTGGGTGGGCGACCCAGGTTCCGTCGTAGTGCATTGTCACCTCACGAAGCTTATCGTTGTACACTTTGTCCATAGCAGCGGTGTTGGCGGCGACGTCGTTTTTGATGGGGATCTGGGCAGCCATTCCACCCATGGCGTGCACTCCTCTACGGTGACAGATGTTGATAAGACGTTCACAGTATGCTTTCATGAACGGCAGTGTCATGGTCACCTGGCCTCTGTCTGGAAGCACCTTGGAGGCATCGTTTCGCAACCGTTTGATGGTGGAAAAAATGTAGTCCCACCGACCGCAATTAAGCCCAGCCGAGTGGTTGCGCAACTGGAAGATGATTTCCTCCATCTGGTAGGCGGCTGGGAGGGTTTCAATCAACACGGTGGCACGTACAGTCCCACGAGAGATTCCCAATGCATCCTGGGCTACGTTGAAGATGTCGTTCCATAACTTAGCCTCCAAATGGTGCTCCATCTTGGGCAAGTAGAAATATGGGCCGGCGCCGCGGCTGACGAGCTCGGCCGCGTTGTGGAAAAAGTAGAGCCCAAAATCCAACATCGATGCACTGACGGGCTCTCCGTCCACTTCGATGTGCTTTTCTACCATGTGCCAGCCTCTGGGTCTCACGAGCAATACTGGAACGTGTCTGTCGGCGTAATCAACCTTGTAGGTTTTGCCGTTATCGGTGTTGACGAAATCAACCTGTTTTCTGATGGCATCGTACAAGTTGACCTGGCCATTGATGACGTTAGACCAGGTAGGCGACATACTGTCTTCGAAATCACTCATGTAGGTGCGGACGGGGGTGTTGAGCGCATTGACGATCATCTTACGCTCGGGTGGACCGGTGATCTCGGACCTTCTGTCTGCCAATCCGGGCCCAGGGAAGCAGCCCTGCCAGACGGGATCCAGTCTGATTTTGACAGACACCTCGTCCTGCAAGAATTGGAGTGGGACGCCAGAGTCAAGTTGGCGTTGCACCTCTTGACGGTTGTCTAATAACTGTTTTCTGGTGGCATTGAAGGTTCTGTGCAACAAAACCACGAACGAAAGGGCGGATTTGGTTAAGATATCGGCCTGGGTCGTGGTGGCAGGAGCGTAGTCGGGGGTCGATTTGACCGGAGCAAATACTTTGACTCCGTCGAGCGACGAGAACGTTTTGGAGGGGGTTGGGGTCAAGGTCATGGTGTATGGGGTATGGTTACTGGGATATCCTCTTCCTTAGCTAGGCACCAGACCCGGTATTTATACGTGGGGGCCCCAGCTCACGACCCAGTCAGAAAGTTGACTCTGGGCCCAATTCCTCTCGAGCGATAAGGCAACATCGCCGGAGATTGGACCCCGGAACAGGTGCGAGCGTACTCCGAGCGGTGCAAACCCCGAGCGTCGTACCGGAGAAAGCCCTTCGGCCTACCTACGCCCATGGACGGGTTAGCACGAGAAGGGCAAGACAGTGGTCCGAAATGATGCCTAAGATCTCAAGAGCTGTCCAAAAATGCCTAAGACGAATAACAAACGGCCCAAGTGTTAGTTGGTCAGCATCAAATGTAAGCAGTCTGCACCACCATGCATCGCTTTCCGAAGCAGCTCCGTGATGGCGTCGCCATTCCGTTTCCCCGGAGTTGACTCGGGCATGAGTCATGGTGTTATCTGGGGCAGTGGGACCTCTCTACTGCTCGAGTCAGGCTACATCGACGGAATATCGGACTACATTGACGTCAGCTAATGCGTGTATTGGGACTACAACTGTTTGATGACTCCGGCCTCCAATCTTTGGCTGATGGTAGTATCGTCATCCGTCAACACTCCCGCAGTCTTCAACACTCCGGCGGTCTTTTCGACAACCCGCTCCCAGTCGATAGGAGCCACGCCGAGCTGGTCGTTGAACTGCACGGTCTTCAACCATTCGGTGGCGTCCTCGTGGCTGTAGTCTAGGGTAGTAGCGATATGCTGGGCTGCTTCGGCCTGGTTTTGCTTGAAGTACGCAATTCCCTTGTTCACACTGGCCACAAAGCCTTTGATGGCGTCCTTATTGCGGCCAACAAAGTCTCGACGTACGGTAATTACCCAACTTGGCCAAGGAGTGTAGATGTCGCCAATGTGCTTGATCTCTTTGCTGTCGTAGTACTTCTTGGAAGTGAAGTATTCCCACATGAAGGCGTCGCTGTGGAGTTCAGCATCGTCTCCCTTCAAGTTGACCGAGTCTCTCAAGTTCTTGAAGTTGGACAAGATAGGATGCCCGGCAAAAAATGGCGTGGGGAACTTGTGTTCAAGCCCAAGCACGAAACTCATCACGTAGGAGCCGGATCCAATACGGCTGACTCCAATTTTCTTGCCCTGTAAGTCGTCTGAAGAGGTGATTTCTTTTCTGTCGATACCAGTACTGATGGCCCAGCGCAATGGCGATTCCACGTACGTACCAATGACGTTATAAGCATCATTTCCCTTGGAGATGTCAGCAACAAAAGCTTCGGTAAGACCCACGGCCACATCAATTTCGTTGTCATTAAGTAACTTGATCAAACGGCCCGAACCTTCGATCACGGGGATAAACTCCACCTTGATTCCCACGGCCTCGTAGTAGCCTTGCTGATCAGCGAAGAAGAGAGGGGTGGAAAAGTGCTCTGGAATGTACGCAACCCTAATAGTAGTAGTCATTGCAATGGGTGTCAACCAGGAAAAAGAGTGTGGAGAACTGTAAACTCAAGTGAAAAATTTGGGTCGAGAATCTGACGTAATTTTCCGAATCCTGCCTTGATGTATTTTCCGATTTCTACTGATAATCCTGCTTTGATGTATTTTCCGATTTCTACTGATATTTTCTACCACCATCTACAATTGGCCTGAATATGGTAGTCAACAGCTATGGAACCATTCTACATTATCCAAAGGTACGTGTACACATATATTGACTAGAACCGTACGGTGATATGAGAAACAAAGAGATTTATATAATGGATGAATTATGAGAGAAGATGAAGGAAGGGACAACATGAGTAATAGAAACACTTGACCAATTATAAAAATAACCGTAATGATAAATAACATAAACGCCTTGCTGTAATTAACAGGCACAATCTGAAGCTCCCGAGTTGCTGTTGGCATTGGAGCTTAAGTCGATTCTTCCCCCTTCGTTGGTGGGTTGGAATCCTGCAGTCAAACTGGCATCTTGAGCAGCATCAGGAATCTTACTACCTATGCCAATAAACACCTCGTTGACATTATAGGAAGTTTTGGCACTAGTTTCGAAGAATAACAAACCTTCTTCTTCGGCCAAGTTCTTACCTTCTTCGACACTGACTTTTCTCAAGCTTTCTTCGTTATCATTATCATTTTCTACCAAATCGTACTTGTTACCCACCAATGCAATTGTTATGTCCTTACTGGCCTGTTCATGTAGTTCCTTCACCCAGTGTCTGGCCTTGATGAATGAGGCAGGTTTGGTTATATCATACACCACCAATGCTGCCTGGGCATTTCTGTAGTACATAGGGGCCAAACTAGCAAATCTTTCTTGGCCTGCGGTATCCCATATTTCATATTTAATGGTACGGTCACCAATAGTACATTTCTGGGTTAAGAAAGCAGCACCGATAGTTGGCTCTTTATTTTCCTGGAAGTCATCGGAAACAAATCTGAGTACCAACGATGACTTACCAACAGCAGCTTCTCCCAATAATACAAGTTTGACGGAGGTGGCGGGATTAGGGAAACTCATCCTCAACTAAATTATGTATGCAATGACGGGAGTGAGAAAAGGGACAAAAAAATTCTCGGATAGGTCTAATTAGAATGTATTCGGTTAACTACTTGTCACAATTATGATGTATCCACCAGTTTATGGAATCAATACTACTCTAATACAAGTCAGGAGAATGTTATTTGCCTTCGTTACTGTAAAGAGTCAATTAATTTAAAGGAGAAAAATGATTTGTGAGGATACCTGGGGTATGGGTTTTCTATAACCATCTACGGGATAAGATAAGGACAGGGTACGGAAAAACTACTGAAATCATCCGAAGACACTATATATGTCATAGACGGATGCTACGAAGGCAGCAGACGATGCCACCGTATGGCAACGGTTGTATATGATACAAAGTGTATAGTGATATGGCAAGTGCGATGTCTTAACTATTAGAACACACTATTAGAACAGTACACTATTGGAACAGTACACTATTAAAGTACTAGGAACCAACTTGGCTGTGTAGTAAGAAAAGTGTAAAATAATGGCCAGCTTTCGAAAGGGAGATTAGGTACAAGATAGAGCATAACAAGACATTCAGTTTATTAGAGTTTGGTACTGCATTCAGCTTAGTAGAGTTGGTATTTCCTTAACACTCACGAAGCAACATGAAGTGAACACTTGCTCCTTCATAACGCACCATTAGGCGACTAAAATTCTTGACTTTCATAAGCACAGCTAATAAAAACCTTCATTTGAGTTGCAGATAACACAGGGTTTTCCATGTGCATCGTACCTTACGTCTCGGTTCCTCTTGCCTTGCGTTCCGTTATACCTTTCGAATCACCCAGTACTCACATTTGTAGATGAACTCTCCTAATGAACGAATGTCACTACTGTAAGTAGTCTCCACGTTACTCTGTCGTTTTTCGAATTTGAATCCCATCTTCTCTATCAACTCTACCAAGTCGTCCCTCGACAACTCCAAGCCCTTGAGGATATTAGGCACAATTTCAACCGGACCATCCTCAACCAACTGCTTTTTGATGTGATGGGTGTTACCGTAGTCTTCAAAATGCCATAATAATGGCCCAAAGTTTATCCACACTGCATCTTTCTTCAAGCAGTAGTGGATGCACTTTAAGTAATCGATGATATTGGAAGCAGTATCGATAAAAAAACACGTAACCAACACATCAAACGATTCCTTATTCTGCTGTCTGAATTCGTTGGCTACTGGATCATCAGTATACGAATTAGGCTCTGCCTGGGTGACAGGACCATACAAGTCCACGAAAGAACCAGCCGTCATGGACATCAACTCCTGGTACGGAATGTCTGGATTCTCCTTCTGCAACTCATGGATGTGTAACGGGTTAAAATCAGGGATGGAAACCGGCCTTATCTGATTAACTCTCTTGATTAGATGTGATGCTTTATGTAAAAACGGAAAAATCCAGAATTGGTTGGCAAACTTACAGTGATTCAAGATGAAATTTGATGCCAACAACATATGGTAACTGAATTCGTTACCTTGGGTCCAAAATCCCTGCTTTACCAACTCGATTACCAGCCTGCCTAGGCCACAACCTGGTACCAATATACGCACGTTCTGACGTTCTTTCTCGTTAGGGTAAAGCTTGGTAATTTCATCTACTATAAGATCATAACATTTGTGTCTTTCCTGTTCTCCGTCACTACTCCATTCTCTCGTCAATTGCAAGAGGGTAGACCTTACTTTATCGAAATCACTGGAAGATGCGGGTTCCCACTGATCTGGGGTAGATGTCACGCCCCAATCGCTGGCTATGGAGGTGGCCAATGTCTTAGTAAACTGTTCGTTCATACGGATACATTCTTCGATATCCGAGATATGCTGGCTATACCAAGGAATATAATCCTTTTCCTTGTCACTAAGAGAAGCGTATTTAAGCTTCCGGGGTTTGATCAACTCTTCATACTCCCATTTATGGTAGTTATAGAACGCACTTAACGTGGTCGTCAATGACTTATACTCATCCTCGTCCTGCTGAATCGACTCACTCATGGTTATTAGGGGATGTAGGCTGTCGATTCCAAAGATTCGGGAATTGTACAATTTATTCCTAGCAATGTTTCTAGTGCTTTCACGTGAGCAATGTCAATTTTTTTCTGTGAAAATATTTAGTAATGCAACATTTCACAAACTTCAAGAAATTTCGCAACAATACCGGCCAAAGTGGGAAACGTTGCCGAAGTCAATTTCGGCACCATGACTATCCCGAACGGCTGCATGAATACAAAACAAGAAGTGAAACGCCCCAAACTGCCATGAACAAGGGTGGTGTTACATAGACAAGGCTGTCATAATAAGATATTGCATAGTCGTAGCGCATTAAGTACATATTAGGATTCATATATAGGTTTGGCATCTTTTTCAAGAAGGCCCAGCTCTTCGAGCGTAAGAAGGTCCACGTACTCCTCCGGCAGCGGAGACGGAGAGTTGCTGATGTTGACTCCGTCTCCCAAGCTGATTTCGTGGTGACGGGTACGGATCTTCTCCCCCATGAGGATTTCGTTGCTCTGAAGTACCCGAGGATAATGACAGGACCGAATGAGAGTGTCTCCAAAGGTGCTAATTGGCTTCTCCACCACGCCGATCTTATTATTGAAGTCATTACGTACTTTAAGGATGTCAGTAATGGAATTACGCCATTCTTTGATGTTAACAATAGGGAAAAGCTCCTTGGTAGCCTTTTCGTACACGATAGTCTTGTAAAGTAATCGTAATCGGGCCTCGAAGAACGTCAGTAAACGTATAAGGTAACTGGAAAGAATCTTCAACTGGGTCTTGACCGAATCATAAATTTCCTGCGATATACACATGGTGCTGGGATTATCGATTTCGTGATGGTAGATATCATAGTCTCGATAGTTTGCAAATACATCCAACATCAAAGGACTGTCAAAGTCTCGAAGAAAGAAGAATTTGATTTGGGGCGTGATAGCAAAAATGGCTTTTTTGAACACTTTAAAGAACAAATAGAGAATCTTCTCCAACGGATCAGAATTGGTCCTGATAATGGTGAGTTTGGCAGGCTGGAGTCGAACCCATCTTGTGGCCATGGTGAACAAAGTTTGCTGTTGAATATCCATATCTCCAAGATTATTGATGATGGAAGGAATGTAACTCTCGATGGAATCATTGATGAAACTGGTGAGTGAGTTGAACATATTTTCTACAAATGACAAGGTTTGGTTATTACTTGGATCTTGATGGGTGCCCTCGATTTGGAGTTTGATCATCTTGATAATGTTACCGTAGGATATAACCATAGTATTGAATTCTTTCAAAAACTCAGGGTCATAGCTGGGCAAATAAATAGATCGACTAATGTTCGTCATCAAATTTAAATGAACAGCCACAATGATAGGGGGTGGAGTATGATTATTCATTGACATGTTGAGGGTATGGGATAAAATTCCAAATAACCCATCTCTAAAACAATTAGTGGAATGAAGCGTGGCTTCGGGATCATAGATCGACATTAATGACAATATGTAACTAACCTGAGCACATAGGTCGGGTTCCTCATTATTATGCAACATGGATCGTATATGCTTGATGACCACAGCGTAATGCTTTATAGAATGAACTATCAATATATTCTTTGTTCTGGTTCTATTATTAAGATTAGCAAACAACTCATGGGGGATATTAAGAACATTGGATACGAGGTAGTTTGTCGTCAAGTTAATCAAGCAACTGAACATGATTTCAGCAGTAAATGACTTATAAATGAATGAATTAAGCCAAAGAGTGTATAAGTCTCTAATTTCTGGCAAGCGGGCCTTTCCAACGGCAATCTTAGGCCCGATTACTGCCAAACATTTGAGTATTTCTACGTCATATTCAATAGCACCCCTTTTTAATAGAGGAAACTTAACAGTGGACTTAGTGGCACCAGGTAATGCATTTGATAAGTCCACTTGAATCAGATTAAACTTATCTGTAAGAGGAAGATACTCGGAATTAAAGTAATTCTGGTTGGTTTCGGCCTTAAACTGAAAAGATGGCTCCACCAAGTTAGAGTTTGAATGAACATAGTTATCATAGCCGTATTGGACAGGAAATTGAGTATTTGTTTCTGGATTGAAGGGGTAAGCAGAAGTATCATTACTTTCGTTATTCCATTGGTTATTAAAGTGATTAGTAGTTATTGATGTAGGATTCGTATTGTTGGCCCATTGGTTATTAATTGAGTATACGGGGTAGATGATCTGACTTTCGTTGTTAGTAAGCAAAGAGTGAAAATCCTGGGTAATGGAGTTATGAAACACATAGTCATCATTAAAATTAAGATGCGATAGTTGGGGGTTCAAATGACTAAAATCGTTAAGCATAGTTGGAGGAGGCTGCTGAGGAGGTAGTTGCTGACTAAACAGCTGGAAATCATTGCTAATAGAGGAAGTAGAGGATTTGGATTGGGTGGAAGTAACCGATCTGGAGTATGAAGGTTTGGAAGGGGGAGCTTTGGTGATATTTACCGAAGATGTTGAAGCAGATTTTAACTGGTCTGGAACTTTGGGCACTATGGTTTTGGTCTCTTGTTCATCTATTTCTTTGGCTTTAATAAGCTCCTCTATCTGTGCAGGGGTATAGTCAAGATACCCACATTTAACCTTATGTTTGATACAGTTCAAGCATGAGGGTAAATCCTCTGAGCATTTCACTCTTCGTTTCTTACAATTAGGACAGCCATTTTTGGAATTCTTATGTTTTCTTCTTTTTGGTCCCTTTTCCTTCTTGTCATCGATCATATGGAGAGGAGGCATATCAGAATTCCCAAGGATTATTGTTCCTGAAGAAGAGGATGTGGAGGAATTATTATTATTTGATCGCAGGGATTCCGAATCCATGGCTGAAACGAATGTTAAACGAATGGAAAGATTACAAATCAACTAATAAGTGACTCCCTTGGGTATAAATAAGCTTTCTTACCTAGAGATATTTCCTTTTTTTGACAATACAACCGATGGACAAAGACAGCGATCTAAATAGGAAGGTAAACGTCTAACTGGGGGAAAAATGCCTGACGGTTATATTTGGAAGATTCTGATGACACTTATAAGATAATAATATGAAAATTTATTCTATGACCTAACAATGCAATACTCGCTAATATTTCTTGTCTCCAAAGTGGAAGATTCTGAAAACCTTATTTGTCACGTTGGGGCCTAATCCCTATATACTGCAAGGAGAGGCTTAACAAAGGTTAATTAATTACAACCAAAAAAAAAAAAGATTCCCCAAAACTAAATGACAAAAAAACTTTGACAATACTGACAAAAGAAGAAGAAGAAGTTCAAATATAGAAAAGAAAAAAAAATAGTGAAAAGCATCTATAACTAAAAAAAAATAATCTCGGTTGGAGTTTACCTTAGGGTATTGATTTTCAGATTTAAAATCCTTCTAAAAGAAAATTGTCGTCAGGGCTGCTCAGCCCAAGTTGTAGTCACCAACCCAGAAAATAAACCTGGAGGTTATCACGAGAAAAATTAATTAAGATATGGTTTTGCCTATTGTCATTACTGTAATAAGGACTATTCTATTATTGATGTGCTTGGTTATAAAATTGGGAATTAGGTCCGAAGCGAAAAAAAAAAAAAAAAAAAACCAGTCTAAATGCCCAGCTCCTAAACGTAAGTTTTTGCGTCCTAGTATGCAATTAGTGCATAAGATTACAAAATATTTGATCTATTATTGATAAATTGCTCGATAATCATGTTGTCACAATGTATGAAAATGTTTCAAAAGTGGTTACAATGTAGGGTTGTGATGTTTCAACTAATATCCGTTATTCTGCCAATTACAGGACGCAATAACCTGAAGAAAGCCACCATCAAGGAGATCTGCGGCTGGTTGTGCGAATTATATGGCATTTGCTTTCACCTTTCGTGGTCCCCCACGCAGCCCCCACTTGACAGATATGTCAGTACATGTCAAGCAATGTGGTGAGCACAGGTAAAAATAAGACAAATATATGTACAAGAATTTAGGGAAATAAGAAATGGAAATAAAGAAGTGAAAGGGTATCATTATGATGGAGTAGTCACCGCCGGTTCCTGGGAGGAGGGTAGAAACACCGAATTTCTTCTCTTGTAGAATTGGTTCAATATGTTGACCAATTCGGTGTTTGTGAGCTTTTCTGTCTTGCTGAAGATCTTGATCGGGTTTCTGATGAATAAAATCACGTCCTGATCATTGTGATTTAGCCCGGTTTTATAATTGAACTTTCCCTCTTCGTCAGGAATCGAAAACAGTCCCTTCGACAAGCATCTACTGTAGTCTCGGCTGATCCAGTCAGTCGCCCGTTTGGCTAGGTCCGGCTCGAGCAACGCGTAGTACGTTACTCGTGTCGCCCAGTCTTCAAACTCGTCCTGCACCGGCATCTTTCTGGGCTGGGCCAACGATGCCGTGGTGTTGAGTAAATGGGAATTAAGTATGGGATCAACATTCATAAATTGAGGGTGTGGTTCAACCACCTGGTTACGACTGGTTAAGTCGGTTTTAATGTACTTGTACAAGTGAAGATTGGTTTCAAAAATATCAAACTTTTCGATTTGGGCCAAATTCTGTACAATATTCTCGTCTTCCTTCAGAAATTTGGCTGCTAATGGGAAATGAACCAAATTCACAAATCCTACTGCTGTCCCTGTGAATCTTTCAATGATAACCTCTGTCATACACTTGGAAATCATCTCGTTGGTTACCGGGTTAGCATTATATGGGTGGTCACCAAAGAATGTAGATAAGATATTGAATCGTTTCAGAAAAAACGACGAAACTCGAATGGAATACTGTTCTACCCGTTCTAAATCGTCAGGGATGTTTTCCAATTTAACCCAAGTATAATTTGGAACGTTCCATAACTTTATTCCTTCCTTGAATCCTTGGAAAAAGAGATGATAGCAGTTGGGAAGTATGCTTTCCAATAATTTCGACAATGCTTCGTATAACAACATCAAAATATACTTCATGACATTCTTTCTTGTGAATTTGATGAAAAACATTTCGTCCGGGAGTATTCTCAAGTAATTTCTCAACACAGTGTACACTAGTTTGTAATCGTTTCTAATTTCGCTTACCAGATGGGTTTTGGTAATGTCATGAAAGTCCGCCAAAAATTTCTTTAGGTTATTTAGCTGCAATACTACCTTAAGTTTGTCGTCAAATTCATGATGAATATTCTGTTCGTACAACTCAACATATTCGGAAAACTCTTGCAAGGTTTTGTAAGAATACGAGGGGAAGAAGTCTGTTTTGTATGCAATGTCAAGATAGTTTATAATCCAAGCAAACTCTAGTTTGTTGTAGCCGTTTGGATTCTGCAATGCAGTATTGAATATTCCTGCTGTTCCGTTGGTGAATGCCAAAGAATGGCTGGAGTCCTTGAACTCATAAATGGTAAGCTTATTGAGTAATGACGATACAACAATACTGACAGATACATTACTATTCTCTGCTGTCAAGTACGTTCTTAGATGTGATAGGGCAATACCGTAATAGTTACTTCCAGCACTTAGCAAGTACAATTTAATCTTATTCTGTTGTGGAGTGTCATATTTGAACCAGTGTACTGCGTTATTTTTGATGTAGAAAACAGTAAGGGCCATGATGGAGTAGTATATTAACTCGGACTCCTCGTCGACATAGTGGAAATTCGTTGTGATAAGGAGGTTATTTTCAAACTGACTCATGAAGGGTGATCGAATAGCAGGCTTTCGAAGTCTAAATTTCAATCGAGGAAACGATTTGTCTGTGAAAATAGCGTTGGAGAGGGCCTTTCCTTTGGGTCGTCTGAAACTGGAAGAGCCCATGTGTGGTTTGATCGAGAGGAAGTCGTCATAGGGGGATATTCCCCTATCTGGAGAAGTGGAGTTAGACTGGAAGTGGATGAAGATGTCTTCATCTAATGGAGTATTGGATGTGAGTTCCACAAAATCTTTAGTCAGAGATACTTCATCGGGAGAGATTTCGAGGTGGTGTTGATCCAGGTCACCACTATCGTCAAATCGATGAAATCCTCCCAACTCATGGTAAGACATCGTAATCAGAAGTCCACTAATACTTCTTTTTGGCACTGGAAACGTTGGAAAAAGTGAGCAGGACGCCGTAAATTTAAACTACTAACTAAAAAGATAAATAAGTCAAGTTATGTCGTATTTCATCTATGCAGCACTTTATCCTGTGGCAATCTGCCTATAAACCAAAATGTCAACTAGAATTTTTTTTGTATCTCTTTTTTTTATTAATTATTTTGGTGCAAAGAAAATCGCCAATGATACTTCTCTTACTTTGGCTTAATTGAAGCCCGCAATTTTTCTTGTTCAACCGAACCAGGCGGCTAACTTAAGGGTCGTGGTGGGAGGACAAAAACAATAAACTTTCGGTCGGAGTATCTGGTCATTAGCCGTTCAGCCACCCGATGAGTCAAGACAATTATCAGAAAAATACGGTAGAATCCGGGATATGTAAAGTGTAGGTGTAGTGGTGGGTTAGGAAGGATAATGAGTAGGCTTAGGAACACCTAGAGGAGCAACTATGGGCCGAGATTCTATTTTTTTGGGAACCCCGGGCCATAAGGAAAAAATTAAACGGCCCCGAAATTAGTCCTAATCACCGTCCATCTCGCACCCCGGCTCCGAAATCCTGGACGTATCTGCCGCTGGAGCGACACTAGTTGAGGCATCTCCGATCTAGTTATTATTTTCCATCCGCTTTGGTTTTCTAATCGAGTCGTCGTCAGGGCTGTTATTTGGGATTAGAATTTCGGCAATACCATTTAGCTTTAGGGTTATAACGTTGTAGAAAATTTTTACCTAGTTCGAGTTAGGATTTAACCTGAGTTACAGATACTGAGCTCCCCCCCACCGGAGCTTCAAAAGCGCAAAACATCAGAGCACCTAATCAATACCGTGTGATTAATATAATATACATATCCCAAATATATTGTGTAGAATTAGAAAAAAAAGTAAAAAATATCAAAATTCAAGTAAAATTTTATTCGGTTACTTTTACTGTTGATAAAGGGCCAGATATAAAGTTCGATGGCTGCCTTTACTTAATCTTCATAAACATCAGCAACGCCTTACTCAGGTTCCAGTTTGAAAAGTGCTTGGAACTCAATAGCGTGTTTCACCTCTCTTCTTCCCAACTCAAAGTTATGGCATCGAGTTCTCAATATTTCAAGTGTTGGCTTGTTTTGGTTCCAAACGTTCTTTTGCATTATGAAGAACCTGTCTAATAACTGGTTGGGATTAAAGTCATAGTTGAATAGTCCAGAATTATAGTCAAACTTGTTATCAAAGCTTGCAGACTCATTTTGCAACATCTCCTGGCTGATTAAGGCATTAAGCTCTCCATCCTGTTTGAACTGTTTTAATTGAGGGAAATTACTGTATTTAATCGGTCCCAGTTGGAACGAGGTTATGAACTCTTCCTCAATGTCCAACGCATCTGGGAGCACTTTCAATACGTCATTGTAACAGCCCGTTCCCAAGTCATTTTCCACATTAATGGATTTCAAATATTCATGCTGGAGCACCGAGCTACCGGCCAAATAATACGAATAAAACAATGTCCGATAGTCGAAAAATTTTACCATCCTGATCAAATTAGTAGATATTTGTGATAAAGTGTTGAATTGATAAAAATCATCATTACCATAGTCCAAATTACTAAAATGATCATTATAGTTATGAAGATTCTCAAACGTCTCAAATTTATAAACCTCAGACTCGAAGTTGAACAATGGACAGAACACATGGCAAGTGTCAAGAACCATGATGGATCTGATTGGTGGGAGGACGTGAACCAACGCTCTCCCAAGAGCCAAATAGAACAAGTAGAATGTCTTTTTAAACGGATTTGCTTTTGAACCCATCGAAAGTACATCACTAGGGAAGATTTTGAACCAGTGTACTAACATCTCAAATAACAAGGAAAATGAAACATATGAAATTGCTCCTGGACGGATGTCTTCTTCGTTGAACTTTTTCTTGAAATAGCTATTAATTCTAAGGAAATTGGGGTAATATTCGTGAATAAGCTTATCAAAGAATTTTTCCAATTCGTTTACATCATGCTGGAAGTTCTTATTATTCAAAAATACCTGAATTTCCTGCTCTTGGGAGTTTTTGAATGGGAAACGGTGACCGTCAAAGTTAGGTTTTCTACGTTTAGTACCATCCTCTGTTCTTTCATTAAGATTAATTCTTAAGCCTTCAAATAAAACTCGGAACAGTTGGAAAGAATGGTAAATTTCATGGATCACATCAAATGGATAATCGTTAATCTCAGCTCCATAGGTATGAGACGTGAACATTTCGAAGGTGACCAAGATAGTTGGAGAAATATCACTTATAACGGTTGCTTCATCAACAATTTTAGATAACAAAATTGCTGTTCCATTAAACATTAAACTCAACGAATCAACAGTGGCATGTAAATGTAAAAAGGACGACCAGGTGGAGAATATGGAGATTTTGGTTGGGTACTCAATATGATAACTAGTAAGGGATTTTCTCAAGTCCAGAATTAATTTACCATAATGATTATACAACTTCTTTGTTAACATTGTCAATGTATGATCATCGAATGAACTGTGAACATACTCAATATTTCCACTACGGTTACTGGAAGTACTGCTGCTATTATTCAACGTGTTGAGGTCAGGAGAGTTTGAGTTTGAGTTAATTGAAGATGTGGTGGAACTTGGAGATATTGAGTTGGCCAATAAATAATTAGAAGGACTTGAGTTAACGGATCTGTCCACATTAACAATCTTATTTCCCACATTAAGAATGAAATTTAAGGCTCTATCCATGAAAAATGAGAAATAGACGTCAAGAACCACCGACTGATTATAAACGGTGACCCAGAAATTGGCAGAAATATTCTTATCCCACACAGGTTGATATTCAAAAGCAAATTCGTCATTTCTCAATCTTTTGATGTCTGATTGGTACTGAGTAAGGTACTTTTTCAAGAATACATTTTTCAACGACTCTTTGACCTTTAACTTAGGGAAGCTCTTATGAAACGTCATTGCATTAGGCAAAGGATTACCGTTTGCATTTTTATATTTGGAGTTATTGTAAATAGCAATTTTGTTCAAACTCTTGGTTTGATTAGCTGGAGGAGCGATTTCATTGGGTGGGGAGAACAACGACTGGCTCTTAGGTACGGAGGTATTGCTTTCAGCAGTAGTATCTTTGGAATAGTCATTATAGGTGTGTGATTGGTCTTGTTTCTGGTCGTGATTGAGATCATAGTTTATGGGGTTGATGGTGGTGACAAAGGATGAATCGTCCTGCGAATCATGGGAGATGGTGAAGTCATCGATTAGATTGTCACTGTTAAGCGAACTAGGAAAGTCCCAGGGCTTGAACGCCAGGTCCGTACCAAATTCATCATAGATGGAGTCCGAAAATGATCCTCCTATGTCGTTCGCGAGCTTGAGCATTGAATTCTTATAGACGTATGTTCTTAAGGAGGAGATATTGGAGAACGGCTGGTCAGTTTGGAAGTTGTCTATGATTGGCTTTTGTAAATGACGACTCAACGGCACACTACGTGAACTATGGTTTTGCTTAGGATGAGGCTTTTCTTTGGCGAATAATGGAGATACATTACTGGTATTCGACGAAGGAGTACTTGACTGTTGTTGGTTGTTATCACTGAGGGAGCTGCTTCTGATGGAGTTGGTGTCCTCGACTTTAATCTTGAGCGAGACATCACCATTAGGGTCTATTTCCAGAGGCCGTCTTTCAGAGCCGGTCTCGAAACCTTCGTCTCGTTTCCGATTTTCCTCCAAGGCTTTGGCAGCATTCTTTTCCCTGATTCTGTCGAGTTTTTCTTTCGGGAAGTCAAGGTAGCTACATCGATATTTCTTCTTGACACAATTTGCACATGACGGTAATTCCTCGGTGCACTTTATTCTTTTGGCTTTACAATTAGGGCATCCATCACGGGAATTTTTATGGGTTCTTCGACTTTTACGTTCGTTTACTGGAGGGAAAGGTTGTTGGGGTTGATCCTGAATCGGTATTGTTGTAGGTAATTGGACTTGAGCCTGGGCAAAAGGAAGTTGGGGCACTTGCTGCAGTAGGGGGAGATGGTGTTGTTGAGGGTGCTGAAGATGGGCATTTTGCTGCTGTAGTAGGTGGTTTTGTTGTTGCTGGAGGTGGTGGGACTGTTGGTTCTGGTTTTGGTTCTGGTTTTGGTTCTGTTGGTGGTACGGCATCGAGTAGTCTCCTTGGTTTATTTCATTAGGATACGACATGGCAGTCTTGATGGCCCGGGAGCACGATAGCCAGACGAAGGAAAAGAAGTAATTATTAGTGGCAGAAAGGAAGCTGAGGGAGCCGTGGGGTTACTAGAGACAGAATGAGAAGGATGTAGCGGTGAGATTTGGCGATTTAATGGAGTACAGGTTAGAGAACACAACTTTAAAGACACAACGAAAGAGAGAAAAAAAAGACACAAAATACCGGCAGCGCTATTTGAAAAAAAAAAAAAAAAAAAAGGGAAATAACCACCAGAACGACACACTGTATGACATAATGACACGCAGACACAGAAAGTAACACTATTTTTGGTTATTTTTTGGGTATTTTTTTGGTAGTTTTGTAAGGCCGTTGGGGATATTTTTTCGTCACGTGCCCACTCCTAAGGTCAAGATACAAAGTCGGACAAGAATTCTGGTGGTAGCAAAGCTTAAATGGGAGAAGGCGGGTGAAAATAATAGGAAGAAAATATTAGGTTAATGTGAGAGTATGTGGGCGGTATGTAAGATATACGTGAGACATAATAACAGTACATGAGAAATAATGTGAAATATGTAAGAGCCATGTAGCAGAAAAAAAAAAAAACTCTGAGAAATCCGTGGGATGATCAAGCAGACAATCTGGAGATACAGCGACAGAAGACGGTGTCTGGAGGAGTGTTAGTAAAGATGGTCAGGTTTAGTAAAGCGAAAGTTTATTCTCTACAGATGAAATGAATGTATGTGATGTGAAGTTTCGTATTGTTGACTAATTGAACGTCACTTCCTAATTAGGAAGTGTTGGTGGCTGTGAAACCCTCCCCGTGAAATTTTCAGATTTGGTAGTCCATGGCAAACCGGGGCATCTGTTGCAACTCTATGAGATGTCGCATGGTGGGTCGGCCATGGGGGCAGTTCCACGGCTTGTCGAGGGTACTGAGATTCTTCACCACCGTCTCCATTCGGGCTTTGGTGAGTGACTGGCCAATCATGATGCTGGTTCGACAGGCTCGGGACGCAAGAAGTCGCTCCCACTTACTACATTTGATATAGGTTCCCCCCGCCTTTTGGCCTCCTCGCTCGTTGATCAAGTGAATAAGCTCGTGGAAATCGCTCACGTCGAACTGAGTGTGCTTCAGCTGGGGCAAAGCCACCAATTTGACCCGGCCGCTGTCACTGTTATCGTCAAATTCCACCATAAACCCATTGTGCTTGAAAATATCTCGGTTCTCGTAGCATATCATTTCGTCAATGACATTCAATTCTAGTGGTCGGGGCACAATCAATTTTTGATTATTTTTTTCAAAATTGATGCTTTCGAGATATTTTTCGTAGTTATACTTCTCGTCCGATGCATGTTGATCAATAATAAAGAGATTCTTACTGTCGTTCATTGTCACCAAGATAAATCCTAAGTTGAACTGTCCTATTATCTTCATATTAGCAAAATCCTGCTTGTTGATAATGTAGCTCAACTTGGCCTCGGCCTCCGAATTCTCAATATCATCCACCTTGACATCCTTCACGGCCCGAGCGTTGCCCTGCTTGCTGGCCGTTGGTAGTGACTTCCAATGAGTGGCGTCGATCTCAAGCTTTCGCTTGCACTTGTAGATATCGCTTACTTCTTGCTTTTTTATAACTAACTCATCCTCCCCAAAAATGATGTCACTACGGTGGCCCATGATTTTGGGCCGCTTGACCTGCCTCTCTTCCACCTGGTCACCTATACTTATGGTTAGCTTGTCATTAGAGGATTTCGACAATAGTGGATCTGGTGGTAGCTCGTCGCTACTGTCGGAGTCGTGCGCAGATGCTTCTGTAGGTTGGACGCCTGGGTCCAGGATTTCATCTTGTGCATCTCCTGCCAGGATTACCGGCAGCACTTTCTTGCATATAGTTGGATTTTTATGCTTGTTCTTTGAATGTCCGTCGTACTTTGTGATCTCAACTATCGCTTGCTTGCTAAAAGTATGCTGCTTCGCTGAGTCCTTTCTATGTTGACTTGCATTATTTTCCATATCATGCCTACAACAACGTCCGACATCCTCTTCGTGCTCTTCGTGAGCCTCGGCTAGCTCCCCATGTTCTGATCCCTGGCCTAGATCATCGTCTACCTCAGATCCCTGACCGGAATCCTCCTCATTTGATCCAATTTCGTGCGCCTGATCATCCGCTTTTGGTGAAATTTCGTGCACCTGCTCATCGTCCTCTTTTGGAGCAATTTCAAGGTCCTGGTCGTCCTCCTCTTCTGAACCCATTTCATGATCCTGGTCGGCCTCCTCTTCTGATGTCAATTCGGAGTCCTGCTTGTATTCCCCATTTGGATCCTTCTGTTCTATTTCTGACTTCGGAGTTTCTTGGACGCCTTCGTTTTCTTGTTCCCGATCCGGTTGCCTCTCTAATTTTATTACAGGTTGGACTCTCCTGTCCTTCAAAATTGTGATACTCTCTCCATCAAGTCTTATCTCCGAGTTTTTATTCTTGGGTATTACATTACTCTGCTGTTCATAAAACTTTTGTAACTCTTCTCGAAGGATTTCATTGATGAGATCTTCATTTTGGATCATAACCACACGTTTATCAGGAGTTACATTGACGTCAACAAATTTAGTATTAATGTCAATATTAAGGATGATCACCGGGTACTGAACGTGGTTAAACGACTTGTAGATCTCATTCACACTTTTTAGGAATTTCTTCGTTACAATTGGCCGCTTATTCAAGTAAATAAACTGACGATCACTAGAGGATCTTCCTAGACCAAAGGAGCAGTTTGACACATATCCGGAAAATTTTAAATCCATAGCATCAACCAGCATTTTACCCTTACCTACACCAACAATGGGCCTTGCGTGATAATCAGTGACCGCAAAATCGATAGGGATTAAACCATATGATCCATTGGTACCGTAGATACTAACCAAATTGTCTAAGACACTCGTTTTCATGCCTCCTTTTGTTCCCATAAGTAACGTTTTCTTACCAGAAACATTGATGTTAAATATGGTGAATCGAATGTTATTGAACATAATGAGATAGCTCATTAAGTGATTAATGGCTTTGTTGAACTCTCGCTTCAAGTTTTTGGCCAAATTCTTCTGTCTAACCGGTAAGTTTTTGAAAATCTGCAATACTTTGACATTGGTTCCTCTTAATCCTCCTACAACTTTCTTTTCTTGGGTGAGCTTTCCCATGTTATCATAATTTAACTGAGTAGCTCGAGGAAAGTCTTCCTTGGTACATGTAGATATAAGTACGCTTCCAGCAATAGAACACAAGGAGCTCATAGCTTCTCCTCTAAATCCTAAGGTTAACAACCCTTCTTCACTCAATTGCTGAAAACTCGTAAGTTTGGAAGTGCAATGTTTCAAGCACACTAATGGGAAGTCTTCTTTTCTTATTCCTGCTCCATCATCAGTAACTTCGATGGAATCAAGCCCATAATTGTTGAAAGTAATGTCTATTTTCGAACTGCCCGCATCTATACTATTTTCTACCAACTCTTTCACCACAGAAATTAGGTCAGTAATAACCTGACCCGACGTTATACGCTGGATATCCTTCTGCCCTATGTTCGTAATAGCCATTTTGAAACAGTGGTAGCAGTGATTTCTGAAGGAATTGAAGTTTTCTGGAGTAATCTATACGAATAGTTATCAGTCGCGTCATTTTGACGCGATTACCTCATCTCACAAATTTATGGCAGCAACTTACTCTTTTTAGCCAGTTGCAAATGAGTTTACCTCTTACACTAGAAAATGTGCTACTAGCAATAAAGGAACTACTACAGGTATGGATTACTCAGGTGATATACTACAACGCTATTTATCCACAAGAGATATTCGAAAAAGTGACTTCATTTGATCTCATAGTGTTCAAGTCTAGAAGTCCTAGCCTAAATAGCTACATTAACAACTTGGTGGATGAGTTTATTAAGATTTTGACCAAGGGGAATGGAAATCAAGGTGGGGAGGTCAACCAGTTCATTGTGGTGGTGTACGATACTAAGTCTTCCAAGCTTCTAAGGCGATATATCTTGAACTTCAACCAGTTTGTAGACTTATCCAGCAAAATCACCAATTTTGACTTCTTAAACGACACTTCCAATATCAAATCTGATAAAAATACCATTGATTTACCCAACTTTACTTGGTCTGAAGTCAACTCCCAGTTTAAATCCATACTATACCAGCATAAATTTGAATTAAATCAGCTACCTTTTTCTACCGATAAGGATAATTTCTTCAAAATTTTGATTAATCTTAGCGATTCTGTTGATCTCAATAACTCTATAACCTCATCTGCTACAACAGAATCATCATCATCCAACCAATATACCCATCCTTCTAATTGGGTAAAACTATCTAGCGAGAAGCATGGTCTTGGAGCGACAGAAAAGAGTCATAAGTACATACCCATTGGCGAAGTAAGTGTTGGATTTGTGTGCTTTGATTGTCATAACGAATACATTAAGTGATTATGATATTAACGTGTCTAACTATGTACATAGGTTTGTCTTTTTAATGAAAATTTACTTGAAGCTTTCATCCAAGCCGAACAAATGCTTCAAGTTTTCATACATGAAGTAACTTATGGAAACAGCAGGAGCCACTTTGGCTAAATTAGGTACCAATCCTTTGAATAACCCTGGGTACCCTTCTCTTGCTATGGTTTGTTGTAAAACATCTGAAAATCCAGTGTAAGTATATGGATGAGCATATGTTCCTTGCGCTTGCAATCTTGTTCTTAATAAATTGATTGGATACACCATGGTGGCACCAAAAGTACCTGATAATGCCCCCAAAGTCAATACCATATAATTGGGTAATTTTACATGCTCTTCTCTCATTTTGAGTTTCTTGGCTTCACGCTTGATCAACCAGTTCTTGATGGTTGTAAATGTACCCAAATCCAAAGCAGCATAGGGGAAAATACCACTAACCCCAACAAATAAACCACGATAGAAAATTCTAAATCCACCTTCTTGGAACATGTCTTTTGCTGTTTTGATTAATAATGCATTACCCCTTATAGATGAGTCCAAATTGGAACATTGAAGTCTAAACTTTAAAGTATCAATAGGATAGACAGCAAATTGGGCGAAAACCCCTCCCATACCCCCGGCCAAATAGGTAGAAACTTTAGACAATTTGGTGGGATCATCAATACCTTCCATTTTAGCTAAGAAACGTTTAGTGGCTTCAAACGATCCAAACTTCATGGCTGATTCTGGGAAAACTTTCAAAACATTCAAACCATTACCTACATAAAAGGTTTTAAACCCTCCTTGTTTCCATAATGTTCTTGCGGCCTGAATAAGAGGACTTCGTATAGTTTTTGGATGTTGATCATGCACTAAATCTTTAGCAGCAGCAGCAGCTTCTTGTTGTGCAACTGCCAATTTCCGTCTTGCTTCGTCAATGATCTTTTGGGATGCTCCCTTAGAAATTTGACGGGCAATCTCCTTTTTGGAGTGTAACACTGTTGAGGATAAATCAGTTCTAGCAATTAAAAAAATCTTGATTCTGTCAAATGGGGCAGTGCAGGTTCTAGAAACAACTCCTGATAATCCACCGGCCAAGAAGAATCCAAAACCATTCAAAAATTGGTTGATTAAAGTAACATCCCCGTCGGATGATAAATCCAATTCTTCAATAATGTAAGTAAATGCTGTTTTAATTCTTGATCCATGTAATCGTGGCATTAACAAGAGGAAGTCTCTAAATTCATCATAAGTAATATATCCGTCATTCTTATAGTCAATTTGATTGAAGATTTTTTCAAAATTCTTATCGGAAGGACTTAGATGTAATGATTTTTTTAAATAGGTGATAAAATCCGATTTATTTAATTTTCCATCATTATCTTGATCGATTTTATTAAACCCTTTTAGAATTTGATCATCAGTGGTGGTTAAATATAATTTGAAATCATTGAAATCAATCACTTTATCATGATTAGCATCAAATGAATCGAAAATTTGTTCGATTAAATCATTTCTATCACAAATAGGATGATTCAATTCTTTTAATGCTCTTTTGAAGTCGGTGATGGTGATTTCACCATTATGCTGTATGTCCAATTTCTTAAACAATGTTTTATAATCATTTGGGGTTGTTGGGATTTTTTCATGCTCTTTAATACTATTAGCAACTAACGTACTATTATTGCTAGTATTTGAATTGGATGTTGATATGGATGTCATTATAGAATTAAAAATATCATTTAAAACCACTTAGAAACGAACGAGTGGGAGTTATAGTCTATAGGATTCGAAAATCTGAATGTAATAAATAAATAAATATGATAATAGAAGGATGCAAATGGATGTGAATATTGTTTACCGTGTCACATATAACAACGAGCAAGGCAAAACTAGTTGAAACTGGCGATTTCTGGATAAAAATTCAATTAATTGCCTTATAAAGAGGTATTCTAACTTAAAAGCTTAATATAACCTTTGTATATTTAAGGTCTCAAGACTTTAGCTGTGTTTGGACTGCAACTGTTAGAAAAGCGACTGACTAAAGCTACTATTATTCTGTAATCGACTATTGGAGCAGTTTTATTTGCTTACGGGAACAATTTTACCGATGGGCTGATCACGTGATCACATAAAAAGAAATCCCACCTAGTGGTGTACGGATGGTGGTGTACGGATGTTAACTCACAATTTTTCATTTCGGCCGCGCGCACGACGTCGTTGACACGTAAAGAAGCCTAGGGAAAAAAAATGCAATCAAGACGAATCGCCATTAGCAAATTATTGATTCCATCACATATAAGTGAGAAACATTTATTCTAACTTCATTGTAAGAGTACCATGTCCGTTCAAATCTTAGGGGATCAAACTACCGAAGAAAGGGCCGAAAATGCTCGTATGTCTGCATTTGTAGGTGCAATTGCAGTTGGAGATTTGGTGAAATCAACCTTAGGTCCAAAAGGTATGGATAAATTATTACAAAGTTCTTCCGATATGAACACTAGTTTAATCACAAATGATGGTGCTACCATCTTAAAATCAATCCCATTGGATAACCCTGCCGCAAAAGTGTTAGTTAATATCTCCAAAGTTCAAGATGACGAAGTTGGTGATGGTACTACTTCAGTCACTGTATTGGGATCCGAATTATTAAGAGAAGCTGAAAAATTGATCGAAAAGAAAATTCATCCTCAAACCATTATTGAAGGTTACAGAATTGCTAGAAATACTGCTATTGATGCATTAACTAAAGAGGCTATCAATAATAAATCTAATCCAGAACTTTTCAGAAATGACTTAATCAATATTGGTAAAACCACTTTGTCATCAAAGATTTTATCTCAAGATAAGCAATATTTCGCTGAATTGGCAGTGAATGCTATATTAAGATTAAAGGGTTCTACTAATTTAAACAATATTCAAATCATTAAAAAAGTTGGAGGAAAATTATCTGATTCCTACTTGGATGAAGGTTTCTTATTAGAAAAGAAATTTGGTATCAACCAACCCAAAAAAATCACCAACGCCAAAATTTTAATTGCAAACACTTCTATGGATACCGATAAAGTTAAAATTTTTGGTGCCAAATTCAAAGTTGACTCCACCTCCAAATTGGCCGAATTAGAAAAAGCCGAAAAACTCAAGATGAAGAACAAGGTTGAAAAAATTAAGAAGTTCGGTATCAACACCTTCATTAACCGTCAATTGATCTATGATTACCCTGAGCTGTTGTTCACTGAAGCCAAAATAAATTCTATTGAGCATGCTGATTTTGATGGAATTGAGAGATTAGCCCTTGTTACTGGAGGTGAAGTTGTTTCTACTTTCGATAACCCAGATAATGTTAAATTGGGATACTGTGACTCCATTGAAGAAGTTTTAATTGGTGAAGATAGCTTCATTAAATTTAGTGGAGTGGCTGCAGGTGAGGCATGTACTATAGTTTTAAGAGGTTCCACTGAACAGGCATTAGATGAAGCAGAAAGATCATTACATGATGCACTTTCTGTGTTATCCCAAACTACCAAAGAAAGTAAAACTTGTCTTGGTGGAGGATGTTCAGAAATGATAATGTCCAAGGCCGTGGATCAAATAGCCGCTAACGTGACTGGAAAGAAGTCATTGGCCATTGAAGCATTTGCCAGAGCATTGAGAGCTTTACCAACTATTTTGGCTGATAATGCTGGGTATGATTCCAGTGAATTGGTGTCCAAATTGAGATCTGCGATCTACAAAGGTATGACTACTTCTGGGTTGGATTTAAATAATGGAATTGTAGCTGACATGAGAGAATTGGGTATAGTTGAATCGTTCAAATTGAAGAGAGCTGTCGTTTCATCTGCTGCCGAAGCTGCTGAGGTGTTATTGAGAGTTGACAATATTATTCGTGCTAAACCTCGTACGGCCGATAGAAACCATTAATAATTTATAGTTAATAGGTACCATTAATAATGTTTGTGTTGAATGTATCGTACTACATACAAAGACACTACAGTAGTTTAATGTGCTCATGTATATCTTACAAAGCTTTAACAAATTGTTTTCTCTCAAAAGTTAGTTGAACTTTTCGCAATTTTTTAATGTAATCGGAGAAAATTAACCAAAGCTGCAAAACTTCACACTCATAGTTCCTCCGATGATTGCAGGTAGACATCTGAAATGTAGGCCGTTGTCAACTCTACAACAGGGGGTTTGCTCGCGACCTGGACCAAAACGTACACATCTCCACCCTCATCTGTGTAACCGATGACTGAAACAGAAAAATTGATTTTGTATCGTTTCGTTTAAACCAAGTTGGTCACGTTACAATAGATTTAGGGTGAAATTATCTCAATTAACCTCCTGCTTCATGATCAGCAAAGTTCTATTATTAAGAATTTAGACGATTGACATTATTTATCTGCGTCGTGCAATTTCAGGTTCTCACAGATGGTGATCACTTTTTCTCGTTGACTATCCCCTTTATACTAGGACATACTGCCCTAGCTACCAGCCAACGTGTGTGTGTTTTTTTTTTAGGGTGCATGTAGATGGCAGGGTCTAAATGATGAAGCCTCTGTTTGGGTAGGGTACCAGGGTCTCCACAATTGAAGAAGTCTCTGTACTTAAGTTTTGGGTAAGGTACCAGAGGAACGATGATGAAATAGTACATGAGGGTCTCCCGCACGTTTATCGGCATATCCACAGCTGGTACAGCCACCAGAGACAAATTCGAATTTTAAGCCATCATGGACCCCTGTTCTATCAGGCGACATACTCACTTCACACCCACATCGATTCATCTCCACATAAAAAATGCCCTAGTGTTTCTAGAACTCAATACTGATAGGAAAGGGGCCTCCAATAACATGACGTCCGCAAGCGGTAGCGAACATGCACGGGCTCGAAGGAGGAGGAATACGCTAAATGACAATTGAATAAAACCTATTTGGTAGAGTAACTTCAAACTCTATTCCTTGTGGTGGAGTTTTTTTTCCCCTTAAACGACACGATTGCTAATAAGGTGGGTTAACGGATATAATTAAAGTCATCAATTTGTTCTAATCAATTCCATGTACGGAGAATGTACGCTAATGGTGGTTTTGTACGTTGCGTATGCAAGCGTATTTTGACCCATAAACAGCAAATCCATGGTGGCTCAAGTTTTCATGCAAAATGGAGTTTTATTAGTTGGCGGTGAAAAATCCTTGTTGTCCGGCCAAGTGAATAGGGGGTATATAAATGCCAATTCCCCTCCACTCAATTGCAATTGCTCTTTTCTCTGTAGCAGTAAATTTTTCAATTACTTCTAATTATTAAACAGGTACATATCAAAAATGGTTTTCGGATTCGGTTCAGACGATAAAGACAAACGTGACAACGACTCTTACGGATCTTCCAGAAGAGACGACAACGATACCTATGGATCTTCCAAAAGAGACGACAACGATTCATATGGTTCTTCTAACAAGAACTCTTACGGATCCTCCAGCCGTGACGACGACAACTCTTACGGATCTTCTAACAAGAACTCTTACGGATCCTCCAACCGTGACGACGACAACTCTTACGGATCTTCTAACAAGGATTCTTACGGATCGTCCAACTCCGACTCCTATGGCTCGTCCAATTCCGACTCCTACGGATCTTCCAACAAGAACTCGTACGGATCCTCAAACCGTGACGACGACAACTCTTACGGATCTTCTAACAAGAACTCTTACGGATCCTCAAACCGTAAGAATGACTCCTATGGCTCTTCCAACCGTGACAACAATGACTCTTACGGATCTTCTGGTCGCAGTGGTAACTCCTACGGTTCATCCAACTCTGACTCTTACGGATCTTCTAACTCTGACTCCTACGGATCTTCTAACTCTGACTCCTACGGATCTTCTAACTCTGACTCCTACGGTTCCAACCGTGACAACGACAGATACTAAGCCGAGGGTTTTCAATTTCAATTCTTTTCTATTAGTACTAAGTAGATAACAAAATCAACAAAATTTTACTCCACATCTCCTGTTAGTGCGTTGCTGCAACTCCGCTGCAATTTCCTATTACTTTTTGACGTGGGTCGTGTACCGAGCGCCACAGCAAGAAAATGTGAGGTGCTGCACGACCCGTTAATCGTGACAGCACCGTGCGTATAATTGCACTTTGATTTGCAGTTTTTTTTTATCAAATCCATCAGTTAGGGGATAGTAAAGTTAACAATATATTATCAAGAGAATGAAAATAAGTACATATCTTTATACAGACTTTTTAAATCAATAAACTTAAACCAGCAAGAGCGGCACCAATTAAGATACCAGAGGCACTGGTGATACCGGCGCTAGCACCACTGTCAGAAGCAGTAGAAACAGAGGTATCGTTAGATGATTTAACTTCAGTAATATTGGCACAAGCAATTCTGGTGGTGTTGTGTAAGTGAACAACCACAGATAAGTTACCGAAATAAGCTGGGTCATCCTTGTTCAAGGAAATGTATTTATCAATGTAAGTGGCGTCAATGGAAGTACCGTTGATAGTACCATGCTTACCGGATAAATCACCAACTTCCTTGTCAGCAGCAAGGGAGTTGGTTTCACTACCATTGTAAGGGTTCAAGTGAGCTGCAGTACCAGTACAGTTACCGTCGGTAGGAACAGGCTTTTGGTGGATGTGGTACAAGAATGGACCACCAGCAGATGGCAAGTCTTTTAAGTCAACGTGAACTTCAACAGCACCATCTGCAGAGGTGGAGAATTCAACGCTACCTTTAGCATTTTTACCATCGAAGGTTGCAACATACTTTGCACCTTTTGGAGAATCCTCAACTTCTGGAGCTGCAGCCAAGATTAACGAAGAGAGAGCCAAGGTCAGGAAAATTTGATTGAACGAAACCATTGTGAGTTGATTAAATTTCACCAAAACAAAAAGCCAAACCAAAAACTAATGTAACTACACCAGGAAACTGGGCAATACTTATAGTGAACCCCAGAAACGGTCCCGGGCAAAAAAAAAATTAATAGAGTTCCACTTGGGGATTCAATTGACCCCAAAATGAAAAATTAAACAAAACCCAAAACATTAGGAAGCAGAAAATAATGTACAACAAAATAGTGCCTATTGTGAAGAAACAATTATTTTTTTTTCAACTCCCTATGTAGATTCGGCTCCTATACCAACATTCCTCCGGTTAGAAACACCGACAATAGGAGGCACAGATTTTTCGTAAAGACTGTTAGCTAGGAGGAAAAAAAAACGGGTACCTGGCTCAAATGCTGCATGTGCAATAAGGTTTGAGTGCCCCGATTAGGACGAGTTAGCACTGAAAGGATATGGCAGGGAAACATGCGAGAAGCCAATACAATTACGGATCGCCCTCTGACACCTGTCATTGGCAAGGTCCCCCCACAGGTGCACTGCCAGTGACAACATGCAGAAGCACCCCTGTATTTAGGGGGCAGAAAGTCTTGGGAGTCGCAAAGCAGCTTATTGCCAGTTTGGGTAGGCAACGTTGACAATAGTAGCAAGATTAGTTTTTTTTTTTCAGCCAATGATTATCGATTCAATCAATAATAAGATTGGTTACAAAGCTCATGTAACAAAGGATTTTTACTCTGTTTCGGGTAAGATTTGAACTTAATTATAATCTAGATAATCATAACAGGCAAGTAGATTAGCTGGCTGTAAGTAGCATGGAAACTTTCATATGGGGGTTTCGCACCGAGACCATCTCGGTCTTAAACTCTATAGGTGGATTTATAGAGGAGTTGCATCTATTAGAGGAAATTATGGAGGAGTTTGCATTGTCCGTAGCCACGGGCTTAGTTCTCTTTCCATTTGGCACTGGGCCCGCTTATCCGGTTATATCCTAACGTCCGGGTGGACCAAGTCAAAGAAGTGCCAATGCTACAGCAGGAGAGAAAAGGGGGAAAATGTCGAGTTTATATAGTGGCATTTTGACGTAAAACCTCTGGGGAATTTAAATAGCTCGCCTACGCAAACGGGAGCATAAATAGCTCATTGATAGGTAGGTACGTTGACCGTTTTTTGACCCCTCTGGTGCTGCAATGGTGATATCGGTGTCATCTCGTTACGGGTTTTTTCGACCCCAGATAATTTTACTTTGGGGTAGCAATGATGGCTGGTTATGGTATTGCGATGCTCACTAAATTACCCGAGACCCTGATGGACCTCTTCTAGTTAACTTTCTTTCTCTCTCCTTACTCCACCACCAACACAATCATGTACGTTCCATTTCTCGGGCGATTGTCGCTTCTTGAGTGGCCGGTGATCATCACATCATTCTTTTTGGCGTGGGTTGAGTACATCAGTTCGTTGATAACCCGTCTTCTCCCCACGCCCGTCATTGCATTATTTACCAATACCCTTCAGTTGGTGTATAAGTTCACTCCCAACCCCATTAATTTGATGGGGTCAACAGTGGACTCATCTCCTAATGTCCAGGAAATCAAATACAAGTATCTCAACTACAATGTGAATCCAGATTTTGACAAGGAAAAGTATGAGCTCATGACGGGGCTTTTAAATGCCGACAACTTGTCAGAAATGTGCCGGTTGTTCGGCTACGACATCGAGAGTAGAATAGTAAGAACAAAAGACGGCTATCTATTGTCGGTACAACGTATAATCAAACCCGATGCTCCCTCTCCCAGAAACGGCAAAGTAGTCTACTTGCACCATGGGTTATTGATGGACTGTGAGATTTGGGTGACGATGTTGGATAAGAATTTCAATCTTCCCTTTCTCTTATATGACCTCGGATACGACGTGTGGCTCGGTAATAACCGTGGTAACAAGTACTCCCAAAAGCATTTGTACATCAAGACCAATAGCGAAAAGTTCTGGGACTTCTCCATCGACGAATTTGCATTGTTCGATATTCCTGACACCATTAATTACATTTTGGACGACACCAAGAAGGAGAAATTGACGTATATTGGATTCTCTCAGGGTACAGCTCAAGCATTTGCTAGCGTATCCGTCAATCCAGAATTGAACGATAAAGTTGACAAAATCATTGCCATCTCTCCAGCAACAACTCCTCATGGACTTTACTCGAAGTTCTTGGATATCTTGTTGAAGTCAACGCCAGAATTCATATACTTGATGTTTTCTCGTCGTATTTTGATGCCCAGTGTGTTGTTCTGGCAAAATATCATGTACCCTCCATTCTTTGATACTTCGATTGACATTTCCAACTACTTGCTTTTCAACTGGAGGTCCGAAAACATTTCAAAGGTTCAGAAGTTGAGTTCGTACGCTCACTTGTACTCCACCACCTCGGTCAAAACCGTGGTTCATTGGTTCCAGATCATGGCAGCAAAAAACTTTCAAATGTTCAACGATGCCAACATCTCTGGACTTCAGCCTATTAGTTATCCTCTTAAAAACATTAAAATTCCCATCTATTTGGTGTACGGAGACTCCGATTCCTTGGTGGACATTGAAGTAATGACCAACCAACTTCCTAAGGAATATACTACAGCCCAATGCGTCAAGGGCCATGAACACTTGGATAATATATGGGGATACGATGTATATGAGAACGTTTTTTCTCATGTATTGAGGTTTTTGGGAGAAGAGGTTGATGATGTTGCTCCCAAGGAGATTCGGTACATTGAAGCTGTCAACGAAGCAGCTGAAGTAGTAGAACACCAGTCGAACGGTACCATAAAGGAGCTGAAGAAGGTTGTGTAGGTGTTCAATTCTGCGGGACAGCAATTCATCCTGTTATGATCATTACCGGGGGGCCGTTTGCCCATTCAATTCATAGTATCTTTGCAATAAGATAAAAATTTCTACTAATTATTCTATTTTCCTCTATTCAATGCACACATGTTCGGTAATTAGTAGTCGGCAATTGTCAGTAGTCGGTCATTTGTAAGTAGTGGTAATTTGCCAGTTTCTGCCTAAATCTGCATCTACACTATAACCGTAGAATACCATACCCTATGGTTAACTCCGTACATCTCCACATTTTGCAATGGTCGTGCACATATTCAAAATGCACGGCAATTTGACCTTTTTTATCAGCCAAATGTTCGTTTTGGGCAGCAGAAAAGTTCCCTCAAGAACACAAAATTTTGTTGCACATTTTTTTGAACTTGATGTAAATCGATTGTTGCAGTTCAAAAATTTATCCGCTTAATCAACATTTTACTACTATTTATCCACCAAAATCCCCCTGTTTTTGCTAGCTATACCATATCTCATTAGCTTGAACTCAGACGAGTATTTCCTGGTAGTTTAATCGTTGACGAATCATGTCTGGAGCGGGACCTAATCCGGGACCTGGCTATGGAGTCCCAGATAATGTATGTATACACCATTCAATTTGTTGGTGGGGTAGTTTTTTTTATGGTTTTCACTATATTAACGGTTACTAACTATTTCTAGTATTACAATGGTCCAATGACAATTAGAGACTTTCTCCCGTGTGGTATGTTCCTCCATTTTATTTGCGTCATTTGAATGACTAATACTAACTATACTATAGAGCTTATTAGACGAGTGGAAAGAACTATTCCTCGAACATTACCGTCCCAATACCAACCAGGGTATAATACCTATGATCAAGATCCAATTATTCATGATTTATTGAAGCTTAACCCTCATAAAATTACCACATTAACCTCAGTGCAACATGCTCCGGAGTCGATAAATTATTATTCCTCACAACTCTTCGAATTATTGTACTTATTAAACGAAGAAAAACAGTTGGAAGATGATTCTCGAATGAGTATTGAAAGCTCGCTATTTGAACTTACCTCCTACATCCCCACAACTTACTTTGACTTTAATCTCAACGAAGAGTTGCTAAAGTCTCATGAAAGACCAATATATTACCCTAACGAGCATTTATCCAAGATCTTAATCGATAACTACGGCCAACTATTCAAATTTTGCTCTTCGTACTTCAACTTAACCTTGTCCTCCCATTTAACGAAATATTTGGTGGAACTAATCTATTCGTTGCAGTATTGGGAAATATATCATTTGAATTACATAATACCTAACTTTGACTACTTCTTGAAGCTAGTGGACATTGAAGTTAATCCAACTCCTTTCGGTTCAATCATAATTCCTCCCAAGAATTACATGGTTGAATCTATGAGCCAGGGTTTCCAATTTCCTTTCCCTTATCCATTCTATAACTATTCATACCATAGTTTGGACCCTAACGTCACCAAGAATAAATTCCAAAAGATCAATATCAACTCCTATATTGACATTACATTGAAAAATACATACCCTGGAGAGAACAGTCGAGATTCTCAAAAGAGACGGAAAAGAAGATTGGTGGAAACTGCAACTCCATCAAAGAGAAATCTGTCCATCAAGGGACTTTTACCATCTAATCCAAACTCTAAAGAGTTGAACCAAATGGGAGGCTCATCGATGAAGTTAGAGCTGGAATCATATTTACCATCGTCACCAAAATATAGAGAAGACATTGGAGAAGGTCCATCATCAGAGCTATCAAGATATCCAATGAGCTCTGGCCAATACGAAGGAATTCATCATGGCTCGCGAGTCAACAATATCAAATTTATTGATAGCAATAATCTTCAAGATCCTGCCTATTCATCTAGTAATACTTCGTCAGATGATGACGATTTAGATTTGGAAAATGATGACGATGATGACGACGATGATGATGATGATGATGACGACGATGAAATTTATGGTGACGGCTCTGAGTTTATGTCTCCATCGGATAATCTTGAATTTGGAGGTTCTTCAGACAAGGTGAAGAGAAGAAGAATGCGCCAGTCGAAGAAGTCCCATGAATTGACCATAATTCCATCAGAACACGAAAAGGCATTTGGCGACGAGTTAAGTAAGAAGTTGAACAGAAACAAACTGGGAATAATTCACCAGTGTCATTTATCTGATCCTCACTCAGGACAGCCCTGTTTGAAAATCTTTTACGGAAAGAATGAATTATTAAGACATCAAGAATTTGTTCATGCTACCAAAAAGAAAATCTACAAGTGTATTTACTGTTCAAGAAGTGGAAATAAGGTTCAAAGCTATCCTCGTCATGATTCATTAGCCCGTCATATCCGTAGAAAGCATGGGGTCACAGGTAAAGAGAATAAGTTGGCAGTTAACTATGCCAAAGAAAATGTGGAAATAATCGATGAAGCGGCGAAGGCAATAACTGAAAAGCTGGAAGAAAAGCCTTTACCTCATCCTCAGTTTTTGAATAGTGATTTTACCATTAAATCTAGCTATGCTGGCTTTTTGCTGTTTAGTACTCGGTATCAACCATCTAAAAGGAAGAACAAGTTTGAATTGTCTCCCACAATGGAGAAGGAACAAGAACCACTTGAGGTTTCTCCAAACAGTAAGCAAATGATTGACACCACCAAGCCAGTTCCGTACCAAATGGTGTACGACAGCAATAACTTTCAAGAAGTGTTGGGGTCAAGTTATATGTCTAGAGCTAAGATGGAAAATAAGAAGGATGGAATTGTGTACTCAGAATTCATGGATTCTCCATCGTTACAAAATTTACCCCCTACATCTACGGAATCAGCTGGAACAGAACAGAGTGGCTTGAAGCCAGCGTACCAGCCATCGCAGCCTCAAGGACCTTCACCAGTACAGTCCCATTTGGTGCAACCCCAGAGACCTTCACCAGTACAGTCACATTTGGCCCAGACCCAAGGACCATCGCCAGTACAGGGCCATTTGTCGCAGCCACCACAGGGACCTTCGCCAATTCAATCGCACCAGCCATCACAACACCCTACCCCAACCCAGCAAGCACCATCACTCCATCCCGTAACATCACGCTCGATTGTGTCGCCCCATCTTCCCAAGTCGCTGCTGAAGATATCGCCACTCCAACAGCATTTCCCGCCACCTCATCTTTCTCATCTGTCACAACCACCACCTCCTCTTCGTACACAACCTCCACAGCAGCCACTGTCACAGGAGTTCAGGCTTCCTGCAATCAACCATTCGATGTATCCTTCGTCTTACACGCTTCCTCCCCCCAATATTCCTATGGTAAGGGCACCCATCATGCCAATTTCCAACTTTTCCCCCAACTCCACCTCCAATTCCAGCTCCAGTAAGCCCGATGCAAGGAAGTCTATGGACATCTCATATCTCAACTCTCCCGACCCCAAAAAAGAGTCGTAGGCATGTCCAGTACCCTTGATCATGCCATGTATCTACTCCCCGGCCCCAAAACATCCCTGTAAACCCCATTTTGGGCTCAAAGCCGGACCTTTCTTTCTTGTATAGAATTCTCCTATTTAGTGTCATGTGTTGCAATAAATTTGCACCTAAATCTCGCCTCCTGCACATGCGCCGCGGGTAGTGCGCACACGGCAAAAAATATGACCTCCGCTTACGTAAATTTGTACGTCATTTCGTAGCCAATTAGTGTCCGACCCACACCAGAAAATTAGCAGCAAAAGATAACATGGCAGCTATTTTGATAGCCAGTTACCAAGGGGCACGCCGGAATTCGGAGGTTGTAGAGGCCTCGGTCGTAGACAGGAAGTAATGTAGGGCCTAGCACGACCTGTAGGAGGCTGTTTGGTGGTAATAGAGAACTTGGTCGAGCTTCGGAGGTTACCTGAAAGAGGTAGGGCTCAGTATAGAGACTCGAAGTGGAGGAGACACTGCCAGAAACACTAATGGCAGCAATTAATGGGTAGAGGGTCAAAATCTACGGTTTTTTTTTCTACAGAAATGGGCCCCATCTCCTCTTCTTGTCTCCCAACTTTCGGCCCAATTATTCAGCGTAGTATAGAGAAGATTGGCCCCTTTTGGCCCTCGTAGTAGTTGTTTCGTCAGGAAAAAATTAGTTCCTCACCCATTTTTTTTTTTTTTTTCGCCTTTTTTGTCTGTTAAATTTGCTTTGCACCTTTTTATTTTCAACTATCGAAGCTTTTACCCTATCATCTATTAATCTTTCTCTTCCACCACCACTAGTTATTGTTAGGGAATTACTAGGATCCGTGTGTACACCCACGCCACCTTCATCGCTTACACTATCTATTGAATTCGCTGCTGCTTGTTATTTATTACGCTAGTTACTGATTCGGCACCCAAAATTGGCTCCGAAAATCATATCATAATCCCAGCATACCTTAAAACCCCCCATTTGTTTCCATTTTCTGTCTTATTCAATCCCAGCTATGAATTCCTCGTATACTCCTTCCAATCCTCTTTCTTCGGGCATCTCTAACTCCCAAAATTACCATCATCCTCCTCCTCCTCCACAGCAGTCTCAACACCACCCCTCCCATCTTCATCTCCAACATCATGTTCCTCCTCCTAATTCCAGCATAATGCCCCCCCAGTCCCATTCATCCATCTCCCCCTACCCAATATTGAGCTCGGTCTCAAACCTGATTGCTTCCGGGTTGACTCATCGTTTGCCCGCAGCTGGATCTCAGGGCCTTGGAATAATATCCAACTACATGCCCAGTTATCCTCCGCCTCCCATGTATACCAATGAGTCAAACTCACCCATTTTGTCCAAAAATAGTGGTGTGCCCATGAAGTATCCTCCTGTAAATCCGTCGAATGACTCAGGTAAGAATTATGCTGCTAAATTGAGTGAATTCACCAATCTTGACATCGACGAATTCGTAGATGTCTTGAGCATCTGTGAATCTAACTCAATCGAGGACTACAGTGAACATATCTTGAAAATCGTGTCGTTGCTTAATGACAGTAATTTATCTATACCTAACTTCAAGAAGTTAGAAGCAAAGTACTATAAAATGATGAACACTTTGCCCAATTTCATCAACTATGATGACCCAATTCACTCTCGATTGTATTTGTTAATTGAGAAAAATTTTGATCCGTTCATCAAGATCTCTACAAACCATAAAAACATCAAATTGGCCACCAAAACCATCCGGTTTTTGACCAACATCTTGATGAATTTGAACTATTGGGAAATCTACAACCTTTTGAATTGGAAACCTTCCATTTACTATTTCTTGAATTTGATTCATTTTGACTTTAATGAATGCTATGCGAAATTCTTAAAAGACTATTCCAAATACAACTTTGACCAGTTTAACAACCCCAACTTGATCATCTCTAAAGTGGCCAACGCCAAATCAAACATCATGAAAAAGAATATGATGAAGTATAGCAGAAGAGGCTATGATGACGGTGATTTATCTGATAGAGACTCTAATTATGATGATAGCATTATGTCTTCCTCTAACACCCCTTCATCCTCTACCACCTACTTCCCAATTGGTATTTCCCCTGAAGACCACGACAGATTTGTTTCTGATCAGTTGTCAGGATTGACCCCTAAGGAAAAGAGAAAGATCAGAGTGGATGCTAAATTGGCTGCTCATAGAATAATCAAGAAAACCCAAACAGCAAAACCTTCAAACAAATCTTCCAACTATGACCCAGATGTGGTGCATGAATGTCAATTGCCATCAGCAGATGAACCTCACAAGTTGTGTTTGAGAAGATTCTCTCGTAAATATGAATTGATAAGACATCAAGAAACAGTTCATTCTAAGAAGAAGAAATTATTCAAATGTTTTGTCTGTGTTAAACAGAATCCTAATGTGGGGCCCAGAATCTTCACCAGACATGATACCTTGGCTAAGCATATCAGGGTCAACCATAAGATATCTGGCAAGGAAGCCAAAGCTGAGGTTGCTTACTCTAAGAAGCACGCTGAGGTGGTTGAAGAGGGCGACATCACTGTTCATGTGGGTAGAAGAAAGACAAAGGTTGACTTTGAATTGAGAGCTCACATGGAGAAGAAGAAACTAGCTAAAGAGACTCCTGATGGTGAGATTATTACTGAAGACATCATTGACTCTGCTCCTGAATCAATCGACTCTGCGGATGAAACTTTAGACTAATACCTTCATTGCCCAGTTGTAAATGTATATCTGTTGTATATAAGTTTATATTGTAAACATACTGATTCTCCAATATATCGTTGTACAATACATTATTTTGTAATTCATTAATTGTTCCATTTTACCAAACCTACATCCATTATACTGGGTCAATATATCGTTATATTTTACTAATAATACATAAGTTAAACAGATTTTTCAAATTGCTGTTGTTCTAATATGGCCTGTTTGATTTCTTCATCGTTGATGTCATCGAAGATCTCCTTTGGAACCAGGGCCAATCCAGTAACTTTCCTACGGATATTTGGATTAGCAAAATTTATATCGTACACGAGTGATTTGCTTGGGCCTACTTTCTTAAGGGAACTGGTAGTAGGTTGACTCGTAACAGGGAAGAAGTTAAGACCAGAATACACATCTCTCACTCCTCTTACCCAAGATTGATTTCTTTGTTCTATCAATGCAGAATTATATTCCTTTGTTTGAACTGCAATTTGGTACATCCAAGACACGTCCGATTGGTAGTCTAGTAATGCAGTTGCTGCCAAAGGACTGCCACCAGCAGCAATATTTGGATCACCCAATAAACCGGCTTTAACTTGGGCCTTGAATGATTCAGCTGGATCGGCATATTCTCCAGAAACATCTCCATTATCAATTGCTCGTTGTTCCCAGAAATCATCAATGACTTTCTTACCTTCATAAATTAGTTTAGCCCCAAATTCTCTGAAAATTGATCTGGCAGCTACTAAGTTAACGGTTCTACCTTTGTATGAATTTGGAATCAAATGTCTATCGATTAAGTCCATTTTTTCTTCGTGGGTACACACTTTCTTGAACAAAGATCTATGGGTTTTAAACAATAAGTATGAATCTCTGAAACCCACCAATCTAGCTGGTTCAGTAGAAACCATATATTGTTTTTCACCTTTGCCTAGTAATGTGAATGTCTTCATTCTGAATCTTCTACCTCCCTGCAAGAAACCATTAGCATCAATTTTTTCCAATCCCTTAGGGTCTTCGTTTTCAATTACAACCTCATCATCGATAATACTAATAGGGTTTCCATCTTCATCAAGAAAACCTTCACCCACAGGAGTCAATTTAGTCTTCTTTCTTCCTCTTTTCTTGGGAATTTTACGTTCTGGAGGTGGTGCTTCTTCTACGGGCTTTTCGACTTCTCCTTCAGGTTCTTCTGCTGGAGGTTCAGCATCTTCCTCTTCCTCTTCTTCTTCTTCACCTTCTTCCTCACCTTCTTCTTCGTCTTCGCCGTCTTCATCATCATCAGAGTCTTCATTCTTTCTCTTTCTGGTTTTGGGCATTATAGGCTCGTCATCTTCATCAGCATCGGCGTCATCGTCATTGTTATCTTCGTATTCTTCCTCTTCCTTTCCATCGTTGAATTCGTCTTCTCCGATTGAGGTATCGGCTTCAGCTCCTCTCCTCGTTCTAGTTGCTCTAGAAGATCGAGAGACTTCCGGCGACTGGCTGGTTCTACCACGTCCCCTTATTCTTGGTGGCATTCTGGCAAAAGAATCAATGTATTACGCTAAATCTTACAAAAAGAAGCTTTGTTACTCGCTTTTTTGGTGTTGATATCAAAAGACAACTTTTAGGTTTTATCACCAAAGTCGTGTACAGAACAAAAATATACGGGTGCATTTTATTTACTATGAAAAATGTTATAATGTATGTACAAGATGATTAATATCACGATTATTCGTCGTCTTTCTTCTCTTCTGGAGGTTGCTCATTCTTGAAGGCATCCTTTCCGTCGAGATATTTGTCAAAAGCGTCGTTGGTTTCAGGGAATGGTCTCTTACCAAGTAATCTGATCATATCCTCTCTGGTGATGAATTCCTTTGAGAGTAACTCCTCTGCAACCAACTTAACCTCCTTTGATCTTTCAGTTAAAAGATTCTTACATTGCTGGTAGCAGTCAGAAACGATCCGCTTAATCTCTTCGTCAATGATGTTGTTGGTTTCATCACTGAATGGCTTGGTTAAGTTGTCTTGAGATTGAGTATCGGCGTAGTTAACCATACCTACTCTCTTGGACATACCAAAACGTAACACCATGGACTGGGCAATGTTGGTTACTTTCTTGAAATCATCATGGGCACCACTAGTGACTGACGAGAAGTGTAATTCTTCTGAAACTCTACCTCCCAAGGTCATAATCATACGGTCATAGAGTTCCTTGGTAGATAAAAGATACTGGTCTGGAGGTAAGTATTGGGCATAACCTAAAGCACCTTGGCCTCTTGGAATAATAGAAACCTTAAGCAATGGATGGGCATATCTCAAATACCAACCACACACAGCATGTCCGGCTTCGTGATAAGCAACGATTTTCTGCTCTTCAGGACTTAAAATTTTCGATTTCTTTTCAACTCCTCCAATAACTCTTTCAATTGCCAATTCAAAATGTCTTAAAGTGACGGCTTCGGCGTTGTATCTGGCACCAATCAAAGCAGCTTCGTTACACACGTTAGCGATATCAGCACCAGAGAAACCAGGAGTTAAAGCGGCTAATCTACCAGATAAGTCCTTATCAATATTTTCCACCAACTTAATCTTCTTTAAGTGGACTTGGAAAATCTCTTTTCTACCAAGAAGTTCAGGATTGTCAATTGCAATGTGTCTGTCAAATCTACCAGGTCTCATTAAGGCTCTATCTAAGATATCAGCACGATTAGTACCAGCCAAAACAACCACATGATCAGAACTATCAAAACCATCCATTTCAACTAACAATTGATTCAAGGTGGTTTCACGTTCATCATTGGCTCCACTGGCATTACCTTTAGAACGTTGCTTACCAATGGCATCAATTTCATCGACAAACACAATAGAGGGAGCATTTTCACGAGCAGTCTTGAATAAATCACGAACACGAGAGGCACCAACCCCAACGAACATTTCTACGAATTCAGAACCAGACACAGAGTAGAATGGAACTCCAGCTTCTCCAGCAGTAGCCTTGGCAAGTAAAGTTTTACCAGTACCTGGAGGACCAGATAAAATAGCTCCTCTTGGGATCTTAGCCCCAAGTCTTTCGTATTTTTCAGGGTTTTTTAAGAATTTAACGAATTCCATAACTTCTTCTTTGGCCTCTTGCATACCTGCCACATCCTTGAATCTAATTTTGACATCAGTTTCCTGGTTGAACTTTTTGGCTGTTGATTTACCAAAACTCAATGGACCTCCCATTCCTCCAATCGAAGCCTTCTTACCCATGTAGTAAATAGCACCTAAGAATAAAAGGGTAGGTAAGAAATTTACTAGCAACTTGGCAGTACTACCTTCACTGGTGTAAATTACTGGAATTCTCAATTGTTCGGCAATGTTGAATTCTTTTTGCACTTCTTCTAAAGAACGTTCAAACGACTCAATAGATCCAATTGTAAAGTAGTAACTTCCTCCATATGGGTATTGTGCTTTTCCTTGTTCGTTTAATTCAAGAATAGCGGTTCTGTTATTGACAACAATCAATTTAGACACAAGGTTCTTGTTTAAGAATTGGGATGAGAACTCTTGGAATGAGATTTCATGGTTACTTTCTCTAGAGAGACTGAAAACCAAATACAATGCAAGACCAACAACAATACCTAATTGAAAGAATTGAACCGGAGGACGGTTTAAATCAAATACAATTTCAAAGTACTTCTTTTCCTTATCTTTATTGTTTTTGTCACTCTTTTCAGAGGAGCTTTCCTTCTTGTTTTCGGTCTTCTTGTCTCCCTGGTCATTGCTGGTCTTAGAAGCAAAGATATTATCGTTAGAAGTTTGTTCATTAGGGCCAAAGAAGTTAAACGTCTTTTTAATGTCATTGACTACGTCAGTAATGTTGTTACTATCTGGACTGATTCCCATGACTCTGGTGAAGTTCTTAACTTTAGGGACTTGGTTCAATAAATCAAAGACGTTAAACCAGGCAATGGCTGCTTTTTCATGTACTCCGGCTTCTTTGGAGATCTTATCTAAGTTATTACCAAGAATTGAAAGTGGGTTACTTTGGTTCAAAACTGCAACATACTGAAAGAATAATTGCTGAAGATGAGGATTCTCAAATTGTATATGTTGTAATTCGACAGTGTCTGTCAGTATGGCCAGAAAGATGGATAAGAACCCCTTGAAGTCATCTTCTGTCACCTTGTAAGAGGTGACTCCCAAATCATCATCAAGAATGACATTGGCAGTTGCTATGAGCTCTTCTTCGGAAGGAAGTGGACGTTCAGGATCAAAAATGTCAGTCTTGAATAAATGGAATAAACTTTCAATAACATTAAGATAACGTTCTGCATTGGCTACTGTTAATGGATCAGTATCTTTGAAGGATACGTATGGAATATCAAAGTAAGATGAAGGAGTAGGAAAATTATCATGAAGTCTTTTGGTCAACGTTTCTCTTCTTATAACGTCAACGGCAGCTTCTTGCAATGCTATTTGATACGATATTTGAAAGGCTTCGACAACCCCGGCCTTGGAATTGAGTTTTTCTCTCAATTTTTCCAACTTCTTCCTTTCATTATTAAGCTTTTCGTATAACTGACGAGAATCGCTTGTTTGAGATAATGAACGAGATATTTGAAACGCTCTCGATATCCACGGACGAACAAAATATGCCAGCAGCTTGTGGTTTAATACCAGCCTAAGACGGCTCCTCGAGGGAAGAGGACGAGAAATGATCATTCTATTCCCGTTGCTATTCCTGGTGTTTGCCTTGTAAAGGAATCCTATAAAGTGGCAGCGGCCTTTGAAGAAAACGAGACAGTAGGCGTTTTTTGCCCTCAGTAGAAAAATACCGTAGACTGCCGAAAATTAGGAAGGTTATGCTATGTGCGCGAAATATTACTTGGGTATAAGACTCTAAATACAATCTGACCTTTAAAAAACCTATACAAATATACAAAAATTTTATGCTTTGACTTCTTCTTTTTCTTCGCTTTCAACTAGAAGGTCACTGTGTTTGGGTATCCGTTTGTTGGTGGTGAAAATGGTAAGGACTAAAGCAGCACAAGAGAACCCAATTCCAAGCTTGAACACTGCTTTAATTGCAACCATTAATGCGTCCATGATTTCGTCTTGAGTATCGGCTGGAAGTGTTTGGATGTACTTGGGTGTGCTAAGGAACTGACGAGGAGATACTTTAGCCAACTCTTTCTTGATATCCAATGGTAACTTTTCCATGATCTCGGTAATGGAGTCTTCGGCTAAAGAATTGAAGATGGCGGAACCAATAGTGGCACCAAATGCTCCTCCAAAGAAACGATTGAAGTTGGCAAACACTGTCACCAGTAATACTGAACCAGGAACCTCTAGAGGAGCCTTTAATTGACATGCAAATAAGGTACATTGGACTTGTACTCCAACAGAAATCCCCATAATAATCAAATACCCAATTCTTTGACTCAGGTTAGAATCACGCTCGAGTAGTAAGAGCATACAGCATCCGACTACTCCACAAACACTTGAGAAAACGTAGAATATTTTGACATTTCTGGTAATTCTGGCTAGAATACCATTGATAACAGCAGCAACAGCCACTGTGACAATTAATGGCATGAGATCAATACCTGATTGTAAAGTGGAATGGCGAAGAACAACTTGGAAATAAACGGTAATATATGTGATGTTAGCTAAGAAAAATGCATAGTTGAAAAATCCTGTGAATCCAGCACAGGCAATCTGAGGAATTAAAAAGAATTCTTTTAAGAACATGGGGTATTTGGAAAGAATGAAGTTGTACATGAAATAGGAAACTAAAATCATAACTCCAAGAACTAACATTAACAAAACTGGGGCAGAAACCCATTCATATTGATTACCACCCACTGAAAGACCCACCATAAGAAGTAGTAAGCCAGCAGTTAAAAGCACACTTCCAAAGTAGTCAATACATTTGAGCCGAGCAAGTAACTTTCCTTTTGGTCTAGGAGGATTGTAACTCAATAGCAAAGAAACTCCTGCAACAAATCCAAAGGGAAGATTGATGTAGAAGCACCATCTCCAAGTCACTTTTTCAGTGAAAAGACTTCCAATAATAGGACCGATAGCACAGGCTACCGAGTATGCAACGGCAATCAGAGCAATAGAAATAGAACGCCGTGAAATCGGTACTGTTTCTGTAATAATCATGGCAACATTAACCTGAATTCCTCCTGCACCAATTCCTTGAATCACTCTTCCAGCAATCAACATATTCATGCTGTTGGCCAAAGCACATACTAATGAACCAACCTCGAAAATGAAGACACAGGCGAGCAAGGTGAGTTTTCTTCCGAAGGCAATAGATATCTTCCCATGAGAAGGCACAAGAATTGCCATCGGAATCAAGAATGCTGAAGTTAACCAGGAAATCTTATCAAAACCATCGAATTCATTCCCCACAGACTCAAAAATGGTGATGATGATCGTCAGATCTAATGCAGAAATAAAGAGTGATATGAGAGCTGAAAAAATGGTTAGATAAAGTTTTATTCCCGACAAATAATGATCAGAAGCTTTAGTTCCGTCATCTGCATTGTTATCTAAGTATTTGGGGTTTTCGGATGAAGAGGTGAATGTGAGATTATCATCCGTACTTCCTGTTTCGGAACTATCATCGTTTACTCCTCTACCGTATGTAACTTCGGCGATGGTTGGATTTTTGGAGTCTCTATCATGAAAGTACGGGTTGTAGTAGTTTTCATACATCTCGGATGGATGTTTGATTCGGGTTCTGTTGGGTTCACTGATCCCTTCAGTAACGAGAGAGTGAAATTCGAACACACTAAGAGAATCCATGGCAACTACTCTTTAATACAGTATATTTTTCATTCACGGATAAGCTTATAAAAAGAGAATAACTTTAGAAAGTTCCAAGGTAATTTATATCTAATTTCACTCCATATTCTTCAACTTGATCCTGACTAGCAATTAATATTTGGGGCAATTCATAACCATTGGAAATTCTTTATTCGTTATAGGAATCAGGTACAACCACAAAAATAAATCTAAAATGTGTTTCGGACATAGAAGAGCAATTTCTTTTTGTTTCATGACTAAGTCACAACGGTGGAATTCTTCTTTTCTTATTGATTTAGTGACGTTTTTTGCAGTCCCCAATTTATCGCTGTTTATTTCCTCATGCGGTTGTAGCTAATGCGGAGATTATGCACCATTGCGGAGATCTACACAGTGCATTTCTGCCAAAAGATTGCAACTAGGAGTATTCAAGAAGGGGGCCTGATTATCATTTATCTTGTGATTAAGGTCAGAAGATAGGAAATCAATGTTCCAAGTGAAAAAATCATCTACTCGGTTAATCGCCTCTACTTTGTTTCGCACAATAATATTTTAGAATTATAACATATTTTCCAATAAAAATTTCTTTTTTTGGGTCTGTTCCTTAAAATCCACCTGAAAATTAGCATTTTCTTAGGTCACAAGACTGAAATTGACCAAAGTTAATAGTGGAAATTACTTTATTCCTCGACACAAAAGTTACACAATAAATGAAAGTTTCTCCTGAGTTTCAGGTTCAGCTACACACACCATTGATTTGCTCGTAATTATTTTAAATCTTTATCTACTCTGGGACACTTCGAGTTAGCGGATAAACTAAAACGGTATCGATGACAATGACAGATATGCTATTGCGTTTACTTACAAGAACCTATTAAACTCCCGAATCGGGAAAACTTTACCACTAACTGCTATTGTTGTCCTTATCCAACTCGCAAGACCTGCTTGATCGTTCAATTTGACCGGAAAAACATCTGCACGGTGGCGATAATTAGTCGGAATTGGGTTGTAATTTAATATGTGTGGATATTGGTCTGTGGTCACTAAACTTAAATCCATTGTAATCGTTTGAAATTACTTGATGGCCAACCACACTGACCTTATGAACATCCGAATTTGAGTATGTTGGAGCAAAGATAAAATCAATAACATTCTGTTTAGAATTTGATTCAAATCCTGTGTATGTTGGTTCATCGGAATCATACTTATTATAGGCAATATCAGCGGTATCACTTAATGTTGAGTTAATGATTTTGTAAGCATTTTGCGATGCAAGCGAATTAAAATCTCCACTTAAAAAGACGGGATAGTCGTTGGGAATTTCCTTGATCCAGTTAACTATTAAATCTGCCGAATTATTTCTAGCTAATTCTGACTTTTGGTCAAGATGGGTATTTAAATAGTTGACTTTCTTTCCGGTGGCTTTATGCTCAAAGGTAGTGAAAGTGATAATTCTATTGGTTGCTGCTCCCCATGATTTACCTGGTTTATCTGGGGTTTCGCTTAACCACTTATATGTACCGTTGAGTAATTTCCATTCATCAGTGTTATAAATAATAGCAGAATATTCACCTTCTTCTTTACCATCATCTCTACCAACACCAAAGTGAGTATAAGGATAATTTTGATCGTGACCATCGTTAAGTCCAAGCTTTACATCTTCAAGTGGTTGATGTTTAACTTCTTGCAAGCCAATCAACATCGAATAGTTTGAGTTTGCTTTAATAGCATTGATAACGCCGTCTTTCCTTTGTTCCCATGCACGCTCGTTCGTGAACCTTTTAGATTCCGGTTCTGCGACTCTAACGTTATTAGAGTATATTCTGAAATTCAAAATATCATCTCTTTTTGTGATATACACTTTACCGGCTAATGTCTTGATATTGAATCTATCAGGATCATAACGTAACTCTGGTATGAAGGAAAATCCAATGAAAGTTCCTAAGAAGAGTAAAATACAGATGCCAGTGGCTATTAAAAATTTGGTATTGTTCGCTTTCATCCTGATGCGGAAATATTTAGAGACGCAAGTTTTTTTGACAGGTTGACAGATGAGGGCGATGAGGCTAGACAAGCTTTAACGAAAATGAGCTACTTGATGATGAGGGAGAAGGCTGTATTTATACCCAAGATTTGGGATCATGGATCTAGGTTTGAAAGCTTACTCTGAAGTATATTATTTAAGCAAAAGCCTATAAATAACCTAATTACGACCCAAGATGTAAGAAATCTAGATAAAATGAAAAGGGGCGGATACTTTAATTGGTTGTTACCTTGGTTTGCAAATGATATGCAAAAATTCCGAAAACACTATTGTTTACAGTCAGAAAATATTTCCAACGTCAAATAGTTTAATGTAATTAATAAATCAAATTACAATCCGCGATGGTAGCCTAACATGAGATTTTTAGTCACTGCATGATTGTGGATTGAAATACGTATGCGACAAACAAAACACCTCAAATTCTTAGTCCTAAAAATAGGTGCAAACTTAAAGTTGGAGATCAAATAAGCCCTGTCTGGTGATTTCAACCTCGTCAAATTAAAAATAGATTTTTCGGTTATCAAGCACTTCATTAACATCGAATTCGGACATCCCCTGGTCTTAGCGACATAGATCAGATCAATCAAGAAAATGTGTAAATGATGCAACATCACGTCGATCTGATCAATTATGTATATGCTTGAGAAAAATTTTTAACAAAGAGTGCCAGCCATCGATGCAACCTCGTATAAAAGGACAAGAAAAATTTTTGTATCGGTGCGACTGTGGAGAACAATTTAAAAAACACTAAACAAAAAGAACTAATACGGATAGGAATTTTATCACCTATTTACGATGAGACTATAATGTAGTGTTGTTATCGATGCGCAGTTAGGAATTAGAGCGCAATCGGCGAAAAACGAACAAAAAAATAACGGCGGCTAGTTCTTGACAGCTTCCAAATTTAGCTACCGAATCGGCTAGCTCCTTGGACATGTACTGCAAGTGTCAGTCTGCATCGAACCCACATTTTCGAAGATCTTTAGTCACTATCAGGAACAAGTATGCATTCTGGACGTCTCGGATCAGCGCAATATAACTTCCAAGCAAAATCAGGGGAGAATAGGATCTTCAAGGCCCTTCCCCCCTCCCCCTCTTTTACATCTGTGCGTATAATAGAGTTGACAGAGAAGCTTACGCACAGTCTGGAAATTACTAACTTCCATACTAAGCCCTCTACGTAAATGATCCGGTATGCTGATTGGTTAGCAATAATTCCGGGTCAAAAGTAAATTGCTTGAGGTCGTTTGACTGTATTCTTTTAGTAGAAATGAAAAAGAAAATAAAAAAGAAAGAAAAGAGAAAAGTGCCGTGCATCCTGGCTACCTACAGTACCTTCTCCAGCCTCATATTAACCTCTCTAACGGCCGGATAGAAGACGTTATGTGGAGATATGTGGTCTTATAATGGAAAAGCAGATCGTCCGTAATTTCCGAAGCCGTGAATTTTTCTTTTGCTCCTACAAATCGCTCTTATTTTGTCTTGTTTTCTCGCTGCACCAGAATCTCTAACCAATGATTTTTTGACATCTTTCCACCATAACCACCATAATTGTTGAAGTTGCATAATCTTTAAAGTTTTTTTTCTTATCTTTCCTTCTTTCTGCATGGACGCTGTAACACTGTGACCATTACTCCTTTTTCTAGCCCAGTGATTTGTCCTAGAATCGCCTGTTGTGACCCTAAGCGCACAATATACTGCAAATATTTTCAGCATGTCAGTTGCTCAACTCCATGACGAAGTTCTGGCTAACGGCGGCCCACAAGGCGTTCTGCCTGTTAACACTATTGATACTGGTGACTACGCTGTTGACGAAGACGATGATTATGACGGTGACTACATTTACGGCGATACTGAAGAAAATGTACAGGGTCTCCCTCACGATGAGGACGAAGACTCTGATGCTGCTGCTGCCCCAGCTAATTATGACGCTGATTTAGCGAGCCTTAAATCCAGAAGAATTGCATCATCGAAGAACGGCATCTCACGCCACTTGTCGAGATCAGACGCTAACTCCATTGTTGGTGGTGAATCCTATAATGAATTGGACCAGAATAAAGCCGGTCATCATCCGGTATCCGATCCAAACAAAACTACCGAAGAGCAAGAGAAGAAGACTTCTGGATCCATCCCCCATTCGTCAAATGACAAATCCCTGTTCAATGACTCCCAGAAGGTGTTCTCGTTTTCGTTGCCATTCGGAGGTTTCTCCAGTATAAGGTCCAATATCTACCAACAAATTCTGCTGTTCAAGTTAGATAATCATCTTCCTAGTCTTCCCCTGAGATTCAATAGTAATAGTAACAATAATAAGAATGAGGATCCTGAAATTGAGCAAATGAGACTCAAGCTCGAACGTCAGCAGTCTATTAGCACCATAGATGAGGAAAGGTACTTTGAAAATTATAGAGGTACTGACAATGTTAGAATGAGGGCTGTAAAGCACTCCATTAGTGCCAATATTAACGAAATTCTTCCCGATTTCATTCACAACAAGAAAGAAAAGCCCTATGAATCCGTTTTCAACGATATTGATGGTAATATCATCGTCATGGGTGGCTATAGAGGCTCAATTTTGAGAGATGCGAAAACTGGAAAACGGGTTTGGATTCCTTTGAAAGCTGGGTTCAACTTAAGAAAAATCAACTTGTTGTTGGGTCCTAATAAGGAGGACGAAATCAATGCTTCCAAGTTAATTTACCCTGATGGGGTATTGAAAAACATTGGCCCAATTGATATTTGCAAAAGATTGATTAAAAGATTACAAAGTAACCCTAAAACTAATTGTAAGGAGTTTGGTTACGACTGGAGATTAAACCTTGGTCTCATATCTTCTCAGCTCGAGAAAGTATTACAGGAAAACTATGACAAAACAGGTAAACCAACTCTTGTTATAGCTCATTCTATGGGTGGTTTGGTAGCCCATCTGACAATGCAAAGAAACCCTAAATTATTCCGTGGATTACTCTATGTTGGGGTACCTAGTGAATGTTTAAATATCTTGGGACCTCTTAGATTCGGTGATTCTGTTATCCTCTCTGACAAAATCTTGACGTTTGAGACAAACTTCATGATGAGATCCGGCTTTTGCTTCTTACCACTTTCAGGTCAAGTGTTCTATGACAAGGTGACCAGGGAGTGCTATAAACTTGACTTGTTTAATCCAGATACTTGGGTAGAATACAATCTTAACCCATTAGTTGCCAAGAAGAGAAAATTGCATGAGGAAGCTTTGCGTAGTGGAACAGTATCCCCATCGACTCCAGATTCTGGGTCCAGTTTTTCTACAATCAATTCTATCAGTTCAAAAATCAGAAGTTATCGATCATTATCAATTAATATGAAAAACAAGCTAAGCTCTTCCCCTAATAACTCAGTTTCATCATCACCTATTTCATCTTCATTTAATGACCAGTCAACAACTTCTTTGGATACTGTCATCAAGAAAAAGCCAGTTTCACCTCCTAAATCTCCTCCACCTACGGAAACAACTTCTCCTAATGAGATTCCTCTCAGCTATCCATATGCATTTACCTTCACTGAAGCTTACAATTATTTAGCTGATGCATTGAAAATGGCTAAAGAGTTTATTCTTGGTTTAGATTATAAGGAGGAATTAGAAGCTGAATATCCTCCATTGGCAGTTGTTTATGGTAACCAAGTTCCTTCGGTGAGAGGATCTAATGTTAGAGGTATTCAGGATATTAAGGATGGTAACTACTATGAGTTTTTCTACGGCCACGGGGATGGAGTTGTTCACCAAAGATGGACAATGCCCCAACCTAAAGGATTCTCTATTTATAATGAGGAGACTGGAGAAGGACAAATTGTGGGTAAATTTTCTAGTTCTTCAGGACACATTAACTTGATGTCTGATTTTGAAGCCATGGGAAATGCTTTATATTCTATTCTTGAAGCAGAAAAGAAATGGCCTGAAAGAGCTGCTAAACTTAAGATGAGACTGTCCAAAGCCTTCGGTGCTTCTCTAAACGAAATTCCGGAAACGGACTGATATTACGACTGTAACTTGCATGTACAAATTGATCTATTTATATTAAAGAACTTGTAGATTCTATCCCATGACATTTATTCCTCTTCGAAAAACTTTACTTTTATCCATAAGCTACAACTCTCACATTGCACTATGATATCAAATCCTCCCTCTCCATCTTCGGTACCATTCTCAGTCAAATCCAATTCTGTTAGCACCATAGATTTGGGAAACGTACATCGAGGGCAGTCCTTATACCAATGAACTTCTTCACCATCTTCAACAATCTCAAAGTCTTCTAAGCTATATACATCTAGACCATCTCCATTTATGTTGAATCCCTGCTTCTGGATAGATTTAGTTAATAGTAGATCGTATTCCTTACGCTTACTGGAATCCAGTAGCACTTTGTATGCTTCTTGTATCAAATTCACCTTCCCATTCTCCTCTGATGGTTGCAGTAGTTGCTTGTCAGGATGGGTTTTTAGTAGTCTCTCTCGATAAGCAGCTTTGATCTGGGAGTTTTCTGCCTTGGGATCTATCCCTAGCACCTCATAGTATGTTCTCACTAGGGAGCTCTTGTTGTCGATGTACTCCGACATGTAGAAAAGAATATCCAAAGAAAACTAGTTGATTCAACTGGTGATGAGCTTCATGTATGGGTGCAAGAAATTGTACTGGTTTACGGATGTTTTGACTCTGGAGGTACTGGTGTTTTTGACCTTTGAGAGGTACGGATGTCATCTCATCTCAGATGTACCGATGTTTGCTCATAATCAGATTTTTTTCACTTTCAAGATGAGATGAGATAGCTATACAAGCACTTCTTACAACGACATGTCTGGTAAGAGAAAGAGAGAAGCTAAAACCACCGAGTTGAGAGTGGTCTCATATGTGGACGAACCAGCGGTTACTGTTGGTTCGTTTTTCAATGGGTTATCGGTTCCATCTTCCACCAAGTTTGATTTATACAAGAACAAGAAGAATGGAGAATACTTACTCCACGGTGAAAATGAAACCTTGGACTATAACGGACAAACCGGAGATGATGATTATGACTATGCTGTTGCCTTGTATGATCCTGTTAACAAATCAGTGGAATTATTCAAGTCTCCATTGGTAGAATCAAAAGTAACTGCCAGAGAAAACAGAGTACATAAAGGACCAAGAGTTAAACAAGCCGGTATTCGTTTCTCTGATCAACGTAAATTGTTAGGAGAAAGTTTCGGTACCAAGAAGGCCAAGTCAGCTCTTTCTAATTTGGAAAGAAATAGAATTGATGCTGAAAAATTACAAGATCTTGAATTAGATATCATTGATAACGTCAAGGAAAACACCATCGCATTACCCTCTACGGCAGAGATGAACAGAGCCGTTACCCACGACAGACCAACCCCGGTTGCCAACGAAGATGCTACCAATGTGGAAGACATCTACCCCCTCGAGAACATCATACCGAACAAAGAATTTTCGTTTATCAGAGTGGGACCATTACTCGAAGAAGAAGACGAGGCCCAAAGATTGGAAATCTTGCCTTACAGCAAGTCAAGTTACATTTCCAAGCATATTGGTACTTTGGTTGCAAACAAGAACACCACCAAATTACAACTTTTATACTATGCTTCATTGTTATTTGGGGTTTATGAGAATAGAAGAGTAAAAGACAAAGCTTCATTAATGACTCGTCTTCAGAACAAGCCTTCGGAAGCATTGGTGGATGGTATTTTGGAAAAATTCACCATTGCTCGTGCCTCCCAGTTTGGTAAGTCGAAGGATAGATCATTTATCATTGATCCACACCACGAAGATAAACTTCTCTGTTACTTATTGGCCATTATCATGCACATCGACAACTTCATGATCGAATTACCACCTCTTGCCAACGAATTGAACATGAAACCTACTCGTTTGGTTGGCTTGTGTAAGGCATTGGGTGCTAATGTCAAATCAGCCACCGTCTCCCAAGCAGAAGCTTTTGGAATTCCAAGAACTGCTGCTAGCACCTACAAGATCGCTACCTTGAAGGTACCATTCAAATTGCCCCAAATGACAAAGCGAGGCAGAGCCAACTAATTGGCAAGAGGATTAAATCTTCTACTTCTTACCTTGTGATTTAGACATATAGTTATCCTATAGCATGTATTTTAGACAAACTGTAGTGTCTGCCTGTAGTTTTTCAGCCAAGCGCATGATAGTTGCAAATTGTGCTACCATTTTATTTGAAATTCAAGCAAATAATTATGGTATTTTTCAGTAAGTCACAAGCTTATCCTATTCCTACTTTTAGTAAATCTCAACCATTAGCACTACTCCAACTGCATGTTCTTGCTCTAGAAGTTGCTACATTAGCGGTTGCAAGTGAAAAATTGGATGGTGCGCGATGGTCTTCTCAAATCTTATCTTCTGTTCCCTCTCTTCTTCCTTTTGACCCACTGCTTTCTCTGTACGTATCGCTACCACTATGTCGGACGACGAAGCAGCCAATCTTGAGAAATGTCTCGTGGAATTGGCATCATGTGAACAAGAAATGGACCAAGCTGAGAAAGATGCCGAAGTGTATAGAATCAAAAACACCCAGAAAATCTACGAATCCAGACGTCAAATACTCAAGAGAATCCCCCAATTCTGGTACATTGTGTTGGCTGAAAACGATGATTTCGCTGAGTACCTTGCTCCAGAAGATTTACAGTATTTGGAGACCATCACGGATGTGTATATCCACCATAAGGTCGTAGACACTGGAGACGTCAAACACTACCGTGACTTTTCCATCACCATTTCGTTCGAGGATAAGGCTAGCGAGGACCATGCCATAATTATCAAGCAGGAAATCACTAAGCACTTTAGTACGGTGATGGAGGACGGAGAAGAGAAACTTGTGTCGGAGCCCGCGGCCGTAGAATGGCCCCACGACCTTGGGTCCATCAACCCCAAGCTTATCAAAAAACGGGCCGACGGGGGCGACCTCTCGAAGGACGAGAAGAAAAACTACCGGGCCGGAATGCGGTCGTTGTTCGCGTGGTTCGACTGGACCGGGGCCCGGCCGCGCAAAGAGTTCCGCAGCGGAGACGACCTCGCCCGGTTGATCTTGGACAATATCTTTCCCTATGCTGTGAAGTACTACACGGAAGCGTTACCCAATGACGATGACGACGAATTTGATAGCAGCGAGGAGGGAGAAGAGCTCGACATCAGCGATGACGACAGCGAGCCCGAGCCCAAGAAACAGAAGACAGAGTAGGAAACTATGTAGTATATAGCCCACAATCATAGGCAATGGTATAAAGTTGTACATTGCAGCGTAGATGTTAGCGTAGCTGATACCACTTGTGGTAGCGCCATGGTGGTAAAACCAGTCGAAGAGGAGATTGCGCCTGGGCCCACAGAATCAGCTAACTCGGCCCACCTGGATTGGGCCCGTTTCATTGGGCCAGAATTTTTCCTCCGCAAATTTCACATTTTTCACTTTCTCCAGTACTCTTCAGTTCTACGGTAATGATTTGGAGACACTTTTCGAGGTCCTTGGCCACGGCCGCCTCCACTGCTGCAACTGCTGCTCCAAAGCTCCAGGATATAGTTATTGTTGGTGGTGGGCCAGCCGGGTTGTCGTTGTTAGCAGCCCTCAAGAGCTCGTATAAAACCAAGCACTTGAAGTGTACGTTAATTGAAGGTGGTAGTATCGATGCTATCCGAGACTTTGCCATTGACCCTCCTTACAATTACACCAATCGAGTGGTTTCACTCACTCCCACATCCATTGAGTTCATGCAAAACCGTATCGGTAGCTGGGACTACATTAACACTGATAGAGTCAAGTTTTACGACTCTATCACCGCCTACGATGGACTCGACTCAGACAGTCGGATCAGCTTCGACGCCTCGGCAACAGAGCTGGGAGTTTTAGCTGCTATGTGTGAAAACATCAACATCCAGAGCTCTTTGTTGAGCAAAATCGAAGAGCTGAACTCGTTAATAGTGGATACTGACGAGCAACCAGCAGTGATACTAGACAAAACCAAGGTTGTTGACATCGTACTGCCATTGCACCAAGATTTGGGTCACTCCCACTCGCATGCCAACTTAACTGAAATCGATCCCCATGTCGGAGAAGACGTTTTGGACTGGCCAATTGTGCATTTGGACAATGGAGAAGCTTTGCAAGCAAGACTTCTCGTAGGAGCCGATGGATACAACTCTCCTGTACGTAAATTTGCTGACATTGAGTCCAGAGGATGGCAATACAACCGGTTTGGTGTCGTTGCTACCATTAAGCTTGAATTTGAGGACTACAGAGCCATGGGATGGCAAAGATTCTTAACCACTGGTCCTCTTGCTATTCTTCCATTAACTGATGACAATGCCACCATCGTGTGGTCTTCCACTCCCGAACTTTCTGAGCTTTTACTTAAAGTGGACGACGTCATCTTCCCTCACTTGATCAATGCTGCTATGACCCTTGAAGAAGTCGATCTCAACTATATCTACGGTATGTTACGGAAGGATCCTCAGGATATGTCGGTTTTGGATGAAATTGCCTGGAGATTGTCCAAAATCGACATCAATGATCTTGAAGAAAAATACCCTCTCCCAGTTACAGAACTTGTGAAAGGATCCAGAGCAAGATTCCCATTGAAATTGTCTCATGCTGACACTTACATTGCCCCAAGAGTAGCCCTTGTTGGAGATGCTGCTCACACCGTCCACCCTCTCGCAGGTCAAGGACTTAATATGGGTCAAACAGACGTAGGATTCTTGGTTGACGCTTTAGAAAAGGGTGTAGACAGAGGAATGGACATTGGTTCCACATTAGTGTTGGATGACTACGTTGCCAATGCTTGGCCTTCCAACCATGTGTTGATGGGAGTGTGTGATAAGCTTCACAAGATTTTCGCAACCGACTTTACCCCAATTGTATTTTTGAGAGGGTTCGGTATGAAATCCTTAAACAGTTTGGGATTTGTTAAGGACCTCATGATTAAAGCCATTAGCGGTAGATAGTCTATATATATAATGTAAGTATTACGATTTTATTGATAGTAGTGTGGCCTGCACACAGTGGAGTAACTACTTTTGCCCCGATAAACAGCGCTTGCTGATGCTCCACGTCAGATTTATGACGTATCATTTGCAGCCAATGCGAGGTACATGGTCAATACGATATTTTTCCGGTAGGTACGTCAGCGATGGTAATAGGTACGTCAGTGTCCCAGTTAGGAAATTTAAGCAGTCTATTATTTTCTCGCAGCTGATAAGGAGGTTAAGCGGACTTTTGTTACGCAATGAATTCAGTGTTTTGAAAAACCATTACAGTCCCACGAAGTACCCAATCGTGTTATGTCACGGATTCTTGGGGTTTGACACCCTCTCCTTTATACATCAACCGAAAGTTTTCCAAAGTGTTGAGCAGGTTGCTGAGAATATCTCTAGGGGCCTCATAAATTTTGAATATTGGCATGGAATAAGGACTAGTTTAGAAGAGGCAGGCAATAAGGTCTTGGTAGCAAGAGTGCCACCACAAGGCTCAATTGAAGAAAGGGCAGAAGCTTTACAACTGTTTATCAATGAGCAGTGTAAAATACTCCAGGAGGAGGAGTCAAAAAAAAGTTTATATAACCAAGAGCATGCGAATGAATTAACACCAAGTCTGGCCAATTCGATTGAGCAGGGAGAAGCAGCTCACCAGGAAGATGATAGTAGTGAATCAGAATTGAAGCATAAGCACAATTTCGAAGAAACTGATACTCCTATTAAATTGAACTTGATCTGCCATTCTATGGGAGGTTTGGATGCAAGATATTTAATCTCGAAGTTTCACCATAAAAGCTACAAAATTGCGTCTCTTACCACTATTTCTACTCCACACCATGGATCTGAGTGTGCTGATTTTATTATCAATTTGGTCAATGCATATCCTAGCTTGAAACCTGTTTGCCCCAAGTCAGTGTTTCAAATGACTACAGAGTATGCCAAATCCTTCAACGATGAAATAAAGGACGACCCGTCTGTCGCATATTATTCCTACGGAGCCAGAATGGATCCCAAGTGGTATAATGTATTTGCTCCCACATGGAGAATTATGGAACGTCAAATTATCATTAACAAGACTGCTGAAGGAATGGATGTTTCTGATGTGTCAGTCGATAACGATGGGCTAGTCAGTGTAGAGAGTGCAAAATGGGGAGAGTATTTAGGAACCCTAGACAATGTTGATCATCTTGATTTGATCAATTGGACAAACACCATGAGATCTGCATATCGAAAAACGGTGCTAGACAAAATACCTACATTTGATCCCAATGTATTGTATTTAGATATCGCAGATAGATTAAGTAAAAAGGGATTCTAATAAACAAAATTCTAAACTTTATACATATATACAACTCTAGAAAATATTATATATAGTGGCTCCCTTGAGTTTACGAAAGGGTAATCGTTTTTACGTATGAAAATTCGTCAATTCCCCAGGAACTGTTAAATCTTCCAGTTCCACTATCTTTAACTCCTCCATGGGGAATAGTTGCTTCATCATGGACTGTAGAACTATTTATGTGTACAGCTCCCGAATCAATGGTTTTAGCTAGCTTCAATGCGTGAAGTACATCACGAGACCATACTGACACTTTAAGGCCATACCCACCTTCATTCAACTCAGTAATAAGATCGTCGTCATTTGGATACTTGTAAAGGGAAAATACCGGCCCAAAAGTCTCTATGGTATCAATATCCATATCAGAGTTGAGATTGGCAAGTACAACAGGCGAGATATTTGGAAGTTCTCCATCTTTCACATCAATATCATTAGTATGAGACCCAATCACAACCTCAGCACCTTTTTCTATAGCATCAGTTATCAATGAATTAATTTTGGTAGTGCTTGTTAAATCTCTTTGAGGAATATGGTAGTCAGAGTTTCTGAGCATTTCGTCAGCCTTCGACTTGAGCACTTCAACAAAGTCATCATAAACCTCTTCATGTACGAATACCTTATCCAAACACATACAAATCTGGCCCTTGTGAATCCAGGCACTAAACAAAGCAGAATCAGCAGCTCTTTCAAGGTCTGCATCTGCGAGAACAATGAATATGTTCTTACCACCCAACTCCAAAAGTGATGGTTTTAAGTATTTGGAAGCAACGGTAGCAATTTCTCTTCCTACAGCAGTAGACCCAGTGAAATTAACTTTACGGATATTCTTATTGGAAATGATAAGGTCTGTTGCCTTAACATTATCTTTGGGGGAGAAATGAATGAGTTGAAGGGCCGAGCTGGGAACACCGGCCTCTAAGAAACTTTTGACCAAAAGATAAGAAACTTGAGGAGATTTTTCAGAAGATTTCAACACTACGGAGCATCCAGCAGCCAAGGGAGCAGCTATAGCACGACATCCTAAGATTACGGGCACATTCCATGGAGCAATAGAGTAAACTGGGCCAATGGGGTTTCTGATACTGATGGCTAAATCACACAAGTCTGACTTTGGGACCACACCGTCAACATCTGAGACTTTTTTGGCATATTCTTCTAACTGACTGGCAGCACTCACAACGTTAAATGATCCAAACCATGAAGTAGACCCAATTTCTTCACAAGCAGCCGTAAACTCGGCCTCTTTCTCCCGTATTATTTCTGCCGCTTTCCGTAATATTTCTGATCTTTCACTGTGAGGTTTTTTGGACCATTCAAGGAACCCGGTATAGGAATTCTGACAAATTTGGGGGATTTCTGTGTCCAAGTTTTCGAGACATGAGTAATTATGCAATGGGGATGCTACCGAAACATGAGAAAAAACTGGTTCCACTATTTTGGTGGTAACCTCTGCTCCATTGAGAATAAGAGGTACTGTAGAAATCCACCTTCTTGCCGTGAGCCGAAACATCTTGACATAAAACGGCTTTACATTGATAAAATAAGCGCAGCCAGATGACAGATTTTTGGTCCTGGTGAGGCAGCCGTCCAATTAGGAAATGCTCCCCTTAATGTCAGATCTGATCCCACTTCCCAATAAGGTACCAAGATATTCTCCATTATATGTAAGAGAAGATGATATATATGCATAGAACACACAGACTAAATGGGTGAACAGAGCATATAAGTTGTGGTGTAGTAGTAGACACGGTACCAAAAGGCATGATCAAAGGTACTCTTTCGTTATTCGCAACTACAACATTCTTACTTTAATTTCAATATACATTAAGTTAAATATAATTCATAAAGGACAGCCCATTCTTACAATAAACCATCCATAAGCTGTAACTCAGAGGCACAGCTCTTGCAATATGACAATACCGATTCTAATCCTGACTCCAGATCTTCATCTAGTGAGTCGACCTTATCTTTATCAATTTGGCTGAATAGGTTGTTTTCAATGTAGTCACATCTTCCCATTTCACTCATTAACCAATTCTTATACTCTGCTCTACCTAACTCTAACTCCATATCATTTAACATTCTGAGCTTGACAATCATCTCGTGCCTCTTGACTCCAAGCTCGTGCATTGTCAGTTTAAGGTCCTTAGCTACTTGCCTTGTCGTTTCATCACCATAAACTCTGTTCCATTCAGTAGAATGATCGTAATTCAAAACGAATGAATTATCTTTGAAGGTGTTGTAACATACGGATTCAAGTTGAGATGAGACATTGCGGTCATCAAGACGAATAGCTTCTTGAGTTTCTTTCAAATAAATAGCTCTTTGCAACATCACTGGTTCCCTGCTAAGATAGCTTTTGGTCAATTTCGAGGCTCTTTTGACACTCCAGTAGGATTGAGAAGTTTTTCCAATCAAAAATAAGTTGCTCAAGGAAAGACCAGCTATTACCAATAGCAAGAGATAGTTCATTTTAATTCCCTTGACAAGAGTAATTATCATGTTGAACAAGAAGTAAAATACCTGGGCTATATTCGCAAGAACCGCAACCAAAATCTTCTTACATATCAATCTTATAAAGAACCCGGGTCCAAACATGATTGGTTTGATCGGAGTTTCTTCGAATTTTTGATTAGTATGACTAAGTTTACCATAAAGGTAAACTGCCTTAGGAATAGTACCATGAGAACCTAATCTTCTCACTGCTTCATTCAAGGTATTATGTATTTTGTAGCACTCGCTCCGGAAAATGGAATGGGTAACAGCTTTGATTGTTGGACTCATTAACAGTTTGCTTTCGAAGTTGACTTGTCCATATACTCTGATTTTCGTCTGGTTACCATTGACTTTAATACAAACAAATCTCAACTGAACACTGAATGCAGCTCCGAGAAGGAATTTTAATGAAGCCTTTTCATGGGTGAACGAATAGTACTCATCCTCAATGTGACCATCAAGTGTATCAGTAATTCTGATTTGATCCCGATTTTTGCCCCCTTGGATGACATTACAATTGTACTGTCTTTTCATTCCTTTATTGTCATCCAAGATAACCCAAGGCATCTTCACTCTCGATTCTAATGTAGTAAAGGTGGTGTATGAGTCTAAAACGCTTGATTGGTCACCAAGAAGGACATGGAAAAGAGCTCTTGGAGGGGCATTGTAAACTCTTTCACTTATCAACTGAGAAACATCACTATAATCGACTTTGTAAGTTATTGGGCTTTTAATAGAGTCTTGTGTTTCCTTGAAGGAGCCGGCCGATACATGTTCACCGAATTCAGGTCTAAATTCACTACCCAAAAGTGACAGCTGGTATTCTTGTCTGGCAGTTGACGAATCAAGACGCTCGGCAATAAATTCATTTTTGAATTCTTCCCTTGCTTCTATTGAACGTTGATTATCAAGTTTGACCAAATTATTAACAACCTCATGCAAATGCTTTGGTTGATCACTGGCCTTATTTGCAATAATGTAGTTGAGTTTGTTACAGATTAACTTACCATCATCCAAAAACAATTTCATATTAACAGCACCGCTTACATTGTAAAGCTTCAAAACATCATATGATCTCTTGTTGATGCAAGTGGCTGACACAAATGATTCAATTGGAGCTTTTGTTAATGCAATAAATCCTAATGATTGCATATAGAAATAAGAGTGCCTGTTGGTAATAAAGCACCTTCCACTTAATTCTTGACGTGAGTTAGGTGACCAAATACAACGAAATGACACCAAGCAAAGTTCACCGGGTTCTACTGCTGTTTCAAACAATGCTCTCATTTGAATATCAAGTGGGACTAACTCATAGGGATAGTAGTCAGGATAATCAATTCCTTCTTCACCTGATTCAAGATCTAGGAATTCATTATCGATCGAGTCAGTATTAGAACTTTTATTGATATTAGGAACTTCATGAAGATAATAGAGCCCCCAATTGGCAGAACCCCAAATATTTGCAGTAAGAGCAGTTGGTAATGAATTTGGAGCCGCTAAACTATAGGCTATGATGGAAGACTTGGTGGTATCAGTTATGAAAGGAGGAATAATTTGAGGAATTTGATGATAAATATGTCTTTTGAATAGTCTTTCATTCAGTTCAATTTTACTGGATAACCTACTGGAAGCAATAATTTGGCCAGCGGAGTTAATAATTTTATGACTAGTTAATTCCTTATCGGTAGTTGTGTTGACAGTGGATGCAAATTCGGTCACTATTGGTGGGTATCTACCACTTGCAATATTAATTAAGTAATTGTTTTTAGCATCATTCTCTCTGAAGATACGATTTCTTTCGTTATCAAACACTTTTAACCAACATTTCAAATCGAAAAGATTTTCTGCTTGGAAAATGACGGTAGTATCCATGGTTCTAACTTCAAAACAGAATTTTCTTTCTTCTTGAGGAGCATATTTAATGTTACAGAGCAAGATCCCGATCTTATCAGTTTCCTGAACGAACGTTTGGGAAGGACTCAATACCAAAAGACCGAAGATACCTCCTTTAATAAAGACCCATCTTCTTACCCAGATAGGTTTGGAAGATTTATCTGTGTAGGTTTTCATGAAAAGATAACCATGCTTCTCAATTCCGGTTTCGTTGATTTCAGACAAAACTTTGGCATTAAGCAAGGATATTTTATAATCATTTAGGTTCTTGGAAGGGAGAAATTGAAAAATTGCACTGTCTTCCACCTGTTTTCTAGCACTCTGCATATCATCTTTCAATCTATCAATTGCAATGGAGTAGGAGTCACACCAGCTCTGAATTTTTTGAATTTTTCTCCCCTTCATACGGGATGATACGTCCAATGAGTCGAGAAGTCTGTTGTTCTTTTTAAGATTCCAAAGATCAGAACAGACCCTCACCAAACCTCTATCGATTAGATTACTTAAAGTTGAAAGCTCCGAAACCAAGTCAAGCGAGGCACGAATATATTCTTTTCTCACTTTGAACAATTGTTTAGCATCCTCAATGACTATGGAGGCATCTTTGGTCTTCGATGTGGCCATGTAGATTGACAAATATTGGTCGAATTTTTTCTGGTTTTCTTCAAAATTGGCACGTATCACTTTATAGTGTTTGATTGCACCTATTACTTTAACATTCAACCCATCAATTATGTAGCCTCTGACATTCAAGGCCGAGAAACTGGAATTCCATAATTTGGACAACCCTTCGAGCGTTGTTTGCAAGCATTGAACAGTGTATTCCTGATCAATGAGACCATCCTGAAGAAAGGTGGGCATCAAATGCTCCAAGAATGAATTACTGAAAGATTGGAGTTCTGCCAAATATTTAGGAATCTTCTTTACTGAGCTTGCTAATGCCAATAGCCACTGTTCGATGTTTTCAATTTGAGCATCGAGATGGTTGGCCGAGGCTCTGAAACTAGGCGAGTCCAAGGCTGCTTCTTTGAAATTGACCGAGATTAATTTAAATTGACGGGGTGCCAGCGGAATAGATGGAGATTGTTGACCTCCGTCCATTTGCTCATCCGACGACAGCTGTTTATTAGGCACCTGAACGGTAGGGTTCGAGAGAATTGGTTTTAAAGAGGGTCTGCTTCCATTGGAGGTGTCTCCGGTTGTTCCATTGACCCCATTGGGAGTGCCAGGATTGGATTTGGACATCGTTTAATACACTCGAAGACCAGTTTTCACTTTTGCATTCACTATTACCAGCGGAAACTTACGGAGTTTGATGGTTCCTCTTGCCTTTTGTATGAAAAATCACTAACGACACCGGAATTCGTGACTTAGAAGAATGTTCCAACAATTAAAGAATAGCAATGTGACCGTGGTAGCTACTAGTCTTTATATGAAATTTGACAGTTTTTGGTCCGCCGTTATCGCCTAATCTATGCGAGCCTTCCGGGTAGGCTTTGCTGCAGGGAAGACACCGAAAAATACAGGAAACGGCATAGGGCACGAGACGGGGTACGGAGTTTTCTCCCCAGGGTACGGAGTTTTGTCACCTAAGGTACGGGTTTATAATTTTGATCTGATACGGACCAAGGTTACTACTTAAGTTGACCAACAATATGCCCAGTTTCCCCAACACGGACCACAATTGGATGTATGGCACCCGTGTGGAACAGGGTCAGTTTTCTTCGGTGTTCGGTGGTTCCAGCAATCCCGTGAAAACGGCTACTCCAGCACCACCAGCAAATTCTCTGATTTCTAGCCCTTTCTCCCTCCCCCAAAGTTCATGCAATTGGCCTCAATTATCTCAATTATCCATTCCGACGCCAGGAAATAAACCTGGGCAAAAGCAGGAAACGGCAGCAAAACCAAAACCTAATGATTCCAGTAAACTTTCGGATCAAGCTGGTAAATCGCATGTTTCTTCCACTCCTACCAGTCAACCCAGTTCTGAAGTGACCAACAAACCTGCAAATACCGATAAGTCTCCTTTCCAAGCAGTTCCTGGTGAACTGAATTGGCCTCACTCGGAATTGAGTAAATCTAATTCACCACAAACAAATAGAACTGCAATGACACCAGCTAATAGTAATGAAAAGAGTGATTCTATAAGTACTAACACTCCCAAAATACAGACTACTTGTCCCAAGAGTAGAGAATTCAGGTCACTAAGAACAGCCTACCAGTTTCCTGAAAGTAACACCAAGACAGCTGCTTCTTCTAGCGATAAACCTCTGGAAACAAGTAAATCCCCAGAAAGTCAGGCACCAACGACGACTTCACAATCTCAAGTTCCTTATATTCAGACCTTAGATGCAGAGGCAAACTCTCAAACAATAAAAATTGAGGAAGCAGCTGCAAAACTTGTCGCTACTGCTTCCCAAATCGTATCTACAAATGTGAAAACAGGGGCCAAAAAACTCCCTAATGTCCAATTGATGGAAACTCTGGTATTGTCAGATAATGCTCTTAAAACCCAAGTAGATGAGGTATTAGCCAAACAGCCATGGCTTGGAATTTCTACAAAAAACAAAAAGTGGGAAGAGCTCCCTGTTGCTAGATTCAATCTTATCTTTAAGGCATTCAAAAACATAAGTGTAGAGAAGGAGTTGAATTCCTATTGGTTAAACGACACTTCTGAATTTCATTCTCTTTCATTGGAATTAAATTTAACGAAGTATCTTGAGAGTCTCCCCTCTGACAATCCCAGTCAACCAGACATTGAAAAGATGAAGTCCATCCCAGAAGAGGTCTTGAGGTCGTTTCTTTATGAAATGAAACCATCTCCATCTTCCTATTTGAGGGTTATTATTTCCAAGGATGTATCGAAAACATACAAAATCTTAAACGCATTCAATAGCAGCTGGGATATGGGAATTGGTCGTATCAAATCTGAAATAGATTCATTAAAGGAACGAGCTAGCGTTCTCAAAAGGATTTACGATGAAGAAATAGATCGAGAAGCTGCTGGATCTACTAAGGCTTGTGAAAACAGGCCTGAACGGGTATCAAAAAAACTTACATCCAAACAGGATACATTAACCGCAAAAATGGTATTATATGATATTCTTAAATCAGCTATTAGCGGAGGCGATAATAAGGCACTAATTAAATGGGATGTTACTGGTGAATATTACTTCCAGTTGGTGACTTTTTCAGAGCAATATTATCATATTCTAAGTTCGTTTGATAAAGAATTACCGGGTTCTTTTCCAACAAAACTGCAGCAGATACAAGATCAAATAGATTTTGCCAAAAGGTTGAAGTTGCCTGTATTTCAATCAAATTCCAAAGAGAATTTCAAAATCATTGCCAATACCCATAAGGTGGTTCTCTTTCGTTTGAGTTTCCATCCTAGGTTAACATTCGACAACGCTATTAAAATAATCACTAGTGATTTATCTCCGTCACCTACACATTTGGTGTTGAGTTCTAATTGTAAGTCACCGCTCAATGTGTACCTGATGTCAGAACAAAAGCATGAGGTCTACGGAATTATGTACTTTTACCTGGATGCTGTACCCTGTGAAAACTGGCAAGATGGATCATTGTGGATTCATTTTGATACTATATCCGAGCGATTCTCCTAACTTTAGACTCTCGAAAAAACATGTTGGCCCACGAATATTTCTTCTCGGATGAGGTGAATCGCTTCTATATGTCCTCAACTATTAAGAAGGTCGATAATTAAAAAGATATTTGTTTCAAAGCAATTATTTCAAGCTCGATGAAATACACACTGAACACACATCCCAACTCGGACAATTATAACTGACAGACTGCTAGCTAACTGGCTGAGAAATCGCTAAAGTTGCAAACTAAATCGAATTAAATTCGCGAACATCTCCGAATGCAGTATTAGAGGTAAATCCGAAGATTTTCGTCCCCATACATATACACTGCTTGCTTTCACTGTCTCTCGCTAATGCCGCTCTTTATCACTACCCAAAATGATATTCAATAATTAGATCAATGACCGCATCATATTAACTCTTTACTGTTTTTATTCGCTACATAATAAACAAAAGTTAATTGTAAAAAAGAAAGGTAGTAAAAAAGAAAGGTTGGACCGAAGTGTTTATTGCTTTTTCGGGCATAAAATATGCTCATGCATGTACTGCCGATTATTGGAATATCTGTGGCCAATTTTTCACTATGTGTTGTGGTAGTTGAACAAGGACGAGGGGAAGAACCGTGGTGAATGTTTCCAAGCTGGTATGTAATGACATTAATTCCCCATTCTCCCTCGTAGTCAATACCCCAAGGCAGATGAAAAATGCAAACACATCCCCTCAGAAATTGGCCACAAAGAGAACCATCTCTGTTGGTCCTGGATTAAAAGCACCTCATGTAAACAGCAGCTTTTTGTTATGAACAATAACTACGTCAAATAAAGTTAAGTATGGGTGACGCCAGAATATGTGGTAAAATTGAATGATTCGGATTAATATTCGCCGCTCTCACTGCGTAAGCGCATAACTCAGGAGAGTTTTTCCGGGTGGTCATATAATATTCTCAAATTTTCCTTTTTCATATGTACTACAACCTAAATACAGTGTGCGAAAAAAAAAATGATCTGACCCGATTAAAATTTCGCATCTACATCCCCCTTAATTGACGACTTAGTCTAACATTTTTATGCTTTAATTCCCTAATTCACCCATTTTTTGAGGCTACTCACAAATAACTTGTCATTTTCCTTATTGGGTCATTTTTGAATATATCTCCTGTTAAAATGAAACCAAATAATATTATGGATTTGTGGGTGACCTTTTCTTTTGTCTTTAATTAAGGGAGAGCATAAAATTATTATTAGCAACTTTTACCACCCACTAACCCATTTGCAGCTGCAGTATTTCTTGTTTGCTACATTGAACCCGTGTATGTAATTTTTCAATTTCGTATTTAAGTGCCGACACATCCTCCCTTGTAATAATCACATCCTATATGTCTAACTTATTCAAACCTTATATATATCGAAAATCAATTCTCATATATATATAAATCAACTTAGTGTGATATACAATGATTTCCAATCTAGTTTCAGCTCCTTTATCTCCTATAACGTCCAATGATGACGAACAAGATTGGATCAATGAATTACTTGCCAAATCAGCTCCAATCACAACCACTAATAGCTTTACCGGATTATCTACATTAAATCCTGTGAGTAATAATTTCGATCTCACCAATTTGCAACAAAGTGACTTGAATCAATTCTTTGATACCGAAAGTATATTCAGTGGTAATGATGCTGCTTCCAGTTCAGAAACATCCGAAGTTAATAGTCCCCATATTAAGGTGGAAAATTCTGATAACATTTTAGCTGATCTTTGTACTGTCAATTCTAAATTACAAGACTTGAAACAATTAAATGATTTCACTCCAAAATCTTTAGAATCAATATTTGATACTAAGGATATCTTAAAAGATGACTTAAAAATCAGCTCCAGCCCAAACCTGTTCACTGATAAGTATTCATCTGCTTCTAGTTTAAGCAATTTGAATTCTTCTATTAAAAAACCAATAAATAAATCTGCCCCTAAGAGAAGAAACCCAAGAAAGAGATTAACAGACTCTCAAAAACAAGCTCATAACAAAATTGAGAAAAAATATAGAATCAATATCAATGCCAAGATTGCTGGTTTACAACAAATCATTCCTTGGGTAGCTTTTGAAAAGACTGCCTTTGAAACTGGTGCTGACTCTGACTTTAATGCTAATGAAAACCCCTGCAACAAACTTAATAAGTCTATGATCTTGGAAAAAGCAATGGACTATATTTTGTACTTACAAGAAAGAGATCAAAAGATCACCCAAGAAAATATGGAATTAAAGAAAGAAATATTACGTTTAGGTGGTAACATATAGTAATTTTGGGTCTTTATCATTGATACGCTTGCGTTTATGCCTATTTTTCATTTCTGGTATCAAAGAGTTTATTTTGAACGTTTTTATCCCGGTTAACTGGGCTTCATTTCGATGTATATATAATGGTGACACCCTTAGTGATGTCCTTACGTTTGTATTGGTGCCTAAGTTGGTGCCTAATATTTGGTTGATTGTATTTTTTACGACTGTGTATTCATAATGTTCACATCTGCATGTATTCTTTGCATGCAAACGTTATAAGGAAATTGTGTATCTGTAATTATTTCTCGGATTAACTCTATAATTTGCAGCTTGTTTCTCCGGTATAATATCGCATAATCGGGTGACTACCATTACGATTTTTTGTCTGAAGTTGCTAGGTTTCAGTATGAACTTGAGTCTTCGCTTATTAGTTTCGATATGGAGATATTCTAATCACTACTGGTGTTAAATACAGTATGTAGTGACACTCTGCTTTTCAACAGTTCTGTACAAACTACTTACTTTAACTCTACACTGAAACTGTGTCTCAACAAGTACTATTTCAACATTCTGGTTCTAAGTCCAAAGACGAAATATGGACAGGCTATTTTTTTCAATTTTGCCGATTATTATTCAAAATTGCCAGTATATGAGAATTGGATGCAAATCACCACCTCTAACTTTTTTAAAATGCAACATGCCAGCAAACTAATATTTATAATAACTTCTTCTCTGCCTTGCAAGCAATTGCTATCCTGCTATTATTTAGCAGTTGCTACTCTACATTAGCCTACTATTAAGCAGGGCTTATTCATAGTTTATCATTTGATGCGAATTTTGTACCTATTTTTGTCCGATTTGGCACTATGAGAAAATCGTTACCACGTAACTTCTGTTTAGAGTACAGCCAAATCATCTTTCACAATTGAACTGAATTGCCCGAGGTTAATCAATTGAATATGAGTTCCATACAACAGCTCATAACAGATTTAACCAATCTATCCTCGGATTCAAAACGAAAGAGCCCACCCATTAAGAAGGCTTGTGATCAAGTAATACCCGAACTTAAGACACTTTCTCCGACAGCTCAAGTAAAAGATGTCATTGTCACTGACGAAATGAAGTTACACGCTTCTATTCCATTCATTCTTGCATGTTCTTCGGGTAATTCAAAATTAATCAATCAATACTTCCCAATACTTACCAAATTAATTGTGTCCTCTATCGTACCAGCTGATAAGATTGAAAATGTTCTTGTGGGGTTGGAAGAGTCTATCAGCATTGGAACTGATATACAGTTGAGAATTATTCAATGTTTGCCTTCATTAATGCAAAACTATAATATTGAAGGTAAGAATTTCCTTAAACTTCTTGATATTTGCTCGAGTCTAACCAATAACAGATCATTGGTAGTTAATAACACCGCTTCAGCCACCTTACAACAGTTATTCAGCGATTTCTTTGATAACACCATGGAAGTGTTTAGAAATGAAGGCGAAGAATCTTATGAAATCAAAATCGGGGAAGAAACTACAAAAGTACAAAAATTGGTTTATGAAGGGTACCAAATATTCAATGACTTGTGCAACATTATTAATAACGATAGTTTAGAATATCTTGACCAGAAAATTCATCTTAAGACATTATCGGTGTTTGAAATAATAGAGAACGTCATCATAACTCACAAAGAGTTGTTTCTTAATTTGACTCAATATCAGCATTTATTGAAAAGTAAATTGATCCCTGGGTTATTAAGCAATATGAACAATACCCACCAAAACTTTCCTTTAATTGTCAGAACCATAAGAGTGATTCATGTCTTGTTATTTACTCAACTTGATAATTTGGAAATCGAAAGTGAAATCATTCTCTCCTTCTTGAACCATATTCTTCTCAGTAATGATTCTAGTACATCAAATGGCAAAGGAGCATCAACAGAATCAATTCAGACTAGCCATTCAGAATCAATTAACCAGGTTAACTGGGAACAAATTTTGATCTTGGAAATGTATCGTAGTTTGTTCTCAGAATTTGATATAATCAAAAGTATCTTTGAGAATTATGACAATAACCCCAAGAAAAAGGACGTAATTCAGGAATTATTGTCCATTATCAATAATTTTTTACTGAACAATTCATACATCATTATCAATGATGTGGTTTCAATCCCCTTGATACAACCAGGTTCAGTCTACTTATCAGTTCAGCTTTCTAGCTTGAAAATCTCCATATTGGACCACTTAGATAAGCTGGAACCTCCAACTAATATTCCAAATACTTACAGTATTTATCTTGTATTACGATTATTGATGAGCTTTAGTGAAGGAATTTCAAATTTTATTGAAGATTTGTCTAATACCCCAGAGAAAGAAGAATTAGAAAACAATATTGAATTCATTAGAAGTATTATTGAGTCCAGTTACCCTTACATCTCCCAATTATTCAAAAGCTTCATATATATTTCTATGGATAATGAAACTTTTCATGCATTAATCCGTTCAATACAAAAATTCACACATTCCGTGGGTTTATTAGGTTTGCAAGATTCACGCGATGGTTTAATGTTGATTCTCTCTGAAGCCATTATAAAAAACACATCTAAACAGGATAAGAAAATTGTCCAACCGGGTAGTTCAAGTTTGCAGGAGCAGGGTAAACAGTTATTAGCATTTGGTGAGTCCTTGGTAGAATCCTTTAGTTCGACAATTCAACCACTGCAACAACAGCAGCAAGATCAAGTATCTAACCAGGTTCAAACGGCAGAAGGCGATGGATATCGCGTGAAATCAAGAAGATTTAATTCCAGACAAGTCACTTGTTTCCGAGCTCTAACTAATTTAGCTATATCGCTAGGTTCAACTTTAGATAAATCCTGGGAGATTATCTGGTTAACATTCCAATGGGTTGATTTTTTTATTAGTGGACCTGATGAAATTAGCGGATATTATAACAATAAAGAATTTAAAAACTTCAATGAAAGTCAACTTCCATCATTGAATCCCCAAGATTTGAGTAATATTGATGCTTCTATGAAAAAGCTTATTGATAGTTTTGCAGAATATCCTGAGTCTTCTTACTTCGAGCTTATTCAAGTATTAAGTGAAAGCTTTAATGAATCAATCTATAATGATAACCCCCAACCAAAGTTTAAAGATTTGACTATCTGTCCCTACAACAAGTCCTATCTTATGAAGAGATTAATATCAGTTGTGCAGGTTAATCCAATTAAATTTTTGGTTTTAGCAGACAACCCATGGAATCACCTCGTTCAGTTTTTCATCAAATTCGTAACTTCCCGAAACTTATCCTCTAACATCAGAATACACCTTGTGGAGAATTTCAATGATATAATTATAAATGTGTCAGAACATGGATTTGAAACTTCAAACAGTGACGAAATTAAGTCATTGACTTCCAAAAAGACCTTGGATGGAATTAGCAAGATTCTTCAAAGTTTGTTCAATTTGGGGATTCCCAGCGAACTATTATTGTTGAATTGTGAAACCGAAATCCACTTAATCTTATTGAATACGTTACATGAGTTAATAGATCGTTATGACAAGTATTATCAAAACTCCTGGGATATTGTTTTCCAAATTTTAAATACTTCATTTAGAAATAGGGATGGTGAGGAATCATCATTTTCTGAACACAATGAGAATGATAAAAAGCTAAGTGAGAAATTCAGATCATTAATTGGTTCATCATTTGATACTTTGAAGTTAATCTTAGATGAATTTTTGTTGACCTTACCATTCAATCAATTGAAGATATTAATCGATACTCTATTCAATTTCTGCTCACAAGTCTATGACTTGAACATTTCTTTCAGTTCTGTCAGTTATTTCTGGTTGATAAGTGATTCCGTCAAATCAAGAATTGGAAATGTGAATTCTGAGATTTCTAAAAATGTTAATATCAATGATGAGAATAGTTTGATCAGTTTTATCAATGAAACAAATGAAGAATCGCAATTCTACTATAAGATTCTTGATGTCTATCTTTTGAGCTCTATGTCCAAATTAACTAGTGACTCAAGAGCACAGGTGAGAGATGGGGCAATTCAAACAGTTTTCAAAATTATCGACTTTCATGGAAGTTTGATCCCCTCATGGGGGTTGATTTATGATATAGTATTACCATTATTGCTTGATTTAAAGAAAGTTGGAGAAGTCCAGAATAATGTCAATATCAATAATGGCTCTTACAATAATATCAAAAAGGAATGGATAGAAAGTTTAAGCTTGAAATTGTCAGGATTGGTATCCATTTATAATAAATTTGTCATCAAGTTTGATGGGGATCAAAAGGAGACAGATATCAACATCAAATTGTGGAAGAAGATAATTGAGTATTTCAATAAACTATTGGAATTTAAATGGTTGGAATTGGATTTGAAACTTTTTAAATCCTACAATGATTTGATATTGCCTTTAAAACCAGATGGTAAGCATAATATTGAGATTAGAAATCTTTTGTATAACTTCTGGAGTAATTTCATTATTGAGTATGACTTTATCAATAACCAATACCAGGAAATATTGGCCATATATGTTGAATGTTTTACTACATTGTATCATATTATTCGTGAAGATTTAACCACGGAAGAAATTGGAATTATCTTATCCATTTTGAATAAATGTGCAAGATACCCAATCTTACCTAGCAATTTGAATGATGACAAACAAATGACCAATTTACAAAAATCTGTGATTGAAAGTTTAAAGATTATTGACTCCAAGGATGAACAAATCAATTCTTCGATTGTTCAGCAATTGACCACGATATTAATTTATCCATTCGATACAAGAGTACGGATCGAAAAGAAATTGAACAATAGCAATAACAAGTTGAACGGAAAGAAATTAAAGATTCCTACTTTCATTGCCATTAGTCATCATGCTATGGATTTAATTAGCTACAGAATTAAACAATTCACCAACTTAGAAGTTTTATTGACAGATAAAGGAATGATTAAGTTAATTCAGTCATTACTTGAAATCCATCAGAACAAATCCGAAGGTATCCCAAGTAGACAGCGAAAATTATGGGTAGAGTCCAACGAACTATTGACCATCATTGTCAGTAGATTGATTAATGAAAATTTGAGTACTATCCAAAAAAACTACGAACTATGGGACTTGTTGTTGGCATCCATTAATATTTGTTTTGAAGAGTCCCCATGGGATGAAACGAATGAATCTATTAATATTGGCCAATATCACAAATTGAGTGAACAGATTATTCCAGCCATGCTCTCCATTGCCAAGGATGAACGTATAGACAGCTTAATCGAGGGCTTTGTGAAAAAGATTTATGAGAAATCGTACTTGTATAAGTTCAATGACATTGAGCAGGCTATAATTGGTCCACAAGAGTCCATTGACGATATTAGACAAAGCTTAATCAATTATGACTTTGATCAATCGTTTGGTAGTGCCGAAGTATTGGCAAGTTATGATAATAGAGACATTAGAGTAACGTGTTTGAAAGAATTGATCAAGTTTGCTGAATCTAGTGATGATAAGTTGGTTAACATCTCCTTACCCTACTTCATCAACCGAAGTGCTTACACGATCAGAAGATTCATTGCTGATGCCAAACTCAATTACCGTGCGCCATTACCCCGAATTCAGGAGGAAGAGGTCAAGATCATTGTACTGGCAATCACCACCATGAAACAGAACTTCCAGAGCGACACCGCCAAGTTGGCTCAACTCAACCAATTGGCAACGCTTATCATTAAAATGATTCCTTACGATGATAAGATCGATACTATAGATCATTTGATACAAAAAGCGATCAACTAGCCTAGATGATGTAGCTGCAAAAAAAAACTATATATTGTTGCATTGCCAAACCTATATTTTGTAAAAGGCCCGTGTATATTTCTAGTTCGGGCAAAATGTGTGCATCGACTTCCGACCAAGGCGCGTCGAACGACATGGAGAATCTGCGATGGGGCTTCATGTCCAATACATATTCCTGATGTGATACAATACTAAACACCTCCTTCTTTGGACTGCGACATTCCATGTTTCAGTAGCTTGACCTATTAGTGCAAAGGCTTAGGTTTTACCACCATTGCCAATGCTCTGACAGGACCTGCCCAGAACTACAGCGGCTCCGGTACATTGTGATTCGCATTATGCCGATCTTCACTCAATAAACTCACACTTGAACTCAAAGGGTTTGGTGAATGTTTCCATACATAATTGACGTCCTCTGACCTCTATCCCACTACCAGAGACTAAAGTTGCGACATTCTTAGTACCCGTACCGCCCGCAAACAGAACATGGCTTTTTTGTTTTCTTACTTACTATCCGCCTTTGAGACGAGACTTTTTCTGTTTACCTTTTTGTGTAAATTCCGAGGGTTTTATTTTGAAATTTTCTCGTTTGGTTTCCGCCGAGGAGCCTACCTCACCACGTTATAAGGTCACTACTCTTTGCAGTTTATCACCGCCAAACTCCGTCATCCCCGAAGTTCCGACCGTGGCTCTTGCACGAGGTAGAGAAGGGGGGTTGTTTTGGTCGGAAAAAATGTCGTCCTTACTCTCCAACGGCTGAAGGCAACCGGAATTGTTGGTCGAATTTCAAAACCAAATAATACAGGACCGTACATAATATTTTGATCCATTAGTTCTATTTTGGAAATTTGCTTGATGTAGGGGAAATTTTTGATAGATAAATTTATATTGTTTTCTTCTCTCAGTTATATTTGGTCTTTTTGATCCATCTTTTTCTTCACCTTTCTCATCAAGTGTCTGATGGTACTTTAGTACTCTTGTCAATAGTTAGTTTATTTGGTCGTCTAAAGGTGAGCGCCCATTAACAGTCGCTTCTTTTATTACCCTAATATATTCCTTATTTATTCCAACATGTCATATAGAAACAGTGGCTCATCTAACAAATACCAGGAATTTGATCCTGAGTCGGGAGAAATCCTCAGAAAGAAATCCCTTGTGAAGCCAGAGAGATCACGCATTGATAAGGACCACACTCGCTATCATTATACCCAAGTGGCCAACAAACAGTCGGATCATCTTAAAATTCAACCTTCAAGTACCGGGTTGGACCCTCAACGCTCCAGTATTCATGATGGTGCCAGTAGCTATCGTAAATCATATGAATCAGGCCGTTCTCGAGTCTCCAAATACAATGACGCTAACATCAATGAGGATGAAGAAATGGAAGAAGGTATCCCATTGATGAATATCGAAAATTCACCTGTCAAACAGTCGAAGCCTTTGGAAGCTGGAAGGGCTGTGTACGGATTGAATGATGAAATTGATTATTCTCCCATAAAAAAAAATGTTATAAAGAACTCGGCAAAGAAACCTTCTGTGGTGAAGGATAGTTCCAAGAAGCACGATATCTATTTCTGGAAAATATACTGTTATATCATCACATTCTGGGCACCGGCTCCATTACTTAAACTTTTTGGCTTGAATACCAAAGAACGTCAATTCGCCTGGAGAGAAAAAATGGGTTTGATTTCTTGCATCTTGTACCTCGGAACCTTTATTGCTTACTTAACTTTCGGGTTCACCAAAACTGTATGTTCCTCTACCAGAGTGAGAACCAGAATCAATGAAGTCAATACCGGTTACTTAATCATAAATGGGAGATCCTTTGATTTGACCTCCTCTAAACATCCTAAAGCTGCCGGTATCTCATCTGGGGCTAACATCTTGTACCCACCTATCAATGCTGGTGGTAAAGATGCAACATTCCTCTTTCAAAACGTCAATGGTAACTGTAAAAACTTGATTGTTGCCAGAGATAACAATACTATCCCCACCAATTCAAATAAAGACTTAGCTTGGTACATGCCTTGTCGTGTTTTCGATCAGGATGGATCTTCGCAACCAAATAACAGTAAAGCTTATTATGATGGATGGGCATGTCATACTTCGGCCATTGCAAGAAAGGCCTATTATGGCTTGAAAGCAACTGGGGACGTCTACTTCACCTGGGATGATATCAAAAATTCATCAAGAAACTTGGTGGTCTACTCTGGTAATGTTATGGACTTGAATTTGATTAATTGGATTCAAACCACCGATTTAGAATACCCAGCATTATTCGACAAATTACGTGATGATGAAACCTATAAAGGGCATGATATTTCCTTGGTGTTAACCAATCCTGAAGAACGTAAAATTGCCAGATGTTTAACCGAAATCATTAAGGTAGGTACCATTGATTCTGAAACCATTGGTTGTATTGCTTCCAAAATTGTCTTGTACGTTTCCTTGGTGTTTATTTTGTCGGTTATCATCTGTAAGTTCTTGATGGCCTGTTACTTCCATTGGTATGTTGCCCGAAAACAAGGTGCCACTGAGATCAACAATAAATCGATGTTTGAACGTGAAAAAGAATTGGAAGATTGGTCTGATAGCTCTAAAATCACCGGAATTAAAACTGTTCCTGTCAAAGCCAGAGCCAACTATAAAGCAAACAAAACCAACAGACAAAGTGTGTTCCAAAAAGTTAACTCAACTAACTTAACCCTAGTGCCTGATAAAGATTTGGATCAGTATTACAATGATGCCAACCAATTGTCAAAGACCTTCAAGTATACCACCATGACCACCCAAGCAGCTAAGATTTCAAAGGGCTCCGCTCAGGCTAAGAAACACAACAAGGCTAGTGCAAGGCAGTCGACATTATATTTGACTGATCAAACTTCTTCCGTTGACTTATTGAACTCCAACAGACTTTCGACTTACAATCCCTTTGATCAAATCGATGATATTACTCATATTGGTTATCAAAACTCTAATAATGGTTTAAGTGCAGACATCATTCACCCAGATGTTGTTCCTCAGCCTCCAGTCGAATACCAACCATTTGCATACCCATTGGCTCATCTTTTGACTTTGGTTACCTGTTACTCTGAAGACGAAGAAGGATTAAGATTAACCATGGACTCTATTGCCACTACTGACTATCCAAATTCTCATAAACTTATTTTTGTTGTTTGTGATGGTTTGATTAAAGGTTCAGGCAATGATTTAACCACACCAGAAATTGCCTTGAGTATGATGACTGATTTCACTATTCCTCCTGAAGAAGTTCAACCATACTCTTATGTTGCAGTTGCTCAAGGTAGTAAACGTCATAACATGGCCAAGGTTTATGCTGGTTTCTATAAGTATAATGACGACACTGTGCCTCCAGAAAAACAACAAAGAGTTCCTGTTGTTACCGTGGTCAAATGTGGTACCCCTGAAGAAGCTACTGGTGCCAAACCTGGTAACAGAGGTAAACGTGATTCTCAAATTATTTTGATGTCATTCTTGCAAAAGGTAATGTTTGATGAACGGATGACCGCATTAGAGTTCGAATTATTAAATAGCATTTGGCGTGTCACCGGATTGATGACAGAATTTTATGAAATTGTGCTAATGGTTGATGCTGATACCAAACTTTATCCTGATTGTTTAACTCATATGGTGGCTGAAATGGTGAAAGATCCAATGATTATGGGATTGTGTGGAGAAACTAAGATCTCCAACAAGGCCGCTTCATGGGTTACTGCAATTCAAGTTTTTGAATATTATATTTCTCATCATCAAGCCAAAGCGTTTGAATCAGTATTCGGTGGGGTTACTTGTTTACCTGGTTGTTTCTGTATGTACAGAATTAAAGCACCAAAAGGTTCCAATGGTTATTGGGTCCCTATTTTAGCCAATCCTGATATTGTGGAAAGATATTCTGATAACGTTGTTGATACATTGCATAGAAAGAATTTGTTACTATTAGGAGAAGATCGTTATCTTTCATCGTTAATGTTAAGAACTTTCCCTAAAAGACAACAAATTTTTGTTCCTAAAGCATGCTGTAAGACGATTGTTCCAGACAAATTTAAGGTTTTGTTGTCCCAACGTCGTCGTTGGATTAACTCCACTGTGCATAACTTGATGGAGTTAGTTTTGGTTAATGATTTGTGCGGTACATTCTGCTTCTCTATGCAATTCGTTATTTTTATTGAATTGATTGGTACTATGGTTTTACCTGCTGCTATTGCATTTACCATTTATGTTATTATTATTGCAATTTTCACCAAACCAACTCCAGTGTTAACCTTAGTACTTTTAGCAATTATTTTTGGATTGCCAGGGGCAATGATTGTTATCACTGTTTCTTCCGTTAAGTACATCATGTACTTTTTCATCTACCTTTTTGCATTACCAATTTGGAATTTCGTGTTGCCAACCTACGCATACTGGAAATTCGATGATTTCAGTTGGGGTGAAACGAGAACTGTTGCAGGTGGTAACAAAGGTGATGGACACGACGGTGATGGGGTATTTGACTCCAGTCACATTATTATGAAGAGATGGAGAGAATTTGAAAGGGACCGTAGGAACAATGAATCAGGCTTAGCCATGCCTTCAGCCACCTGGGATCCTTCCAACACCGAAAAAAATATTGATGATACCATATATTCTGAAGGATCATCGGGTTCTTTGTAAACCCTCTGATCAAAAAAATTCTACGCAAGCTATTATATATACTGTCTGACGTCGAAAAGCAACTGGAAGCTAGATTTTATAGAATTATATATAAGTGTGAAGTCACTAAAAATAGCCATTCATGTAATTTATTTTTAGATAGACATCTATATATACCCATCGAATGTTCGGTCGGAACAATATTGAGTAGCGCTTTTGAACCGACTGGTAGTAGATCCGATTGGTCGATCCGACCAAGAAATCTTGCTCAGTACCACTGTTCAACTTAAGTTACTGCTTTGTCACAATGCCAAAACCGTTAAATACGACGCAAAAGAATAAATTGTGGAACGTCTTAAAATAGAGAGAAGAAAAAATGCTTCATATCTCGGTACCATGCACAGCATGCATAAGTGGAATGTGAGCCACACACATTTAGGTTTTGCACTCAATGAAGTAAGTCTGACGTAAGATGAGCGTCCCCATCTGTTGTAGATAAGTGAGCACCTGCTTCTTCAAAAGTCGATTATAATCGAGGTGAGGCATGCATGAGATTAGACTCAAATGATAGCATTGGATATTCTTAGTCAGTGAAGGAAGAAGACGTTTAGTTGAATTCTATATGGTCAATCATGCTGGAGAGAATACTGTTGGGTCTCTGTGGGACATCAACACTTCTGGAGACACCACCATGAGCAACATAGTGTTGCTTAAATTTTTTCAATCTCCATGAGACTGAGACCTTCTTAATAGAAGGCTTGAAAGCAGAGCCAGGAGTAGTTAAAGCATAAAGCATGATTAGTAAATATCAGTAGTTGTAGAAAAAGTAGTTACATAAGTTCAGGATAAGAGCAAGGATATTTTGATCAATATATATATGTTTTTTTTTTATGGTTTGAAGTTGTTAGGATCCACCAGATTGAAAAATTTCATACTTGAGGCACCTTCCCGCTGAAAAGGAAAATGTGACAATTCTCCAACAACTCTTGCCTTAGCAAAAATATTACGGGGGGTGAAATTCTCGGTTTTCATCGTCTACAATTTTTCGTTTAACTTCGGCCCCTAGTCGTGATGCTTTGTTTGTTTGTACTTTTTAACGGTGACTACGTATACAATGCTTTTTATTGAATGCAGAGTAATGTATTTCCGATGCAACAGAACAAAAGTTTCTATTTTCCCCCCTCACGAATAAGTGACAAAAATTTTATATGTATAAAGTATAAACTCGCCACTGCGCTCCTAAATCAGGATTGTATAAGTTCCTTGATGATCATTGGCAAATAACATTCTCGCTTGCTTTGTATCCGTAAAAAAAGAAACCTTAAAATAAAGAAAGGGTTTTTGAGCCCTCTACACACCTCCTTGCGTTGCAAGGAATGCAACCAAGGAAGAATGCACTGACAGATTACCTCACGGGTATTTTTCAAACCCTAAAAAATTTCTCTGATCTTTGGAATCAGCTGTTGAAACCATTTTCAACCTCTGATTTGGTCTAGAATCGCCTAGTTTAAGACATCATATCGAAAAACCTGATTTATCTGCCTCAAACACTGTCAGGACAACTTAGCCGTATATCTAGATATTACCAGATATTCCTGATTTTGGGTAAGGTTGGAATTGGTGAATTTATTCGAGAATGCAAATTAGATTATGCATAAAATGGCCTTGTTTCCATTTTGAGTAAATTGCTATCTTAGTGTAAGTTTTCGTTTGGCAACACCGCTGAAAGGGTGACAAACCATAGCGTTAGTTGGGGTGGTCAAACAGTTGGTTTGGGAAAAGTCAGACCACCAACAGAGAAATACGTAGTGTTTACAACGACAGAGATATTATGAGACAGAGTATGGATGGCATCAGGCAAATTGGACTTTAGCAAAATAGAACATTCGGGGTGCGGTGCAGCACATACGACCTGCAAAATCTACATTATTAGGCGGAAATGTCTCCTATAGCTGCCAGTACTAAAGTATTATTAAAATTGATTTTTTTTTGTATTGTTAAAAAGAATTATTGTGCTGTAGGAGCAATTGTAAAGTTACAAAACTATAGTATAACCGAAATAGTACCTCAAGAGGGTAAAATTAGATATCTGATAACGAAAAGCAAATTGCAAGACAAAATCATTCATAAAATCAATAAAGGGGCATTAAAGGTGTAGGGCATTTTTAAGCCAAATTCATTGATATTGTACGAGGGTATATTCTGTTTTTTTCTTTTAAGTCATTAAATTGGAACCAATGGATGTTAGAATTGAAAGGATCGTTGCTTAGTAGTTTCTTCTTCTACGTTTAGCAGAAGTTGGAGAAGAGTTCAAAGCAGCTTCGGCTTTAGAAGCAATAGCGTAGAGAGATGCATCAGCAGCATCAGTGGTAGTAATGACATTGTAAAGAGAGGTAGGAATAATGTAAACGCTTCCAGTGTAAGTGGAAGCAGTGGTGGTACCAGATTTGGTTTTAGTGGCAGAGCCAGAAGTAGTGGCATTGTCAATGTCAGAAGCGGAGATAGTACCATTACTGATCAAACCTGCTAAGACATTGGCAAGAGTAGAAGCGTATTGACCACCGTTTTCTTCAACGTAGTTAAGAGCAGAAGTCAAAAGACCGGAGCTCTTGGCCCAGGAAATAACATCTTCTGCAATGACGAGACCAGATTTCAAAACAGAGGTTAAGAATGAAATGGATTGTTCTGGGTCAGCTAAAACCTTGTTGATTAAAGTAGTGACGATACCTGAATCTTTGATTTCACTAACAATAGTGGAAAGAATAGAAGTAAGATCTCTCTTGTCCACGAATTCATCTTGGGATTCATCAGCTAAAACATTACGTTTGGCAGCAGCAGTGGTGGTAGCAGCAGCAGTAGTGGTGGTGGTACTACCAGAAGAAGAACTACCAGAGAAAGCTGAAGTGACAAGGTTAATTGCACTGCTGAATAAAGATTTAGCAACAGAGAATAAAACACTCTTCAAGTCATCATCTTTAGCGATATCGTTGTAAACGGTGGAGAGTAAACCAGAGTTCCAAATGGCCTTAAGTAAAGATGGACCGTAAGTAAGTGCACCTTGGAGGGCAGCTTTAACGATGGTAACAAGCTCAGATTTTAAGTCGGCATCGTTGGTCAAAGTGTTCCAGACATCACCAATGATACCAGAGTTGGATAAAGCAGTAATTAATTGGGCAACTAAGTTATCATCTCTTTCAGCGAGGGCAGCAAGTTCATTAGCATCTTCGGTGTAAGATCTTTTTTGTTTAATAGATTTGAGTTCGTCAAGAATTGATAAAGCTTGAGTGACATCTTGTCTTTTAACCATAGATGATTCATGGATAATGTTAGTTGGGGCAGCTTGAACCAAAGCTGAAGAAGCTAAAATAGCTAAGAAGGTGGCTTGAGAGAACTTCATAGTTTATATTGGGATGCAGAAAAAAGAAAGTAAAAAAAGGAAGATAAAAGGTTTTTTTAAGATAATCCGGTAGAATTCAAACGATTGTTATTCTATGATATTAAAAAGACCGAAAGATTTTTCTCTGGATCTATTGACTTATTTATATGACTTCAGATGGTAACTGAAATGAGATTATTTTTAGGATTTACATGATTATTCGTGTGATTCTTTTGTAGAAAATATTATTATTATTTCCCCTTTGCTATAGCTGTTAAAGTGTATCCTAGTATTAACTGAACCTTATTATTCTCCGCCAAACAATTACCATCTCAAAAGATGGTTGCAACTTAATCTATTACCGCATTTGGCAATGAATGGTCTAAATGGTGTGGGCACGACTCATGTCACATATCACTATTCCTAATCAGGAAATTTATGATGGCCCTCATACAGGACATTGGGTGGACTCGATGCAAATCTCATCAATTTTGGCAGAAGGTGGTGGCTTTCGGAGATGCAAAGCATATCTGCCCCCCTTCGAAAGTTTCAGAAGTTGCCAAAGTATGGTGGCTTCGGATTAAAAAAAGTTACCTTTTCTAGTAAAGTGTTGGCAATTTGTATGAGGAATTTCGTACAGCCATTCCCAAGGCTGAATCAAAGCCATTGAATAAGGACATAGAGACCTCAAGCCTTCTTCAAATGGGGAATGTTATTGAAGAGGCTTCGTTAGATTCATCTGGTTTGCCTGTTTAAATAAGGTGTTTGAGTGTATTAGTGGACATTGTATGCCCTGATTAAGAATTGAAATAGCCTGACATTAATTAACGACAATTTGGGTAATAAGTCAAAAACAATCTCAAAGGCCGGCAGTATTATTACCTTCCTAAATTGGTTATAAAACAAAAGGACAACAATGTACCAAAACAGCAATTGGATTCATTTGAAACACCGAGACGAAGTGAGACAATAAAAAAGATCTAGATACAATTTGTCCACCAATCAACCCCACATGCCTTCGGACGAGCATGGAGAAAAGAATAGAATCCGGTCCGTGTTGCAGGTTACAATACTGCTGCATGGTATGGCTACCGCTCCTCTCGTCTAAGACAACTTTTCACATGAAGTCGGATTTGGACACTAGACCCCGAAAGGGTAGTATGGGGGAGGCTTGATATTCGTATATAAAACCCCATCCTTTTCCAAGCCTTGCTTAAGGGAGCCTCTAGTGAATGGTCATACAACTAGTGGGCTCAACATGGCTGACTTCAACAATAACTGGGGTCACTGCTGAGTTCTCAGCTTGGTGAGCAACCTTATGGACTCCCTCTGCTATTAGACGGCCATTTCTGTCAAGTAATATACTTGATAAGAGCATTAGTGTCTCCCATGACTTTTTCTCATAGCCATATTCAGTCATATACACTAGCCCTATCATTTTGGCTGCTAACTTCCTAGATTGGCAACGGTCGCAGTTACATGTACCTCCGTACCTCCTGAAAATTTTTCGGCTATACCGAAACACATCCGTCCTGCCTACACGAATAAGGGAGAGGAGAGCACAGAGCTCCTACAACCTACGTTAAGTACTGCGGCCTAAAGCGAGCAAGGACAGCGTAAGGACAGCGTGTTGTGGCCAAGCTGACACGATTAGCCTACTACCAATACAATAGTTCCTACTGCCTCATCTCCAGACCACTTATCTTTGTGTTTACTTAGCTGACCACGTATTTCCTGACTCTGGATTGGGTAAATATTAATCCCGTGTCTATGAAAGTTTACCCCCTTACTAACTCTACCTGCTCACAGTCGCTGCCATTTTGTCTGCCAGAGTCTCAAATAACCTTAACCCGAATGCCTGAACCCGATTCCGAATTTCGAGTTCCACGTCTTCATTTGTCAATTTTTCACTGCTGCATAAAATTTTAGCCCATTTAATTTCTTTTTCGTTATTTCATTAAATCGGACTTTGATATTTTTTTTTTTCTACCGTTCTTTCTCTTCTTCTTTTTCCTTGTAGAACCCGTAAAAGTTTTGGACTATTAACTGGTTTGACCGTATAAAATGTCTGTTGTTGAAGCCACTTCTACTGCTGTTGGTGGTGAAGATTTCACCTCTTCTTCCACTGTGAAGAGAGGTAACATCGCCACTATCAACACCTCATCCTCTAAGAAAGTCTCTGCTAACTTAGTCACTACCGACACCAACGGTAACAAATTCAATGTCCCTGACTACACCATCAAGGATATCTTATCTGCTATTCCTAAACACTGTTACGAACGTTCCTTGGTCAGATCTCTCGGCTATGTTGCCAGAGACATCACCATGATGTTGATTATTGGCTACGCTGGCCACCAATTGATTCCTAAAGTCGCGTTAAATGATCATGAATCCTTATCTTATTACATCAGAGGTGCCTTGTGGTGTTTCCACTCGTATCTTCTCGGTTTATTTGGTTTTGGTTTATGGATTTTGGCTCACGAATGTGGTCACGGTGCTTTCTCTGACTACCAAAACGTGAATGATTTCATTGGTTGGGTATTGCATTCTTACCTTGTTGTTCCTTACTTCTCCTGGAAGTTCTCTCATTCCAAACATCATAAAGCTACTGGTCATATCGCTAAAGATATGGTGTTCATTCCTTACAACAAGGAAGAATACGTTGAGTTAAGTAAAGTAGAAAAAATCTCCGAAGTTATGGAAGAATCCCCAATCTATACCTTTATGGTTCTTGTTTTCCAACAATTGGGAGGTTTGCAATTCTACTTGTTATCTAATGCTACCGGTCAAACTTATGAAGGTTACTCCATGTTGGGTAAGTCTCATTATGCCCCTGCTTCTCCAGTATTTGACAAGCATCAATACTGGTATATTGTATTGTCTGATATTGGAATCATCACTACTTTCACCGTGGTTTACCAATGGTACAAGAACTTTGGTTTCTTCAACATGTTTGTTGATTGGTTCATGCCTTGGTTATGGGTTAACCACTGGTTAGTATTTGTTACTTTCTTGCAACATACTGATCCTTCTATGCCTCATTACAAGGACTCAGAATGGACTTTTGCTCGTGGTGCTGCTGCTACCATTGACCGTAACTTTGGTTTCATTGGTCAACATATCTTCCATGACATTATTGAAACTCATGTGTTGCACCATTACGTTTCCAGAATTCCTTTCTACAACGCTAGAGAAGCTACTGAAGCCATCAAGAAGGTTATGGGCTCTCACTACAGATACGAAGGTGAATCTATGTGGAAATCCTTATGGAAAGTCATGAGACAATGTCAATTCGTTGATGACGATGAAACTGAAGGGGTTATGATGTTTAGAAATGTCAATGGTATTGGTCCAGTCAAGCCAAAGGACTAGATTTATTTATTGTCCATGGTCAATTTATAATAGATAGATTTATAGATAACATAGGACGTCTGTCATGACTCGCACTTGTAGTACCAAGATGTATCATAATAATTATGCCTGTTCTTGCAAAATAAGAACCCATTCATGAACTATTTGCTTTTTTCACATTTTCTCTAATTAATCCAATTTTTGTCATTATTCCATCATTTTTTATCTTATTCAAGTACAGATTCCACCAAATTTCCGACTTTTTTCAGAGAGTTAACCTTCCTAACCCCTTAAGTAACCCAAGACCATTATTTCCTCCTCCGTCTCCCTTCCTTCTCCATTCCTCACCTTCCATATTTGATTGCAAATTAATCTGTAACTACTGGCTACTGATTCGCAACTAATTTTGGTGCAGGAATGAAAATTTTCGAATATCGAACTATCAAAAAATTTCACCTGATGATAGTGAGATTAAACGCTCTGATACTACAACCACGCAAGTCGAGTATGTCTAAGTTCATTCGTGGATTCACGCAGCTCTCCAATGCTAGCTTGAAGCTTAGGCTTGGAGGTTTCGTTGCTCCATCTTTAGCCGGAACTAGATCTTTTCATCAGTCCAGTAGATGCTTGAATGATGAGATAAAGATTGATATGAAGGAAGTACCTAAAACTTATGAAGAAGAAAAAGTGTTGATTGACCAAATTAACAGCAGTTTGAGTGAAAAGGATGCATCCAGTTCTGCTAGATTGAGAAATATCGGTATTTCAGCCCATATTGATTCCGGTAAGACCACCTTCACTGAACGTGTGTTGTACTATACTGGTAGAATTAAGGCTATTCACGAAGTTAGAGGTCGTGATAATGTGGGGGCCAAAATGGACCATATGGATTTGGAAAGAGAAAAAGGTATCACTATCCAATCTGCTGCTACCTACTGTTCTTGGGAAAAAGATGCCAAAGATTATCATTTCAACTTGATTGATACTCCAGGTCATATTGATTTCACTATTGAGGTCGAAAGAGCCTTGAGAGTTTTAGATGGGGCTGTTTTGGTGGTGTGTGCTGTTTCTGGTGTCCAATCCCAAACCGTTACTGTTGACCGTCAAATGCGTCGTTACAACGTTCCAAGAGTTACTTTCATTAACAAGATGGACAGAATGGGTGCCAATCCTTTCAGAGCTATTGAACAAATTAACCAAAAGTTAAAGACCCCTGCTGCTGCCATTCAGGTTCCTATTGGTGCCGAAAGCGAATTGAAGGGGGTTGTTAACATCATTGATAGAGTTGCTTTGTACAATGAAGGAGCTCAAGGTGAAGAAATTAGATCCGATGCTATTCCTGATGATTTGGTTGATCTCGTTGAAGAAAAGAGAGCCTTATTAATCGAAACCTTGGCTGATGTTGACGAAGAAATGGCTGATATCTACTTAGAAGGTGAAGAACCAACTGTTGAACAAATTAAGAACGCTATCAGAAGATCTACTATTGCCAGAAAATTCACTCCTGTTTTAATGGGTTCTGCTTTAGCCAACACCGGGGTTCAACATGTTTTGGATGCTGTTGTCGACTACTTACCTCAACCAAATGAAATTTTAAACACTGGTTTGGAATTGGTTAAGAACCAAGAAGTTCCAATTGCTTTGGTTCCTTCTAGTACTTCTCCATTCGTTGGTTTAGCCTTCAAATTAGAAGAAGGTAAATACGGTCAATTAACTTATATCAGAGTCTACCAAGGTAAATTAAAGAAAGGTACTTACATTAACCATCTCAAATCTGGTAAGAAAGTCAAGGTTTCCAGATTGGTGAGAATGCATTCCAATGATATGGAAGATGTTGATGAAGTTGGTGCTGGTGAAATCTGTGCTACTTTCGGTATCGATTGTGCTTCGGGTGATACTTTCATTGGCCAAAACTGTGACCGTCAAATTACCATGAGTTCCATGTTCGTTCCAGAAGCTGTGATCTCGTTATCGATTCATCCTAAATCTAAAGACAATGGTGCTTTCTCCAAGGCCATGAACAGATTCCAAAAGGAAGATCCAACTTTCAGAGTTAAATTTGATCCTGAATCAAAGGAAACCGTTATTTCTGGTATGGGTGAATTACATTTGGAAATTTACGTGGAAAGAATGAGACGTGAATATGGGGTTGACTGTGTGACTGGTAAGCCACAAGTTTCCTATCGTGAAGCCATCACTGCTCCAACTACCTTCGATTACACCCACAAGAAACAATCTGGTGGTTCTGGTCAATATGGTAGAGTCATGGGAGAAATGTCTCCATTAGAAGGTGAAAATAAATTCTCTGAACATATTGTTGGTGGTAAAATTCCAGAAAAATTCTTATTAGCTTGTTCTAAGGGTTTCGAAGATTCTTTAGAAAAGGGTCCATTGATTGGTCATCGTGTCTTAGGGGTTCATATGCATGTTAACGATGGTCAAACTCACGTGGTTGATTCTTCGGAATTGTCATTCAGAACTGCTGCTAAGGGTGCCTTCAAACAAGCATTCTTAAGTGCTAAACCAGTGATTTTAGAACCTATTATGTCGGTTGAAGTCAGTGCACCAAATGAATTCCAAGGTCCAGTTGTTGGTTTGGTTAACAAACTTGGAGGTATGATTTTGGAAACCATTAATGGACAAGATGAATTCACTGTCACTGCTGAATGTTCCTTAAACTCCATGTTCGGGTTCTCTACATCTTTAAGAGCCTGTACTCAAGGTAAAGGGGAATTCTCCTTAGAATTCTTGAAGTATTCTCAAACTGCTCCACAATTACAACGTGAGCTTATTGCTGAATACGAAAAGGAACAAGCTAAGAAGAAGTAAATAGTTAACAATTCATGTACATAGTAAAACTACATTTTGAATATTCTTTCGTAGACTGGTGCTCAAATTGTTGCAATTTTATATACTAAAGCACACATTTACGAACGATCACAATCAGGTCTGAAACTTCATACGGCGAAAGCACATTCATAGAAACTGAAACCGTGGTTTATACAGCTAACTACGAACATTGGAACAACTAGTCCAATATCCTACAGTTGACTAAATAATTTTTTTTAATAGTATTGATATTTATGGGTGGGGGAAGAGGTTAGATGTATAAGTATTATGAAATGACATTAAAAAATTTGATCTTAAATAAATCTTTTTTGATGATTAATTAACTAAAGATACATTTGGGATAAGATAATTAGATAAGATTCTTTAAATTTTTTCCAGGATTATTTAAGCTTTAGCGACAGCTCTTTTAACGGCAAATCTTCTTTGTTTCTTTAAGACTAAGACTTGGAATCTTTCGAAATCAGTCAATTCAGCTCTTCTTTCTTTAGAAGCTAATTTCTTAGCCCAAGCGGTCTTACCCCATCTACCATCAACATCGGCAGAAGCCCATTTCTTGGTGACGGTGGCGGTTCTGGAACCTCTTGGTAAGTTTTCAATAACGATTGGGGTTAAGACAACTTTACCTAAAGAGATAGCTTGTCTTTGGATTTTTGGACCATCGATTAAAACCTAAAATTTTGTTAGTATATGAAAATGATTTGGAATATGGGAAGATACAACAACCTAATCATGTAACTTGATATTTGATTCATTAGACAGCCTACAGACTTATTCTTTTCATTTGGTTATGGATGATTTCAGTTTTATGGTATCTCTCCTTAGATTCTTCATTAGAGAATACATACTCTTTTTTGATCAATAATTTCAACAACGGTGGCCAAGTCTTTGTTGTTAATTAAAACAACACGACCTAATTCAACTAATCTCCAGTTAGCAGCTTTAACAGTAGAGTTCGAGGACATTTTTGGTTATAATAATCTATATTGACTAACTGTAATAAAAGACTGAAGTTTTAGTTTTTTTTCTAATGATAGTAAACCGCTGTATAATCGAGTTTGTTAGCTGAAAATTTTCATTTTGTGAGCATTGGTGTGTATATAAAAACCTAGTTTCAATGCGCACTGAGCACGTGAGTATGTGAACTCTTGAGGGCTCGAGCCCTAATGCTCGTCACCTAATCTTAGGCCTAATTGGGGCCAAATTGAGAACCACAACTTCATTACTTCATTCTTCACTACATCATCACTTCATTATTTGACCACTAATTTTACGACCTGACAATTATTGATTTACTACTAAGGAGCCTGGAGCTCAAGAGTTTATCCTATATCGTTTGTCATTTCTCACACACAATAGTATGTACGATGATGATTTAATTTGCGTTCTAGAGTCCGACTACCGAAACACGCCTAGTTTCTTTATGGTATAGGATAGTATGCGACCAATTACTTACTGATGTATACTAACATTCTTTGGCTTGCCAAATATCAATGATTCTTTGTAGTTCTTAGATCTATAGACAGTGCTCTTGATTCTCTGACAGTATCATCTCTAACCTTTACTTATGACCCAAATCAATGAGCTATTCGAGCATTAATTCCCCAATTAACTTCTCTTCATTATCCTTCGTATTTGGAGTGTATCTCCTTCTTCTCCTTCTTATCATCCGTATGTGTCTGCTCCATAGTTGGTAATGTCGTAATTTTTTTTCACTATGCACCATGACTCTTCGATGCGTTCGCGTTTATCAATATTTGTAGCCAGCACCTTCTCTTTAGCCTTATGTTCAAACAGTCTGTCACAACTACCATACATAAAAGTCCCCGGTTGTTAAAGATGTCGTTAAGCACTGGTACCAAGAAGGTTCAACAACCGCATTGGATCAAACCTTCCACTACGGTCGAACAGCCAACTTTGAAGCTTTATAATTCATTGACAAGATCAAAAGATGAATTTATTCCTTTAGTCCCCAACCATATTAGCTGGTACTGCTGTGGTCCTACTGTGTATGATCATTCACATATGGGACATGCAAGAAATTACGTTTCCACTGATATTGGTAGAAGAATCTTGCAAGATTACTTTGGCTACAACATTAACTTTGTCCAGAATGTCACTGATATCGATGATAAAATCATTATTGCTGCCCGTCAACAATACTTATTCGAAGAAAAGTTGGTTAATGTCTATAAATCCGTCACTGATGAGTTAGTTGCTACTTCTAAGGACTATTTGTCGTCATACGTTGCCAAAAATCTTGATCAATTCACTGGTAATGTGGAAACCGACTTAATTTCCTGGTCTGCCTCCGTTAATTTGGAAGAAATCGCTAAGACAGTACCAAAATTCCCCATGTACATAAAGGCAGCCAAATTAGCCCATCAGTCCATCTACTCTGAAAATGTCAAACAACAACCAATTGCTGAGTTCTTAGATAACATCAAAGATGTGGCTACTCCTCAATTGGATAAGCAATACGGTAATACCGTCAATGACCCTTCAATCTTCAGAAAACTTCCTGCTTACTGGGAAAACAAGTTCAATGAGGATATGGCAAAATTAAACGTGTTACCTTCTTCTATCACCACCAGAGTCTCCGAGTATATTCCTGATATCATTGATTTTGTTGATAGAATCATTGGTAATGGATTTGCTTATGCCACCAACGATGGATCTGTGTACTTCGATACTGTGAAATTTGAAAACGATCCAAACCATGACTATGCTAAGTTGCAGCCTTGGAACAAAGGTTCTTTGGAATTAATCAATGATGGTGAAGGTTCTTTATCCACCGGTCAATCAGGAAAGAAAAACCCTGCTGACTTTGCTTTATGGAAAGCTTCCAAACCAGGTGAACCTTCGTGGCCTTCAAAATGGGGTGAAGGTAGACCAGGTTGGCACATTGAATGTTCCGTTATGGCTTCAGATATTACTGGTGAAACTATGGACATCCACTCTGGAGGTATTGATTTATGTTTCCCTCACCACGATAATGAATTGGCTCAATCAGAAGCTTGTTTTGATAACAAGCAATGGGTTAACTACTTTATGCACAACGGTCATTTACACATTCAAGGTCAAAAGATGTCGAAATCTTTGAAGAATTTCATTACCATTGAAGATGCTTTGAAAGATTTCACTAGTAGACAATTAAGATTGGTGTTTGCATTAAGTTATTGGGAAAAACCAATTGATTTCAAAGATAGTTTGGTGTCAGAAGTGAAATCTTATGAATCCACCATCTCTAAATTCTTTACTGTTGTCCGTGCTTTGAACAATGATTATAAACATAAAGTTAGTCAAGAGAGCCAACACATCTCAAAGAAATTATCTGACGTTGAAAAACAATTATACAAAGATTTACAGAAAGCTCAAACCGATACCCATGCCGCATTCTGTGATAACTTGGCTAGTCCTCAAGCTTTGAAGATCATTCAAGACCTTGTCTCCAAATCCAACAGTTACATTCAATATTGTTCTAATGGTGAAGGTGAATTAAGAATCGAGCCATTATTACAAATTACAACTTGGATTGTTAAGATTTTGGATATCTTAGGGTTCCAAGCTAGACCAGATAAACTTGGTTGGTCTGATGCTGGTGCTGACGGAGAATCATCTGCTGCCTCTAAAGAAGATGTTGCATTACCATATGTTAAAGCATTATCCGAATTCCGTGATGCTGTCCGTAACTTAGCGATCAACAAATCAGAATACTCTGAAATTTTGAAGGTCTCTGACTCTCTCAGAGCTAACTTGATTAACTTGGGTGTCTCTCTTGATGATAGACCTAATGGAAGTGCCCTTGTTAAGTTTTTAAATGCTCAAGAGCAAGAACAGTTATTGGCACAACAGAAGGCTAAAGAACAAGCAGTTTTAGAAAAACAAAAGAAGAAACAGGAACAAGCGGCTGCAAACGCTAAAAAAGAACAAGAAAGATTGCAAAAAATGAAAATAAAACCTGAAGAATTGTTCCAGGATTCTTCCTTATATTCTGAATGGGATGCTGAAGGTATTCCAACGAAGAATGCCAATGGAGAAGAAGTTACTAAGAGTATGAAGAAAAAATTGGTCAAACAATTCCAACAACAACAAAAACTCTACCAAGAATACCTACAAATCCAAGCTAAACAAGACTCTTGATTATAATTCTGTATATATATTAGTCCTGTAACCAATAATTTAGAATAAGAATTCTCTTTATATACTTTTAATATAATTTTGCATGTGTACGACATTTCACGTCAACTCAATACGCGACATTTTTACACCTAAAGAAAACACGACGCAGTTAACTTCATATACCGAACTAGGTGCTTATCATTTCATTTTCATTAGGTGACGATACAATGTTCAATTTGGTGACCAGATTTCAGGCAATTGCCAACCAGGCATTGACCTCAAGTATTATACTATCAGCATTGGTGATTATTACCACTCTTATTCAATTGTACACCTCCAACGTATGGTCTTTGGACACCACTGCCATCTCAAATATCAAGCCTTCTGTCCTGTTAAAACATTCCTTTAACTACGGATCGGTCAACAGAAAGCCTAAGGAAAACTCCAAGATCCAATTTGATTTAGAAACTGATTTAACTCCTTTGTTCAATTGGAATACTAAACAAATTTTCATCTACTTAACTGCTGAATACCCTGGAAAGAGTGATGATTCTTCCAATAAAATAACATACTGGGATAAGATAATAACTGATAAGAAGGATGCAGTATTATCATTAAAGAATCAGAGATCAAAGTACTCTGTTTGGGATGTAGAAAAGTCATTCAGAGGTAGAGAAGCTACTGTAAAATTAGGCTGGAATATTCAACCTCATATTGGTCCATTAATCTCAGGGGAGACTGGAGTTTCTACTTTCAAGTTTGCTGAAGTTGAATCCAAAAAGAAAGAATCTACGAATAACTAGATGAAATCATTAGCATAATTCTATGAATTATATTATACAAATATATACAGATTTCGTGGGTTCTTTGTACAAGTTATTAATGCAAAAATTTGATATAGTGTCCTATGATCGAAATGTATCATTCGTTAGTTGTAGCCTCTTCTAGATTTTTCAATACCATGATCGTTCTATGCTGTCTAGAAGGGTATGTTTCTTGGGTGATGGGAGGTGCTTGGGCATCAATTCGTCTCCTGAATTGATAAATCCGTTTTCGGTTGTAATTATTCCATGTTAAGTATTCCATGATGAGAGGATATTTCTTTCTAAATGTACTAGCTTTATCTTTATCTCTTCGACAAACAGTAGATACCAATTGACCGACTCTTTTAGCCAACTTTGGATCAAGTCTGTTCTGGGTTGTAAGCAGTCTTTCTGGGGTGAAGAATTCTGGGATGTTACTCAAAATTTTACTAACAGGCCAGAATCGCTCCTTATACCAATGTTTAAAGTATCTTGTGACTTCCTCATTCAATGAGTTACCGACATCCAGGATTCCTTCAAACATCTTTTGTAATGAGGAAATGCTCTTAATATTGTAGAAGCTGTTGAGTATACCATATTTCTGTTGAAGGATGAATTCATCTGTAAACTTACTTTCATGCAAAATCACTAATTTGTATAGTAATTCAAGGTTTCTCAACCATTGAGCTTCAACGAAAGAACCTGATGTTAAATACTTCTCACATACAGAAAGTACTCTTTCCAAAGATTTTGATTGGTCTTCTATCATTGTTAACTTAGATATGATGAAGTAGTATTGGTCTCCTGATAATCTGATGTTGCAAGATTCAGCCCTTTCAAACAATTTAATGTATGCTTCTGGAGCTTCATTATATGAATCCATGAATGAGAATTGGAGAGTTAATAGTCTTCTATATTGCAACTGAAGGGGTTTTGGGATCGCCACTGAATTCTTATCGTCAGAGTATGGATAGTCTTGAATATATAATTGGCACATCTCTTCAATTTCATGGATCCCACTGGCAATGAAATTTTTAGCAAATTGAATATTTCCTTGAAGTCTGTATAATTTACCCATTTCTCTGTAAATAGTGAATCGGAATTCATTAGAAAGCTTTTTATCAAGGGTTTGTTTAATGAAATTCAAGAAGTTTGTCAATAATTCGGCATTTTGGATGTCATTGGTTCCATTCGCCACAATATAGGTGGAAACAATTAAAAGAAAGTCAACAGCATTGGTCTGGATTACAGGATTGAAACTTTGTTTTTCATTGCTTTCACCAAGTTTAATACCGTTCAACTCGAAGACAGATTGAAGAAGCTTATATGAGTTTTCAAATTTGTTTTGATTCCGTAAATCTAAGTTGACCAAAGCTTTCATCAAGTATACATAGGATTTGGGACTTATTGGGATCTGTTTTTTAACCATATGTCTGTAAGTTTCTATAATTTCCATATCTCCCGCATAAGTTTTATATCGTGAATAGTGTTTCATAAAAGGAATATAATGATTTTCAGTAGCTAGGTTTCTTTTTTGGGCTAATGCTAATACACCTTGGGCACTTCCAAGTTTTTGGGTATTAAGATGAAATTTAATGACCTCAGTATAAAGTGAAGCCGAATTTTTCAAACTAATTCTATTCTCATAGAAGGCATCCAATATTCTCCAAATTCTCCTTCCAAGGGCGTATTTTAAATCGGGATCAGTAGTATTCTTTATCCAGAATCTATAGTTACGGAGCTGTTCTTTAAAAACTGGAGCACTTGTGAAAGGAACCTCTGAATTTTGATGAGCTTTATAACACACTTCTTCTGCTAATTTGAACTCATGTAAATGGGTATATGCTTTGATAAGTTTGACATTGAAAGCATCAGTATCAAGGCCTAATTTCTCGGCAATTGTTTTGAATTGCTCTAAGAATTTTGGACTGTAATTCGTAGAAGCAAAATCAATGAGATTCCCCATTGTCCTCGAATCGATGAGTGTGACGTTGGTTTCATTTTGACGAGACACTGAAGTCTGCAAAAAGTCAAGACAAGTATTCAAGTCGGAAGAATTAAGAAGAGCTTTGAAGATTAACGAATACAAGTACGAACTTGGAGCCTCTTTCAATTCACCGCTTTTCACCTTGGAAAGATATTCATCAAAATAGTGTCTGGCACCATCAAAATCAGAATAGAAAAGACATGAATTTATTAAAGCCGCATATATTGAGTCCCTTGGTTTCAATCTCCGTTTAAGTAATTGTTGATAAAGTTCCTCCACTTGTTTTTTAGCTCCGATCAGAGCCAATGCATTCATCACAACAGAATAGTGAATCGCATACGGGAGATCACCTCTTCCGTACATTTCTTCGAATTGAGATTGTAGAAGTTTCCAGTTTTTAGTCTTTTCACTCAATTTAAGCATAACTTCAATATGGTCATCAGTATGAACTTGAGGAAACTGTTGGTATAAGGTGAGCACTTCATCATATCTTTTCAAATTAACCAATGACTCCATTCCATATCGAAGATCTAGAGATGTTATTCTCGATCCTATGCTATTTTTATAGACCCAGTAGCTCCAACTAGCTTCAGGGTTAACGTGTAAGTTGAGTTCCATCATGATGCTTAGCAAGTTATCGAAGGACTGTCTTGATGGAAGGCTGGTGTATGCCATCTGTTGTAATTGTCGCATATGATTGTCTCTGGTTGAATCATTATAACGAGACAAGAGGAGTAAACTCTGGTTATAGATCGACAATTCAGAAGTATTGAATTTTAAATGACCATCTCCAATGGCTTGAATGCAATAAAAGAAATCTTTAATGATAGTACCTCTCTCCTCTTCTGTAGTGTTTAGGTATGCTTTTCTGAAGAATACAGTAATCAACTTTCTTTTCTTGGTTATTTCGGAGTTCCCATACAAATAGTCCAAGACACTATCTAGAGAGTAACTTAGCTGACCTCGGTTAGTTCTATCGAATTGGAAGCGTTCTGCTAAAAAGTCGGCGAAGGTTTTTTCAATAACAAGATCTTTCCTGGAAAATAGAGGTTCAATCAACTGCTTGTAGGCCCTATATCTGAAATTATTAATAATGAAGTGAACAAATCGATCCTTTTCTTCTAATAATTGCTTTTGGATGATTTCTAGATTCTGGCCGTTATTCCTTGTATCTATCAAAACCGAATGCCAGATTCGAAACAAAAGCTCAAAAACCTCTGGTGCAGAGGTTTCTCCATACGAAGAGAGGTCCAATATTTGCTTAAAATCAGCCGGAATTTGGCCCAATTCAGTATCGTCCAACTTATTAATATTTGCAAGGATTTTTATATATTCTTTTCTTTGGGTTTCATCATGAATAAGATGCTTGACCTTCGTGTAGGGATCCTGGTCCAAGTCCATCTCCTGTTTCTCTTCAAAGTCCCTGTATCTGGCTGCAACTCGAGGAGCCTTTGTGAAATACACATTAGATCGCTTCTGGATCAACTGCCGTATTCCTAGACTAAAGGGAATCAATTTAGACGGAATAGTGGGTATAACCAGTGCTTGCAAAATGGGTAGTCGATGATGTTTTATTCGTGGCTTCACCACACTCCAATAAAGAAGTGTTTGTACCAGTCGCCATCTGGTACCAATTCCTATCTGCAATGACATGGCGAGCTGTCGTGGTATATGTTTCACCTGGATATAGGCTTTAAGTTTTTGATGGGTTGTAAAAGATGAAAAATTATGTAAGGTGAAAAATCATACTATGAGAAAACTATATGCAAACCCCGTAGGTGAAAAATCGTAAACTACAGAGATCAAACTACAGTGCAAAAAAAATTCTAATGAAAAAGTGTATTGAATTACAGGAATGGCATTTCCACATCAGAGTCATTAAATCAGTATTTTTATGATGTAGTCAATGAAGCAGAAACTTCTCGTACAGTGTGAATATAAAAAATCATCATTTAAGAAATGCCATCGACTATATGAGAAACAATAAACCCTAGTTCTGTTAGTATATGAAAAATGGAGCTAGATTGGTAATTATCAGTAAATGACCTTTCATCACCTCTTATTCATCAACGCTTCAAAAATTTGTACACAGAAACGTGACTCCTCTCCTTATTGTACAAGAGAGGGACAAATAAGGTTAAATATGTCCGCCCGGTCACAAGTATCCTCATCTAATATAGTGTATAAGAAACATACCTGAACTTGTTAGTAAAAATATCAAGGAAACAACTAGTTATAAGATTGAAACTTAGAGCTCATACAAGGCTGAAACTTAACGATAATGCTGTTGTCAACCCGGATAATTCAGTTGGAACAATTGGTAAATAGCAAATAATCACCGCAAAACTTTCAATCAGTAGCTTCGTCTGCAACATACCTTTCATTAGAAACTCATATTCCCGAAGGTTTATGAACTAGAGTGGAACTAGTGAAGAGAAGAAGTAGTAAAAAAATTTTCGAGGAAATCGCATCCTTATATAGTGAGTCTGGCACGAGCACGACTTCTATTAGGGCTATTACTGCAAAATGGAATAACTGGAGACACCAAGTTATAACCTGAATAGTGATGTTAGTAATTAGTGAGGTGATATATGACGTTCTTAAAATATGGTGGGATGGTCTGGCTGTGTAAGAATTGAAATTGGGGGTTTTAATTGGGGTTTAATTGGAAATTGGCTAAAGTGTTGGTAATAAAACCGACCCTTTTGATACCCTGGAGTCTATTAGTGTAAGTGTATCGAATTATAGCTCGATTTCAATCATATCTTAATGCCAAAGAAGGTCACCTTCACCAAAATAACGAAGATCACGTGAACCACGGCCAATCCTAAAAGCACTACAAAATGATGTTTCTTAGAAGCAGCCGAATCACCTTCAGCCAAAAGAAGGGCGTTCTTTTGGACAATTGGGCTGATTTTAATGATGTTACTCAATCCAGTAACAATTCCACTGATAGCCACGATAGCCCATTCAAGTAAGTTCAATACGGTATGGTGTTTTTCGTTGTTGATGAAAATTACAATAACAAAGTTGATGAGAGTGATAGGAAACCATAGCACGTTGGTGTAGCCGTAGATGGATATGAGTTTTGTTAAGGAAAGTCTATGAGGGAACTTGAGAATCCACGAAGTGTAGGCGAATAGTAAGAATGGAACGAACAAATTATAGCCATAAAACAAAGTGGTTGCCTTCGTGAGTAGATCAAAATTGTACTCGTATTTATCTTTGGCCTCATTGGGATGTAACCAATTAGACAAGATGTTGGCTCCTGTTGAGCTAACGAACATTAAGAAAATTAACGTTCCTGTAATCCAGATAAACCCGTACAACTCAATGTCTTCATCCTCATCGCTAATAGAAGTAGGAGAAGAGGTTTTGTCAAGGGGATTCAACGCATGCTGTATTTTCTGGAATAATTGCTCCGAGTCTAAGTCAAAGAAGCGGCGATAGAAGTTGATCTGGAACATATGGGAGGACAGGGGGTTTGGAATCTTTGGCTGTACTACATCTGGTTGTAATGGGGCAGCAGCAGCAGCAGGCTGAGCCTGAAAATCAGGTTCAATTGGCGTTTCTAGTTGTTAGTAAAAGGTGTTTGTAGGATCATTAACTTGTAAAATAGGTACTTACCATAGTTAGGGGAATCAGCATCAATTAATGAGATCTAATTGTTAGTAAACTTCTTGTGCGATAGACTATTTGCTACATACCGGCTCTCTGTTCTCTCCGTTGAGACTGCTGTAGTTATGGGACATGCTGGGCTGATGGTTGTCTACAGAAGGAGTACGGATTAGCTGTCTTGATTCTTACTTTCTATACACTTTAAATGCGAAGTCACGTGATATGAAATATATATATAGGGCATTTTGCAGTTATGTCAAATTGGCATTCAACCCAGCACCTTTCTTCCGAGGAATGGGCTCGTGCTTCTGCTGGTTGTAGAAGGTCTTCAGAGCCACACGGAGGGTGTCGAAATTAAGAAAGTTGGCGGCCCCAGGTAGACTTTCGACAGCACTGGGTCGAGAGTTACCTGGAACTTCCTCCTGCCAGTCATGGGAGTAATGGGAGTCTTCTGGGCTGTAGGGACTCCCTGAATCTGTTTGGTACTCTGCATCTGTCTGGTAGGCTTCAATTACTTCTTCTACCGAGGTTTCATGCTCAGGTTCCTTGGGATCCAGTGTTTCTTGTTGAAAAGGGTCGGTGCTGTCAGAATGGAACCCAAACCTCTGGTCCGGGAACCGAAGAACACTACCGAGCTCAGTAGCTTTATCGGACTTGGGACTTTCGTTGTCTCCAGGCAAGTCTTTAGTACTTTCGGCTTCTTTTATTGGCATCTCATAGCCAAATTCTTCTCTTTCACCTTTATGGAGCTTGTTTTCAGACTCTTTATCAAAATCTCTGTCAGCATCTTCTCCTGGATCTTGTTTTACATCTTCTTTCCCTTCCTTCTGTTCCTCAAACTCATTTACCTCACTATTGAATTCTCTAGCCATTTCAATCATGTTTCGGTCTCTTGTTTCGGGAAATTGCAGCACTACTATAGCTCCTACTATACAGAAAAACGATACCGGCATGAATGCCCATCCCCTAAGGATCTTGAAAACGTAGGGAAACACAATGTTCAACACAGCATTGACGGTCCAGCCAGTACCCATGCATATAGACGAGCCTTTCCCCCGGGCCTGTCGTGGGAATATCTCTGCCACGTAAAGCCAACTAGCACTAACCACCAACGACGAGTATACGCCCACAATAAACAAGAACAATGCTAGCACTGCTGATGCTGGCAGGCCCGTCATTCTCCACCGAACTGCCCCGTCTGGTGCCGTCGTCTCAAACAATGCCATCACCACCGCCATAGCACAAAAGCCTACACTTAGCACCACCATGCCGAACACTAACGAATCCTTTCGTCTTGTTCTGTCTAGCAACAAAAGAGGAAAGAAAGTGAAGATAGCACGTACGGCATATTGGACAGACACCATCCACACCCGATGATGGCCCTCGAGGCCACACATGGCACACAAGTAGCTGAAGAAGTAGGATAAGCTGGCTAGACAGGTGGTTTGGGAGAAGAGCTGAACTAACGATCCGTAGATGGTATACTTGAAGTAGTCCTTTTTGAACAAATCACCATAGGAGCAGTTCTTGAGTGGATTCTGATGCTTTTCATTTGAGTTGTCGATAGTACTTAGTTGTTGAAGCACATTTGCAGCCTCAACCCAATTGCCCTTGGCCAGCAACCATTTTGGTGATTCAGGTAAAAATGCACTCAAACAACCAAGAACAAGGGCCGGAATTGACTCACAGGCCCAAGTAATCTTGAAAGAGTATTCATCGTCCAAGTGGAGCTGAATCACGAAGCTGGTGTAGAAAATAAGAAGAGTACCCACAACCGAGCTGGCCTGGACCAAACACAACGATTTTGCTCTTCTTGTTCTAGGGATGATATCAGTGATGTAAACAGGGACAACACAAGAGATAAAACCCATGGATATTCCCGTAGCTACTCGGGCCAAAACCACGATGTAGACGTATTTCAGTAGCACCGAAGCAACAATGCCCGAGATCCATAGAACAGCACTAAGCTGAAACGACTTGATGGTGCCAAAGGCATCGTTGAAGTGGCCAGCAACCAAGCAACCAACTATATGTTAGTATCTACAGTGGATTTTCGAGAACGGAAGTTTTGGTAAAAATTGCAGCCAACTTTTCGTAGTAATTGTCAACTATTACAACAAAATGGAAAAATTGTGAAAAATTCAAAAACGGAACAATTACCAAAATCACAATCCAACTACTCCTCTACGTACCAACAGCACCAATGGCGTTAGATGACAACATAATACCCTGTTCCCATGGAGTGAGTATCCCAAAAAACGCTTCAAACTGGGTGGTTGCCAAAAATGACGACAACGACGCCGTCTCCAACCCCAAAAGAACCCCCGCCACAGCTACTATTGCAGTGATACTCCACGGATTGTAGGTTTTACAAATCATAACTCTAAAGGTGCCAATGGTGGAATTGGGTCTTATCTTTGCAGTTTTAGCAGCAATTGTTTTGTGGAGTAGTTACCCGTCCTCACATCAAAAGCGAGGGTACTGGTTTTTTTTCTCCAGAGTACTATTCTGAAGCTAACAGATCCAATTATTTGGTTCACGATTGCCGGTTCCGGAGCATGGATATCGATCTAGAGACGTTTCAGGCGTTCCAATCGTGGAATGAGCTGCCGGTGCCGCCGAAAAATGACGCTTTCATTAAACAGACGCTTCTTCACTCTCCCATATTCACCAATATCTTTCCCAATTTCAAAGTTAACGTGGATAAACCTATCCGTGGTCTCGCCAGCACCTCAATAAACGACGAGGCCGACCAGACGTTGGCATTAGCCATAGAAGACTCACAATTGGATGCTTTTGACGACGACGATGACCTTCTTTTGGACATCCAAGAAGAGGATGCAAAAGGTGGGCCTCCGGCTCCTGAAGAAAAACCAACGCCCAAATTGGTTCTGGTAAAGGTTATCATCAAAGTTACGTCGATATTGGTGGATGGCATCGAATTTGCTGTCAATGCTCCCATTAGGTCATCCTGCGTAGTCTCGGGCGTGATCAATGGCGAAGACTCATTGTTCATATCACTCAAATCGGGATTTCTCCTTCTCATAAGAATGTTTTCCGTGCCCAAGACGTTTATTTCTGAAACTGAAGTTGATGGAACCACTAGAAGTAATTCTCAGACCATAATAAAGCCATTCGTGGTCCAATGGTGGGATGCTGGATCGCCAGAGGACTCATCTGGTGTCAACACCTCGGGATACCAGGTTCGTGCTCACCAATCTGGCCTAGCTGTAGTGTCTACTTCATCCTCCCACTTGTTTCGCATCTATAACTGCCAGGAAACGGATTCTGGTACCATGTTTCTCCCTCACTTCAATGTACCTATTGACGGAGCCATTCTCAACTCATGCTTTGTCGACCCTCTTAACAAGGCCATTATCGACAACCATTTTATGTTTTTAACCCTCCAACTTTCAAATTTTCATAGACTAGAGCTCCATTTATATTCATGGATTTGGGGAGAAAATATCACGGGAACTTTGGAGAAATCAATTCTCCCCCTACATAATACTTTTAACGTGCCAATATTCATCATCCCATTAACAAAGAATGCCAGCTTTTTATTTGTTTCTCCAAATAAACTAACTATCGTCTCCATTCACCAAATTACTTCTGCAGAATTTGAATTTGTTTCTGTCGACTTCAATGGTGCTTTCCCTACAAACTACCACATATCTAACAGCATTTCTAGCGAGGATGACCAAACAGACATCGTCCTCATTTCAACTGACAATGGGGTGGTGTACTCGGTTGAAGTGTCTCTGAACAATACTATTTCTGTACTGCCAATATTGAGAGTCACTGATCCCATCTCGGTCTTCTCTTTGACTAAAGAAAATGGCTTGTATTATCTACTATTTGGAAGTGATACTGGCTATAACCGAGAAGTATTGATACTGAACTTATTTGAGAAAGACTACTGTGATAGTCTTGAAAACTTCCTGAAAATAAAGTACAGTACGACAAAAGTATTGCATGATTATAAAAACTGGGCCCCGATCCTCGATGTTCTGATTATTGACTCGTTTCAAGCCCGATCATCATTAGTTACTTCCAGTCAAGAACTATGGGCTTTAACTGGATCAGGAAAACGGACCAAATTGACGCAACTAAAGGTTGGATTCAATGCCCAGCGACATAGTAGCACTTACGAAGCACTTAGAAAGTCCCAAAAGGTTTTCTCCATTAATCTTCAAGAACGGAGCTTTCTTGTGTGCTCTCTTCCCTTTGCAACGTGCGTCCTTGAATATCAAGAAGACTCTGAGGATAAGCTCTTTGAAATAGAAGGATCTAGCATTGTCCAAAATGAACCATCTTTATTAATCCAAAAAGTTCATTGCTCAGACTCATTGATAATCCAGGTTACCAAAAACAGAGTGACCCTTTCCGACTTATATGATCTGATATCTCTAGTATGCTCTGATAAAAATATTGTGAGTTGTGCAATTCTTAAACAAACTTTAGCAATTGCCATAGAAGACGAAGATCAAGTATCTATTCGGATGTTCTCATTATCTGACGAAGTAGGACTTGAATTCCAATTAGATGACTTGGAGCTAATAACTTCCTTGGGAACCATTGAAATTGATTTCCAAATTTCGTCCATGGAAATTATTCAAATTCATGACCAAAGATATTTAGTTCTGGGTGATTTCGATGGTAATTTATACTTTTCTTATATTGAAAATGGGCTGGTACCTTACAAGAAATTATATTTACCTGAGTTTAACCCTTATACTACAACTATCATATCAGACCAACCCCTTATTATTGCTGATGATATTAAGTGGTTACCTGGGAAGCTGCCTTCGTTAGTGATTGGATCAAAAGATGGATTTTTCATTAGACTACTGGTAAGTGATGACTTAACCATAAAATGCCACCTGTTTTTGAAACTAGCTGATACACCGGTACTGATTTACACAATTCCAAATAATGAAGAGCTCATATTTGTGCTTGCAAAAAACTTGTGGTTGGTAGACACTAATAACTTGGAGTCGCCATTAAAGGTGTCTCTCGAGGAAAAGACAGATAGGACAATTTCAGCTATGATACCATTAAGCAGTGGCTCTAAAGACAGCAAATATGTCTCTTTTGCCTATGTGAGAGATGAAGGTCTCACTATTGGCAAAGTATTTCCATTTAAATCACCGGTTATGAAGCAAATAAGTCTTGGTGAGGCTGCAAAAAAGATCTTGTACATGCCACATCTTTCAGTTTTTGCATTACTATGTAATTCAAAAGATCCTCGTTCCCGATTCAAGTTCATTGACAGAAAAGGATTGAAGATACTCTCCCATTTGGAGTTGAATTCGGGACTGAAATCATTGGAAAACATATTTAGAAAAGAAGAAATTCCTATTAGTTCATGTATTTGGACAATAGATCGAGGTGATAGAATATCCAAAAAGTTATTGATTGGAACGATGTTGGATAGAAAGAAAGGATCTCTCAAAATCTTGAACATCCATAAAGTTCCTAGTGACGACAAACAATCGGTGGTGATTAGAGTAACAGAATTAAATTCATTTGATCACAAGGAGCCTATCAGTAATATTCAACAAATTGATTCAGCAATATTATTTTCCAGTGGTAAAACAATATATTCAACTGTTTATGAAACTGATGCTAAGAGACTCCGTCCCATTAACCCACTTCAAGAGCTAAACAGTGATATCACTTCAATCAGTGTAAACAAGGATAGAGAAATATTCGTAGCAACAAAACTTGATTCGATCTACAAATTCAAGTACACTTCTGACATAACAGAAGAGAAATTAACAATGGTAAACAATTATCCACAAGAGAAATCGTTGGCAAGCCATACTCAGATTGGCAGAATGCTTTATATGGCTGACAAATTGCATTCAACGATTTCTATGACAGATCTTGACGAATCTTATGAGGGTGAAATTTTCAAGTTCAAAGTTCCTTTTATTGCTCGAGTTTTTGCAAATAAGTTCAAATGTTTTTGGTCAACAGAGCAAGAGGAAATGAGCTTAATCTGCATAGGTGTGAATGGTGAAGTTCTATCTGTTCGTCCAACCAATAGCAAAAATCAACAGCTTAGTCGCTTAATGGACATAGTAAATACAGGCAGTGAAAAGCTGTTAACCTCGTTTATAGAGAGGTTAAACCGCCCTTTCGTTAATAAAGTCACCGGAAAAGGACTTCGACCAATTTACAGACCTTATTTTGACTATAAGGAAAATCAGGGCAAAATATTTGACTACGATATAGAGGAAATTAATGCCATCAGAAATGAAGATATTTGTTTATAGTCACTTATAGTTAATAATAGCCAAAATTATTGTTATAAATATATTAGAGCTTTCATTATAAAGCTGGTGCTGGTTTGAGCTACCACGTCAATATATATATCTATATAATGCATTGCAACATCCATTTATTCTGGGGGTAAGATATCATTGTTTGAAATATCTGCCTTATTGCTTTCGGGTGATGATTTATTGATTGAACTTAACGAGATATCAGCATCACTAGTGATTCCACTGGATGACTGTTTGTTTCGAAGTCGTTGTTGTCTAAACTGAGCAGCACTAACCCTTTCGGAGGAGCCATTATCAGCCTTTCTGAGTTCCTGAAGAAGACTTCTAGCTCTTGATCCAACATCTTTTTCTGGTTCAGAACCGGAAGCTAGTTCACTGAAATTAGTACTTTCAGGTTTATCAGGACTTTGAATGGAAGTAAATGATTCCTCAGCTGGAGAAGCCAACTCAGGTTGATTTGATTCTTGCTGATTAATATTATCATGGGAAGGAGAAGATAGTTTTCTTTGATTTTCCAATAAATGTTTCTTCATTAATGCACGTTTACGAGCCGAAGATGATTCCCCTTTATTAGGTCCTGCAGCTTTTAATTTTTCAAGTAATGAATCCATAACATTTGATTCATCGTCGCCTTCATCTTCTTCCGTTCCTTCAACTGCCTTCTTAGTTGATTTGGTGTTTTCCAAGAGCTTCTTTCTTTGCTCATAAAGTCTTACTTCATCTTCACGTCTAATATTTTCAGTTTGCGCCTTCTTGAAGTCATTTATGAAATTAGAAAACTTACTAATGAATGAGTTTCTTACGAAGGAGTCACTTGGATCTTCACCGAAATAAATCATCAATTTATCGAATTCGCTGAAAGTGTAAGTTGCTTGATCCGTTAACAATTCTGATTTCCGTTTTGCTCTTGGAAGTGCTGGTAAAATTACCTTTAATAATCTATCTTGAGGATGGAACTTCGAAACATCACTCAAATTACCAATATCAATAGAGCTTTGAACATTCTTAATAGACTGCGAATACTCTTTACAGTCATTGGCAATGGTTTCAATGGAGAACTTGGCAGTTTCAAGACATTTTGATAACTCGTTAATGAATTCAAGTAATTCTGGGTACTGAGTTCTAATAATCTTTTCCACATAATGCAAAAAGGTCATACTATTTTTATCATCCTTCATGAAACTTAACCGTTGTAATGAGCTTAATTTGAAACCTTGCGCTTGTTTGGTGGTATCATTCATGTAATTACCCACTGCTAAAATAATTTCAAAAACACTCTTCAAATGCTTCGATTGATTTATCGATTCCACAGTTTCATCAATTAATCTTAATTTTTTAACCAAGTCTTCGTAATCTTTTGTGTAGTTGCAAATAACCGTAAGCGATCTAATTCTTGACTTCCAGTAGTGTTGCAAGTTATAGATCAATTCCAAATAAATTCTATCAGGCCTTTGTAATTCATTAGGATCCTTGTCAGGCTTTGAAGGTTCATCAACTTTGTAATCAGTCGAGTAAGGTTCCAAGTTTCTTGCTAATGTATTTGGAATTTCCACTACTTCTTCCTTACCAAAGAATTCAAGAACGGCAATATTCGAAATGACGTCCTTGTCACAACGTAAGACTTTGGCAATAACTTCTTCATCACTGATATTGTTATAATAATGCAAATTAATTCCAAATTGTTGAGCTACATCACGAGGCAAGAAAGTAAGTTTGTCGATATCTTCTTTCTTCTTGGTTGCCAACTTCTTAATTTCTTTGGCAGCGAAAATCAATTCAATCTCATCAAAGACACCCTTATTCATTAAATCATTGGCAATGTTATGAGATTTGGATTTAGACCAGAAGGAACTTCCGCCATTGGATTCGATCTTTTCCCAATGTAATTGTTTCAACTTTCTCTTAGGTCTAGGGTAGCTATCGAATGGGTTGGCAACAGGTGTTTGTACAATAGAAGTGGTAGAACGAGGTGTTGGTGCTGAAGGGAATGGAGGAGGTGGAGGTGGAGGGGATGCAGTACCACCAGATAACGAAGGAGGCAATGGTGGAGGAGGTGGAGGAGGAGCACCACCTAAAGATGCTGGCAATGGAGGAGGAGGAGGTGGTGGTGGCGGAGGAGCAGCCCCAGAAGCACCACCAAGAATAGGAGGTAATGGAGGTGGAGGTGGAGGTGGAGCTGCCGGCTCTGCTGCGGAAGAAGTTTGAAGCTCCTTACTAGGTGAGACAGAACGTGATTTCTTATTTGCTTGGTTTTCAACAGAATCAACAAACTCTTCATTTTCCGAACTACTTAAGGAGGTTGCAAGGTCGTTTTTAACCTTTGAATTTAATTCTTTCAAAAATTTAGGATCCATCATACCAATATTTGTTCTTCTGTTGGATTTGTAATTGGTTCTCATAGGAGAAGCGGTAGAATCATCTGTAGCTTTGCCTCTAAGATACTTGGATTCAATCTTTTCAAAGACAGATTTTCGGGGCAGGCTGGCAGCGGAACCTGAATTACGCTTGACCTTTTTAATCGAAGCCAATTGGGCCTCTAACTGTAATCTCAACCTTTCAACTTCTGCAAATTCTTCTTGAATTTTGGATCGTATTGATGGATCAACGACATTATCATCTTCCATTCCACTAAAATCATTTTCTTCTATAGGGGTTGTAGGAGAAACAGAGAAATCAATATTTAAATCTTTGAAATTATGCTCCAATTCTCTCAATCTTTCCATAGCCAAAAACTTCTGCTTATTGTACATGGCACTATTGTTGAATTTCATAATATCATTTGACTCACTTTGTAAGTTGGATAATTTCTTTCTCAAGCTATCCAATTTCTCCAAATCGTCTCTACGACAAGGTCTTGCGGGATTCTTTGGAATTGGAACGAATTTGATTTCCTCAATTTCAACTTCATCGTCATCTTCATAAGTGACTTCATCATCAACGATTTCTTCTGGTTCATCTTCTTCTTCGTCAGAGGCTGCTACGTCTTCTTCATCTTTAGATGGGTTTACGTAGGTTTCGAAATCAGTCATTTCCAACTCACGAGCCATGGTTTCAATATCAGCCATTTGATTCCGTAATTCCCTTAATCTGGAGCTAGGTTCTACCGAAGTACCAAATTGTTTGTTATCAAGCTTATATTCTGCTTTCTTCCGGTAAATTTGTTTCTGTAATTTCTTGATCAATTGCTCATTATTGGTTTCAATGGAAACGGTAGTTTTACCATTAGTTCTCTTGGAGTTGAATTTGGCCCCATTATTTAACATAATTAATAATTCTCTCATTTCCACTTCCTGCTCTTGTTTTTCGATCAAATGCTTTCTCTTCAAATTGGCCAACTCATGAGTTAATTCTTCATTCATTTTACGAGTACGTAATAACACTGCCTCTTGTTCTCTAACTTCATTAGATAAATTGGTGATCAAACCATCAGCTCCCATAGATAATTGTCGAGACATATCATCACGTTCGGCAATGGCTTCTTCAGCAATCGACTTTTGCACTTTCAATTCCTTGATAGCTTTATGATACATTTCATCAGTACTCATCGAAGAGAATAATCGGTTAATGGCAATTCCAATTGCAGAGTCATCATTGGTGGTATGAACCATGGATATATTTTGAATTAAATCATTTAACAACCGGATACTTCTGAGTAAATCCTCAGAATTTTCTCTTTTCTCTGACTGATTCAAATACAAGTGTTGAATGGCGCTTAAAAAGTATCCTTGAGCTTCACTATCTCTTACGTTATTCCACAAGGAAGATATAAGTTCCACAGGGTTGTTAAAGTCAATATTTTCATCAACGTTTTCCTTTGATTTCAATTCGAGTTCATCATTCTCAGACATTTCAACGAATTTGGCACATTGTTGGTTCAAACTTTCGTAACCTAATTCTTTGAATTTGGCAATTAATCGGTTTAAACCAGCAGCTGTGAATTGAGCACGTAAATGGATTCTCACTCTGAAGTCAATCCCATATTGAATAATGGTGTTAATCAACAACATTGTACCCAAACAATATTCAATTAAATGGTTTTCAATATTGTTGGTATTAGTGGTTGTCCCATTGCCAGTGGCATGAGCGTATTTCAATTCATCGCTAGCTCCCACTAGAGAATTAAGGTATTTACCCTTACCATCGATTGTCTTTTCCACTAACTTCAACCATAATTCGAATCGTTTATAGGATTCAGGAGCTGGTGGCTTTCTTATTAAGTTTTTCTTTGTCATGGTATTATAGGAGGAGATATGGTTGTTAAACTCGAAATATGGTTTTGCTGATAGGGAATCCAAAGCTTTCAAGATTTTATGATATTTACCTTGATCACTATTACCGTGATATGCAATCATGAAAGTTAAAGATTCGGCAGCGATCTTTCTGGTGACAATTCTGGGAGACAACAAAGAACCTGAAATGGCATTTACATAAAGATTGACGTCGGTTTTGATTCTTTCAGCACCAAGTTTTTGGTTCATCATACATTTCAATGCCTTTAGGGTATTGAATTCCTTATCAAACAACTCGTCGTTGATATCGTTAGAGTCGTTGTTATTGATGATCTCGTGGATTTTGATCAAGTACGCAGATAAGATGGCATCCCCCTGGCAATCATAGATGAAGTGTCTTACCCAGTCAATTGGCTCAGTTCTTAGCGAAACCCATAAGTTTTTAAGTTCCTGGGATGTGATGGTTTTGGAGAGGAGTTTTTTCGTGTAGAACTCCGGGTTGGCATCATTGCCTCTATTGGAGATGTTTCTTTCGAATTTTTTGAATTCACTGAGTTTGTCCTGGTAAATCAACATCCATTTCTTATCTGGATTATAGTTTATCATTTCTTGTTTGGCCTGAGGAGGCAATGATTTGAAATCACGTTTCTCCATCAAATCACGAAACATACGATCGATTTGGATGTTCAGATCGGGTCTTTCCAAGTTGAACCCAGAGATGTTATTCGATAGCGAGGACGAGTCTTGGGTGAGATGAGGGTTTGAGATCATTAGGGATGGCTTGGAGATGAGGGACGAGCTGGTGGATTTACGAGAAATGGAGTTCGAGTGCAATGGCGTTGACAGAGTCGGAGCCGAGGGTAGATTGGGCCCATTACCGTTGTTTCTGGCGGTTTTGGTATCGTAGGGATTAGACATCGAGCTCTGGAAACTGTAGGTGGAGGCGTGACGCGAATGATTGGAGCCGGTTACTTGGGCCGAAGGGATTATGGTGGTTATGCTCTTATTGGTGAGGGTTTTATGGAGGGAAATGTTTGAGGACAAGTTGTTTTGACGTTTTTGGTTAGATTTGGCCGAATGAATAGAGGCCGAGTCGAGAGACGAGCTGTCGCTGTAGTTGTTTGAATCGGTTTGGGGAGGGGAGGTATGGGATTTATCTTTGTTTCTACGTAAGTTGAAGATGGACCCTGATGATAATCTGTTTTCACTGGACTTGACGGGAGACGATTGGTGGAGAGGAGCCGACGAAACGATGGGATCGTATGATTCGTAGGGGCGGGACGTTCCCACCAACTCATCGTCGTAATTGCCGTGGTCATAATGGTACGCCGACCCAGGATCAAGCGATTTCTTCCTCATGGTGGTGGGCTCAATACACGAATATAGACGACTAGTACTGGAGACGGGAGACGAGGCAACTATACAAACGGGGGCACCACGGGAGCTGCTGAAGAGTAACTGGACGTAGACGGGCGGAAAAGGTAAAGCCCAGTAAGTAATCAGTCAGTCAATGGTTGGCGGCGGAGGAGGGTGGAAAAGAAAGATTGTGTGGGTTTGGTTTCGAAATCCTGTGTAATGTGTAGCAGATTTTCTCAAGGTAAATAGAGAGAGGCCGGCAGTTTTTCGGCTGCCGGCAGGTGTCTGGGTGTTTGCTCCGAGGGCGCGACACATTTGGGCCCAAGCCAGCGGGCACATAGCGGGCGCTGGGTCCATGGCGCGACGAAAATGGAGGATGCTGGGTCCATTCTCCGACCGAAAATGGAGGCGCCGCCCCCAAGTCAAGCGACGTCTGGGTGCGCATTCAGGCGTGGCCCAGAACCAGTCTAGGACTTGGGGGCTTTTTTTAGGGCCAAAAACCAGGCGGGGGGCTACAGAATGTGTCATTTTATGACATGAAACTGTTACGGGCGGCACATCGACGTGTTATTTACCTAGGCTATACAGTTACTGATGAGTTGGTGGGCTATATACGCGTGAACAAAACAGCCAGGGGATCTCGGGAGCCATGGACGCGGAGCCGAGTGGGCCACCGGCCGAAACACACCGTGCTCCGCACTAACAAAAGCGCCCGTCCATTTGACACATCGTGGGCCGCACTCGGTCCAGTTTTGACACATTGCGGGCCGCGCATCGGGTCGACCCGTTGACACATCCGCGCCTACTGCTCGATGCTTTCCTTGAGCATTTGCAACGTCTCGTCCAAGTCGTTGTTCATCTTCGCTTTGAACTGCTTGGTCTTACTGTTCTTACGCGAGAGCGGCTTGGGTGGCGCCGGCTCGATTTCGGTGTCTACCGCATCAGCAAACTCGTCCGAGTCGTTCTTCTCCTCCATGGTCCCAGTCAAATCGGACGGAGAGGCTAACTGGTTGTGGTTGGGGGCCTGATTGGGGGTGGAGGCAAGCTGGTTGGGGGTCGATGAAACCTGGTTAGGATTTGGGGTCGAAGGAGACGTGACTGGCGTAATGGCTCCCTTGGATCGCCTCTTCACCATGATTTCTTCCTCAAGAATGATCTTGAACGCATCAGCATGGATCTCGTCAATGTTGAGCTCCTCTACATCGTCACTATGGTCCCAGAACCCATTCTTACTCCAGAAAATCTTGTTCCTGATGAGTAATAGTAACACATATAACTTCATGATTATCGATTCGTCGTGCTTATCAACCACTGCTGGCTTAAACTCTCCATTAGCCATTTGCGGCGACCCAAGTCTGGTGCTTGTAGATGAACGATCTCCACTGGCTCCGCTCAAACTGCCTGAGGTTCCATTACGTTTGAATTGAAAGTTGTTGATGTTGATAGGAACCTCGTCGTACTGTGGATTTGGCTTGAGCTTGTAGACATTTGCGTTGATCAACCGTAATTTGGCGAAAAATTCACAGATGTTACGTAGTTTGATCAAACAGAAGTTGCACAATGGATACTCAGCAATAACTTCATGATCATCAGTAGCTATACTTGAATCAGAGAAGAGTTTTAGGGTGTATAATCGAGCGTGTTCCAACACATCATCCTTATGTTCTCCACAAAATGCACAGGGGTCCTTGATGGCAATGGGAGCCAGTTTAATGTCTCGGTTGGTTCCTTTATATGCTAATTTAAATGTTTCATTGACTCCACTAACAGGTTGAATCATAGCTTTACCTTCAATAAGTAAATTCCAGAAGTTCTTTCCCTTCTGCCATCTGTTGATAAAGTTCGAGGCAGGGAGTAAAGGTACGTTAATGCTATTTTCCAATTCCTCGGCCCAGATCTTCTTAAAGTAACGTAATGTCTTTAAATTGGTGAGGTCAAATACAAATTCGGGCTTGATAAGGTGATAAATAAACGTCTTAAAGTCATGCTGGTAATTATTGATGTCAAAACGAATCGATTTGACACTTGGAGTGAAAATTAATGATTGCAATTGCTTATGGTACAAGTTAATTTCGGGGTTGGTTTCCTTGTCATTAATCGACAAGCTATCAATATCGTCAACGCTACTAGTCTTCTTATCATCAGAACCAGTGCCCAAATTGACAACCTCGAGTTTGGGCGTATTGGAACGGGAATTGCCACTCAACTTCTGTTGATCTTCAATCTTAATAAATAGGTTCTTAAGGTCCTTCAATTGATCCTGTAAATTTTCAATAATGGCATTTTTCTCGTCAATTTCTTCGTAAAGCTTCTTGTTCTTAACCTTGAAGTTATGAGTTTCTCGTGAAGCATCACTAACCATTTGATTAGCTTCATTAAACAACGATTCAGAAAGTTCTTCTACTTCACTCTGTAATTTCTTGTTTTCTATCTCAAATTTCTCCCTATCCTTCTTCAACACATCAGAATTCTTGAATAATTCATTATACTTGGGTACAAGTTCTTGATACAGAGCTTGGATCGGTCTTAGCTCCTTTATTGTTGTCTTTAAGTTGAAGTTTTCCTTATGTAACTGCAATACCGTCTCTTCCAATTCTGATTGTTTGGCCACGGCAGTCACCAATTTGGTAGACAACAGCGTCACTTCTCGGGCTAGCCGGGCATCAAATGAATCGTCCTCGGCCATTATACTTTCTGTTATTCTTCTTTTACAGTGGGGGGTCGTCTAACTGTCCTGTTTTGGCACGCATATTTTGGTTTAATGATACCGATTTCCGGACTGCAGATAACCCGAGAAAACATCCGTACATCATAAATGTTTATGTTAGCCATATTGCCAGCTAATACCCGAAATGCCGAAAGTATTGTAAATGGCCTTTTCAGAAAGCAGAAATGCAAACAGCTTGTAGGGCCAGCTGTTGGCAGGAACCAAATTGATATTTGGTGGCAGCAGACATAATTTCGGTGGAGACTTTTTATTGTACAGCACGTGACCCAGCGAATTTTCCCCATACTGATAAGGCTACTACACTACAAGCTCCGTCTTTCTCTGCAAGCATGTACCATCCCCATGATACTCGACCCTTGGGAGATCGAATAAGGAACTCTCCTCGAGATTTCACCGTGAGTACACCAATTGGGTATACCAAAGGGCCCATTTTCTCACCAGCAAGTGGAGAATTACTATCTACAAACAATGATGATTGGATCAAAACTGGTAAAACCCCCATAAACTTGACGATAGACAAACTTCCTTTTGAGATCCGATACAATATTGCCAATGAGCTATCGCAACTAGACTGTCTATCACTAATGAAAACAAATAGAGCCATGTACAATTCAACTCTACCTCGTCTCTACCAGAACATCATAGTAGACGAAGACTTTACCCAATTCAGTAAAGAATACGACTTTAAAGTCTATAACTACGAAAAACTCATCAGTGGGTATGAAATGCTATCTAGTTCATATATCAATAGTTCATATACTTTCAAGAAGTTGCTCCAGTCATACATTGAGCAGTATGATAAGAGACCAGAAGGATTACCCCCAATTAAGATCTTTCAGGTGGTAAAATTGCCTGATTCCATCACTGTGATCAACCACGAGTTGTATGAGCTTATTAAAAGGTTTTTTGCCAAGTTGCACGATGTGCAGCAATTAATTTGGATCAACGATAACTTTCGGTTGGAATTCTTGCAGCAGATTCCCAGCCTCGAGAAAATCACCAGTTTAAATCTTAATATTGCCAATGATGAATTGACTGATTTCGGACGGAGGCTTCCCAATTTGGTCAATTTTACGATAAAACCATTCACAGACTCAAGTAAATTGACAAGAATAGTGAATAAATTGCTAATACATGACGAGGAGAATTTGGCACGATTAAAACACGAGTTGAACCTGTTGCATTTGTCACGGTTCGAAAAGGAATTCAACTATACTAATCCTAGTGCCAGTGACTTAATACTTGATGACGATTCGGAGTTGGAGGTTGATATAGTAGGTCAGTTGTTCAATGACTGCAAATTGTCATACTTACAAAATCTACGAGAACTAAGTATCGAATGCTGTTCCGTAGTTGCTAGTGATGGAGACAGGCTTATTCAGGCAGTTAATTTGGGCAATTTGCGGTACTTAAAATTGAAAAAAATTTGTGAATACCGCCATAGTTACGACATCAGCGATGAGATTACTACCAACTCCGGATTCCTTACCAAAATAAGTCCGCATTTAACCAAGCTAAAACATCTTTGCCTCGACTACCGAGAAAACAAACAAGTAACGGTGCCGTTTTTCTTGGATAATCTTGGTGCTAATTTGCAGTCATTGGACTTGAGTATACGGCTAAACGAGAGCCACGGTCGTGTTGAGGAGATTTACGAACAATACGCGCAGGCGATGGTGAGTAATGGTAAGTACAAAAGCTTCCACACCATTTCAGTTGAAATTTCGGAGCAAGTTGGGTTGATTGACCTCCCAATTTCGATTCCCAATTCGTCTTCGTTTTATGAAAGTTTGGGCCAGTGTGATAATCTAACCAACCTCCGGTTCAGTCCCGTAATTGACGAAAACAACCTTCGGCTCATAGAGCTCATCCAGGCACTACCTAGTTTGAGTAAGTTGGAGTTTTGTGGTACGAAGGCTGGGGGACCCCCTCACTTAGGTTTGGGCACAAATTATCCCACCATATACGATGAATGGTTCAAGGTGCAACATGTGGCCATAATTTTCTTCAACAACAGTTGGAGCCTTCGGTATATACGTATCAACAAGTGTATTTTCGAGAGAAATCACGACGATATCAACCCCCGTGATGGCATTGACCGGTGGTTCGAGCATCACGTCAGGGTTTGACGGACTACGAAAAAGTAACGAAATAATTAATATATTAGTCTATAAATACCCAAAGAAACGAAAAAACCAGAAAGAATTAGTTGCCAGACTTGACAGCGAAACCAAAGATTTCACCGAAGATAGAACCTTGGAATTTTGGTTCGTACTTGACGTTGTTAGATCTGATTTCGTTCATGATAGCAGCTTCTTTTTCTTGAGCAGTCATTTTGATTGGAGTAGCGGTGGCAGCAAGCATTGTGTATGTGTAAAGTATGTAAATTAGATTGAGTAGTGAAGAACAAACTAATATTGACCAACAAACATCAGGATATGCTGGCTTTATATATGAAAATTTGCATTCTGATGAGATCGTTTATTTTTTTTTTTTGCAGCGACAAAAACGGCGCAAAATAAAAAAAGAAACAACGGGCCTTTTTCCGGTATGGTGGTAATTGGCTGTTTAATTTTCGGACTGAAGGCGATTTGCCAAGAGGAGAAACTCGTGTGCCATATCCGTTTTGTATTTTTCTTTTTCGCAAGCCAAAAGTCCGAAGCTGGTGGTCGACAATAATCCGATCATGGCTACGAGGAGGGGCAACGAGTGGGTGGACTTAAGAACACGGTCTCCATCTATGGCCAATGGGGGAAACTATTGGCTTGAGTTGTTTGCGCTGGTGGGGGACTCGAACACGTGAATGAACGTGTCTACATGTTGAGCCCCTATGGTGACTAACAAGCTGGCAATGCAAAGGCCTGACCCTGGCGCCATGGTTTGTGTTAGTCATAATGTTCCACCTTCCCAGGCAGCCGCTAAAGCTTCCAAGTTAATCCGATGCCTAATTGGGAAGGTGTCCCTCGCCCGCTCGGACGATCGGAACCTGTCACGCCAGCAGCAAAATCCGTACCCCCCAGTGTTGCAGCTTCGGCTTTTGCTACCATTTCCCCTACGATTATCTACACCCCTCTGTTGCTGTTATGCTGATATGATATTGCTTACGTGTGTTTCCCCCCAAATATACGCTAGTAAGTGGCGATGTAGTAGCTTAAGGCCATGATCACTATCACCACGAAAAGTTGCAATCTTCCCCTCGTCGTGGTGGAAAACCACAACCCATACCCAATCACCGAGTCTGCCACGGGCCTAACCACAACCTGGAGAACGTAGTCCACCTTGGTGTACTTCATGTAGATTTGGGTGGGTCCGCTGATAGAGAGCGTGTTGTTGAAGTCATGGATGTTGCGGATCTCGTTGGGCACAATTTGGAGGTAGCCCGTTGTGGCAGAGATGATGGATTTGGGGGGCTCGATGGGGATAAGGATGTCGAGATAAACCGGCTGATGGTCTGATTCGAGCACTGGAACTGAGTCATACTTGCGGACTATGGGCTGGCCCACGACACTGTCTTGAAGAACAGGTGACGCTTGCTGTTTGGCATCCCAGGCGACTCTTTGGATGCTTTGGACTTTGTAGGTGGATTGGTAGAAGATACGGTCGCACCACGACGGGCTTCGCTTGCTGTTGTAGATGGCAGTTCCTCGGTTGAACTTATACGTGGGAGAAAACCGTACCTCCCCTTCATCAAACCCCAGAAGCACCTCCTGGTCGTTTCGGCCCTTCGTTAGCTCGTCATGGGCTGTGAATAGCTCTTCGATGTTGCTCTGTTGCTGGCTCAACTCTGTTTGGTCGTGGAGAGAGAAGAGCTGGGCACTAATATCCGATTGACGGTCGAACTTCTTGCACGTACGGTAATTCATGTCACCCATGATGAAACTGTGGGCATTGGGCTTCAAGAAACTCCACCCATCATCAAAAACCAATGCTCTCATGATATTGACGACGTTGCGGTTCCGCTTTAAGTAGTAGTATTCGCCCTCTCCAGCAGCCAAATGGCACAGAGCAAACGTCAATTCCACGTCTTCGGGCTGTTGGGGATCCGTATACTTCACCCTCACCCCAACAGCTCCCTTCATCGTCGACCCGTAGTAACCACAGCCCACAATTGACGTCTGGACCTGATGGAATCGCAGAATGTATGGGGTAATCAAGATTTGGCCCACGGCCCCAGAATGATGGATGCTGATGGTGTAGAACTTGATGTCCTCAGCACCACCGTACTTTCGCTTTAGCGTGTCGATCACTACCTTGTTGATTTGGAGCAAAGAATGGTTGGCAGTGTCCGGAAAGCACCCAGCAAGAATTGAACAGAACTCCTGGAACCCAAAAACGTACAACGATGACGGTTCTTCCGGGAGAACTTCTAGCAATTTGTCCGATACCTCATCGTAGTTGGTGGGAAACCGTCCCAAGTTGTAGGTGAAGAGAAATATGGGGATTTTGGCGTCCATGGTATCGTTTGGTAGGGACATTTGCTGATGCAGTGGGGTTGCTGATTTTTGACAGTTTTTTTCTCGCTTACACGCAAAACATGATTTCTTTTTCTTATCTCTTCTTCTTATCTATATCCTTTAATCCTTCTCTTATCAGCTTGGTATGTCTGGGTTTATAGAGGCACAGAGGCTCCTCCTAGAGGACATCGATACTTTGGAGCAGGCACTCGAGTCGAGGTTGAAACGGTACCCTCATCTTGTGCCTTCGTCCGATGCTCATCTCAAAAAACGACCCCACAAGCAATACCTCCTCCAGACCTACGAATTAAAGTTTTTGGCAGATAAATACAAAGCTTCAGCCGCTAGAGTCGATAAGAAGCGCAATGGAACCATTTTCAAGTCATCTTTGCTGTCTATTGCGGACCCTACTAAGAACCTTCGCCAATTTGATGCTCTCGTGGCCGAGTTGTCTCTCAAACATAACCAATCAGCCCAGGTTTCGGACGTTTCTGAAGACTTATCCCAAATCTACGCCATGTACTCCAGTGCTCCCACCGAGGAGATCAAACAGTCGAAGAATAAACCCCGTGTAAAGCGAAAATACGTCTTGTGCTCTGCAGCCTCTCATCTCGACTTGGGAACCATATTCTCCCCTGCTGAAAACTACGGCAGCTACTTAGACTTAACTCAGCTGTACGACACTTTTAAAGAATTATCAAACGATATGGATGCTACTTATTTGGAGTATTTGTCACTGTTCGATAAGTTTCCCTATGAAAACGTGAATGTTTCGTCCTCTGCCTACAAAACATACCTCCAGGACCTCCTTTCCTACCTAATATCGTTCTGCTCCAAGATAAATCCATTAGCAGATGTCCAGAAGGAGATAGATGAGAAAACTAATGCCTTCAAAACGACCTCCAGCAACGACGATGGCCAAACCAACGACAACGGAGAGGTGTTTTGCGCTTCCTGTAACAAATTATTTGCCAAAATGTCAGTGTACCAGGGCCATTTATCCGGCAAGAAGCACCGAAAAAACGCTGCCAACTCCTCCTCTGCTTCCACTATCAGTAACACCAAAATCGACGAATTTCAAATCCAAGAGGTTGCAAAATTTCTAGCTCCTGTCAGAGAAGCAACGATTGCTAATACGGAACGTAAAGCTGCCCTCACAGAAAGAGAGCGTCTTATAGAAGAGCTCGAAGCCAAAGGAGAAGAATCAGAGTACACGACTATCGAGTCGTCTGGAGTAGATACTGATAACGAATTGAGTGATGATGATAATGACTCGAAGAGTAACCTTCCTCTTGGAGCTGACGGTCAGCCCATTCCTTACTGGCTTTACAAACTTCAGGGTCTTAATCACTCGTTCAACTGTGAAATTTGCGGAAATATCAGCTATAAGGGCCGGGCCCTTTTCAACAAGCATTTTGGAGGAGCTAAACATCAGTACGGGCTCAAGTGCTTGGGTGTTAGTGAGGAGTATATTCCATTGTTTAAGAGCATTACCAGCATCAGCGAGGCTACCGAGTTCTGGAAACAGTTGAAAAAAGAACGTCGTTCTGAAGAGTCCTTCCACGAAAACGCTGTGGAAGTGGAAGACGACCAGGGTAATGTGATGTCAGAGAAGGATTACCTTGACCTTAAAAGACAGGGCTTACTATGAGAAGACACACAAGAGAGATGGGATAGCCAAAAAGATCCTAACAAGACCCCAACGTTTTGCAGCAAACACATTGACATGTTCAACCCACCATCAACTTGCTGATTCAATTCACTTTTGCTAGTCAATTTCCGACTGTTCTCCGCAACTTTCCGAAACCAGCAACAAACCAATTTATAGATCCCCGGATTATCTATTTCCTGTATGTATCTGCATAGAAACTATCAATTTAATCGCATCGCATTAAAACGTCACAATCGCATGCTTTCACATAAAAAATCAGTATTTCTCTCTTTAACTTCTGCTTTTTGAGTAGTAGATGTACAGTCGTCTTCTGCCCTTGCTCCAGTATTTTCCCAGACCAGTAAGAAAGAGGCTTTACGATATGGCTGATAGAATTGGCTCCAAGAGAACGGCTAGTCCTGTACCACACAAGCCCCAACAGCGAGATGAGAATGGATTCAGATTAAAACGTCAAACCATTGATAAGAACACTTTGACGGCTTACGAGCAGTTGGGAAGTGAAAAGTACCAAGATGATACCAACACCATCACCACCCACAAAACAATCTACGAGGAGGAAGCTGAGGGAGCAGGTTACATTATCGACGGAAGATTAAGAAGAGTTAATCCATATTTCTTCACCTATTTAACCTACTGTAAATTGAGATGGAGAGATAGAAAGTTGCTTGATGTGTTTGTCGAAGAGTTTAGGGATAGAGATGCTGAGTTTTACAAGAAGAATATTGCTTCTGGTCAGGTAACTTTAAACAAAGTGCCTACTACAATTGACTCAGTAGTGAAAAATGGTGACTTGATTAGCCATAGATGCCACCGTCATGAACCACCAGTGAGCTCCCGTGATATCAAAATCGTTCATGAAGATGATAGTCTTGTCGTGATCGATAAACCATCAGGAATTCCTGTGCATCCGACCGGAAGATACCGTTACAATACTATTACGAAGATCTTTCAGCACGAATACGGAAAAACTGTCCATCCTGCCAACAGACTTGATAGGTTGACGAGTGGATTAATGTTTTTAGGTAAAAACTCAAAGGGAACTGATAAGTTCGTTCAACAAATCAAAGACAGGTCAGTGAGAAAGGAGTATATTGCTCGAGTTAAAGGGAAGTTTCCTTTAGGAGATGATGAAAACAATGAAATTGTTGTTGAAAAGCCCTTGAGAACTGTGGAGCCGAAGTTAGGATTGAATCGAGTAGATGAAGAGAACGGAAAAGAAGCCAAGACAGTGTTTAGTAGAATATCATATGACTTGGAATCAGATACTTCTATTGTCAAGTGTCGTCCTCTAACAGGAAGAACGCACCAGATTCGGGTCCATTTGCAATATTTGGGTCATCCTATTGCTAATGATCCCATTTACTCCAATGCCAACGTATGGGGCCCTAAATTAGGCTACCTTAATGAAGGAGATGACAAGGAAATTATGGAAAAATTGGACAAAATAGGAAAAACTTCGGGGTCTTCTACTTGGTTCCATCAAGAACAAGACGGAGAGGTGTTATCAGGAGAGAAATGTGACATTTGTGAAGTGGAATTATATACTGATCCTGGTCCAAACGATCTTGAGTTATGGCTTCATGCTTACAAATATGAAGCAGCAGACAAATCATGGTCCTACAAAACTGACTATCCATACTGGGCCATTGATCCTCATCGTAAATTCATGGAATTAGCCATCGAAATGGCAAATAAATGTGGGGAGACTCAAACCCAATTCAATGTTGGAGCCGTTCTTGTGGTAGATGGAGAAGTGATTTCTACAGGGCACTCTAGAGAATTGGAAGGAAATACCCATGCTGAACAGTGTGCTTTGGAAAAATATTATGAAAAGACCGGAAGCAGAACTGTGCCCAAAGGAACGGAAATTTATACTACTATGGAGCCGTGTTCCTTAAGATTGTCAGGTAATCTTCCTTGTGTAGATAGAATATTGGAAACTTGTATAAAGACCTGCTTTGTCGGGGTTGTGGAGCCAGATATCTTTGTCAAAGACAATACTGGATATCAAAAATTGACTGAAAAGAATGTGGAGTACATCCATATTCCTGGCTACGAGGAGAAGTGTTTGGAGATAGCCAAGAAGGGCCATGAAAAGATCGAACAGAAGTGATTGTGACATTATTCATTAGTCTATGTAAATAGTTAGTCGTGGGGTTGGTCATGCGTCGTCATCTGAGAAGTCAATTATAACCTCTTTTCGAGAATATACAAACACGTCTCGTCTTCGATTGTGTAGGTTTTCTGTAGTGTTGGAGTTAGCTTGTTCTGATAGTTCGTTATTAGTGTGGGTTTGTGTGGGAGCTTCACGAGTGATCATTCTCTCTTCGATATCTTTTGCGGATTCATTATGAACATTTCCCGTGAATGAGGGTGTTGATACACTCACTGAACGAGGAATGGCCAAACCAGTAGCAATAATATTATCTGTCAAGTCCAAAAACACCAGTTTGGCTTGTTTCAAGGACTTGAACAATTTGGAAGTTTTGCTCTTTTGATCCTTGTTAATCAAGATCGGTGTATTTAAGTCGGAGTCACTTGCTGTCAACACCTTGGAGTGGTTTGAAGTGGACTTTTGCGAGCTCTTGTCGGGGCTGATGTCGTTATTGTTGTTGTCGTTGTCATTATTGTCTTCAGGGTCCAGTTCTACGAAAAGTTCATATTTGTCGAGCTCACACAATTCATCCTCATAGAATCTTCTACCAAGAACCCCATCCTTCTCCTTCTTTCGAAGAATGACATTGATCTTGTTGCACCATTCCCACGGAATGACCACGCAGATCACGTAAGTTACTACGGAGAAGATTTCTGACAATTCGTAGACCCAGGCATTGGACACATCTGCGATGAAAAATGCCACGGGACTGTAGATGAGTATCACGGTAAGGATCGAGAGCAACCAGATGTCTCTGTTTGCGATAATGTAATGGATTTTAGTGAGAAGAAACACTGATATTAGGGCAGCGTAGCAAAAAGACATGGCAATCCTCACCAAATAGATGAAAGCAGGAAGAATATCGCCTGCTTCATCTTCTTCCGAAAACCGGTGAAACTTTGTTACTGCCCAGATGACCTGGGAGGTTAGAGAAGCTATAACTCCCACGAAGAACGTAAGTCTTTTATCAGTTTGTCTCAGGAAGATTCTCATGATGATCTGAACCTGGTTGATCTGAAGAAGTATAACTACCAAAAGATCAATTACGTTTAAGTATACGCTGTTATTAATGGAGTCAAGCAAGAGAGCCCCATGGAGAAAGCCCTGACGTTGTTGGTCGTGCAATACGACGATGGATTTGATGACGGTAATAAGCAAAAACACCGACGAAAGAAATGTAGACATCTTCAAAAGGAGAGACGGCCGGATAGTATAATTTGTTAGCACGAAAAGCGTAAGGAACCATGTTATCACTGCCAGAGTAGATATGGAGTATACGATGGACACTACACTATAAGCAAACGAGCCCTTAGTATCGTATTTGGTGAAGTTTTTCCACGAGGATTGCACCATCGGGAGTGACTGGGAGAACTTGTTCATAATGAGCCCAATATTGGTGTTTAACATGGGTACAGCGTCTTTATAGCATTGCTGACGGTAGATACTCTGTTTCATATACTCCACCGGAGAGTCGAAATCGTGCGAGATAAGGAGTCCTTCCGGGAGGTGGATGGGCTTGCACGCCGCATAGACCTGGGTAATCCACTGAGAGTCTCGCCAATACATGTTGTGGAGAAGAGAAGGAGAAGAAGGCGTAGGAGGAGGAGGAAGAAATATCAAGCAGATGATGGCCTTGGCGACACCCGTACACCAAACGGCGGGCCAAATAGAGTTTAGCGAGCGAAGCCGTGGGTTGGGGGCAGAGAAGGGAGATAATGGGGAGGTAATGGGCAGAAAATGGGTAGGTGTAGGCAGAGGATTGGGCAGAGCGGACCAGAGCAATGGGAGGGCAGAAGGTTGGAGGGCGATATTGGCAGAATCAGCTGGATATGGGTAGGCAGAAGAGAGTTCACGGCGAGACAGCGCGATTCCGAGGGGCCCAGCCTGCCCACTGTCTGTCCGATTCGCACCCTCGGTCTGTTCTCTCGTCCCATTCGCACCGTTCTCTGCCGCCCACTGTCCGCCCACGATCCGCCTATTCTCTGTCCCATTCTCTGTCCGATTCGCACTCGGGCCCTGCCCGCTCCCTGCCCGCTGCGCGTCGGAATGTTCAACAGGCCCCTGCGCGGAATCTGGCCTCTAAACGAACCTGCCCGGTATGACAGCTTTTCCCCTGTCATTCTTCTTCCCTACATTACCCCAGCTACTCCCGTTCCCACACCATCCCCTTATCCCTCACGCCGCCGGAGTCGTAGCTTTTGCAAACTCTGACGTGCCCCCCCTCTTTGCTGGTCTGTTTATGCATTGATTCCCTCTTCCCCAATGGCAGTGAACGAATCAGGGAATAACGAGCTATTAGCCACCCCCAAAACCCACCAACGGTCCGACTCGTCGTACTCCCGCAACTACTCCTTGATCGACATCTACGACGACGACAATCTGTCTGCCGATTCCAGTCCCGCCAAGCTCCCTGCCAACGATAATGACGTGGTTTCGGCCGAAATCACCTCTTCCAAGAAGAATAACCATAGCAGTGGGTCCACCGACACCACCATAGTGCCTGGAGTCGACCCAGACTCCGCTATCCAGCCGGCCCTACTCGTAAAGCTCCAGCTCCGGGACTCTTTCCCCGATTCCGCAGATAATACCACCACCAAGGGCTCTAATCAAGAAGTATACCTCCAAATCGACAAAACTCGCTCCGGGAAAGAGCTCCTTCTGTCAGACTTCGACCGGTACGGCTTCAAGAAGGTATCTGTCAACTTTGCATCCAAGAAAGAGTACAATTCGTGGTATCAGGAATACGATTCTCATTTGTCCAGAAGACGAAAGAAATGGGATCTTCTCATGAAGAACAATGGATTGAGTATTGAAACTTCTACTATCCCGACCCGTTTCCCTCCGAAATCAGATAAGGTGAAGAAACTCATACGTAAAGGAATTCCTCCCGAATGGAGAGGCAATGCCTGGTTCTTCTACGCTGGAGGATACGAAAGGCTCAATAAGAACATCGGAATCTACGAGCAGATCGTGGAGAACACGAAAGGCATCCATAATAAAGACACAGAAGTCATCGAAAGAGATTTGAACCGTACGTTTCCAGATAACAGGTTTTTCAACGAACTAGCTGGCAAAAACACTCCTTCTTCTGCCTCCACCAGCGATTCTCCGGCTGACGAAACCGAGATGATCACATCATTGCGTCGAGTGCTCATTGCGTTCGCTCATTACCAGCCCCAGATAGGTTACTGCCAATCCCTCAATTTCCTTGCTGGATTACTCCTAATATTCATGAGTGAGGAGCATGCCTTCTGGATGTTGGTCATTACTACCGAACGGATCATCCCGAAAGTCCATTCGGCTAATCTCGAGGGTGTCCACACCGACCAGGGTGTATTGATGTTGTGTGTCAAAGAATATATTCCTCAATTGTGGTCAATACTTGGAAAAACCTTTGATGGAAACACCCTTTCTCCTGACAAAATCCTCTCTCGGTTGCCCCCAGTAACTTTGGTGACTTCCTCATGGTTTATGTCCCTTTTCGTCGGAATTCTCCCTTTGGAAAGTTTACTTAGAGTATGGGACATTCTATGGTACGAAGGCTCAAAGACCATTTTCAGAATCTCACTCACCATTTTCAAACTATGTTTTGATGATCCTGAGTTCCAGGACACGAGAAGTCACTCAGGAGGAGCAGAAACCGAGCAGATTGAATTATTCCAATTCATGCAAAATTTCCCCAAAACCATCAGTGATCCTGACCTACTAATAGATAATTGCTTCAAGAAAATTGGTGGTTATGGGTTTGGTTCGCTTTCACAGGATGAAATCAACAAATGTCGAGAATTTGTTGCTAAACAGCGAAGTAAGTTGCAAAATAAAAAGAATGCCACCCTCATGACAGCAGAAATGAGTGAAGAGGAAAGAATCGCCTTGAACAACGCCGGTAGTTTAGGTAACTCTGAAGATGAAATTCATGATATATACGGATTCCATAGGTCAATCATGAGCGGAGTGGCCTGGAATAAAAACATCAGTAACAAGATGAAAAAACGATTTACGAAAAAATCAAAATAATCTCCTCTCAACGGATAAACAATTGTACATCAGACGGAAAATCATTGATCCGTCACATTTATAATAATATTTATTAATAGATAATTATGCATTCATACCTCACAGTAGCATAAAAAGAAATTTTGACTGCTAAAATATGTCAAGCGGCGACTCCAGGAGATTGGGTTTTCTAATGAGCAAAAAAATATCCACCAAATCCCAACTCCTCTTCTTACCACCAATGATCCAGTATCCCTACTTGATATCCAGATTCGCTGACCCGGTTATTGCTGTGAGTATGGGGGTGGCAGCTTACTACCTCCATGAGTACCGAGTTGGAAGACCTGCTGGCCATGGCCTCAACGACTTGCTCCAAAGAAGATTCAGCAGTGAAAAATCTGACAACTGATGCATTCCAGCTGAATGAGCTGTAGCAGATTCTTAATAGAGTCCAAGGTACTTAATAGATCCAAATTCAGACTAGTAAGATTCTACAGTATTTAATGATCCTGGTTATATATTTAATATACACTCAAATGACAGCTTTTTGTAGTTTTTCAAACACACCGTCTGCCTGGTCGCCCAAATCTTGTTTCAACAAATCGTGAATCTTTTTCCATGTCAGTTGAGATACCACGGCTTTGGTTGCATCTGGAACAGAGACTATGTCATCAAGTTCTGCTGGTGCAGGAGTCTGTTCTTTAGGCTTTGGAGCACTTACCATCACCATAAATGACACATTTTCAGTAAGATTTGGTACTGCTGATAATATAGATGAGTCCTGGATAACTTTTCCTTTTATCATGAACTTCAAATCAGTAGGTTCTACGGCGGCCAGCTTCAATTCTGGCAATGATTCTATCAAATCAGATTTGATCTTGTATATGGAATTGGACAACGGCACTTTTTCCACCTCGGTAGAAAACTTATAAGGTGGTTTGATACTTTTGAATGTTATTTTAACGGCTCCCCCAGTAGCAGCTTCGTCAAACTGGGGAAATGGAGCTTTGATCTCTGGTAACGTAGGCCCTAATGATGCTAGTTTGTTATAGCTATCGGTGGAATAAAATGTATCTGGTGATGCATTATTCGACAAGTTTATAAGCTGGAGGAAAGTACTGGTGAATACCTTAGCTTCGTCCGACATTTCTGTGGTGGATGGAGGTTGAATGTGCTAATGAGAGTATGAAAGTTCACAGTCTCTTTTTTCTCATTAAAATCCTCAAGATATAGCCGAATCCAAATTTAACCTCCAACCATCTTTTTTTTTTCTTTCTTTGATTGCCACTCAATTGCCCTTTGCAAAATGAACTTCTTCAAGTCCTTCAGAAACGACAATTCAAACTACCTCCCTGTGTCTCAGGACGACATTCCCCCAGCTGCCGAACTGGTACCTACTAATTCTAGTACTTTCCAAGCCAGACTAGCGAAGTTAAATCCATTTAAAAACAACTCAGTGTATCTCGAAGATGACGAAAACTACGTGACATCAGAGCCTGGCTACTTTGAATTATCCCGTTGGGACCGGATGTTGATTTTTGCCCTCACTTTTGCTGGTTCCGTATGCTGCTATACCATCTGTATCTTCTTATTCCCCATATTGTCATTAAAGCCTCGTAAATTTGCCTTGTTGTGGTCTCTAGGATCCATCTTCTTCTTGGTGAGTTTTGGGGTATTACAAGGATTCCAGGCCTACATGCTTCACTTGTTCCTGTCGACAAGAATCATCTTTACCGTGGTGTTTGTCACCAGTATCATACTTACTTTGGTCAGTAGTTTATCGTTGAGGAGTACACTTTTATCAATAATATTCGCTGCCATACAACTCGTGAGTGCTTTATGGTATACAGTAAGTTATTTCCCTATGGGAGTACAAACACTTAATTTGGCTGGTAGTGTCGCCAGAAGTCAAGTCGACAGCTGGATTAGCTCTTAAATTGATATTATATAATGATAATTATGAACTACAATCCTCACTCTGTAGATAAAGTAGTTATTCCGGGTTTATAGATATAATTGTTCCGGGACGCAGTTATGTTATCAGGTGTCGCAGATAAATTATTATTATTTACTAATCTATAAAATAAATGCACAGCTAGTGGTAGAGAGCTAAAAATTCTTCTTCTCCTTTACTCAAATCAGGAAAAGATGCCTCCAAACTCTTTTCAACAACCTTAGCAATAGCTGGAATATTATTCTTATCATTGTTGGAGGTATTCAATAAATCAATAACTCTGGTTGCAATAGATTTTGGCTTCAAGTCACCCTTTGGATCCAAAATCTTACTGAGGTTCTTTAATGACTGTGAAGCCAAAACGTATTTACCTCTGTTTTTATACAAATCAAATGCCAATTCCCAAGTGATTGCATACTTATCGGCTTCCGTAGTCAATTGCTTGACGTACACCAATAATAATTCGAGAATTTGACCATTACTATTGTTGACCAAGTCACCCAATAATTTGGCACCCAAAGGATCAGCATCATCCTTCTCCGATTCGACTTTAGAAATCAACTCGGCCTTCTTCTTGACATTAGATGCTTTAGCCTTCTTCTTTTTGTTTTTATTGTTCTTTTTGGCTTTGGCGGCTCCTGCAGTACCATTCTGGGCTGTTGAGGCATCCAATTCCTTTTGCAATTGCTGCTGGTTGTAAATATCCCAATAAATTCCAGATAATCCTTTAATGGCACGAACATAAATAGGAGTTGAGTGGATTTTATCTTCCCACTTCAACGTTTGAATGTAGTCCCTAGGGGTACCACGTCTCATACAATAAGAATGGAAATCAAATTGGTCATCATAGAATGTCTTGAAGTTTTTAATGATGCTATGGAATCTTTTCAAGGCCAAACCTTTATAAATTTCGATATTTTCAATCAAGTCAGCTTCAATAGCTTGGAATTCTTCGGTGACGGTATCTGGTTTGGTTAAATTCTTCAACTCTACTTCATATTCTTTATAAAGACGAGTATAGGCTTCGGCACTTTCGATCAAAACCCAGTTAACTTGCATCAAATGTAAATCTTTGCAACCATTAGGTGAATCTTCATCCAATTTGGTAAATAAAGAAATGGTTTCAATAGCCTTGTTCACTTGGTTTGATCTCAATAAATACTTGGTAGATTTGGAGTTAATGAAACGATCTTGTAAATCTAATTTACGACCTTCTTCCATAAACTCACTAGCTCTAAACAAATCACCTTGATGCTTGACCACACGGGCTTTAACAATGTACAATTCAACAAGCGTAGGAGAGTGCTCTAAAGCTTCATCAATGTATTTGGTGGCAAGGTCAAGTTGGTTTTTGTACAAGAAATGTTGAGCTAAGAAGTATTTGGTCCAAAGGATGACAGTAGGAATTTCCTTAGGAGCTTTATTATCATGGAAATCCAACACAATTTTTTCAATGATGGCCAACTTCTTCTTGTTCTTGTATAAGGGCTTAACGTTGACGAAAGTAGAAGGAACTCCACGTTTCAACTGATCCACGATATACTGTTCAGCTTTAACTTCAAACTTTTCGTTGGTCGAAGGTAAGAATGCCAAAGGAAGCAATTTAGGAGGATCGGAACGGGGGTAGAATTTACTAAGCTTCTCATACAACTTCAATCTGAAGTCAACAGATTTGGAAGTGGTTCCCAAAGAAATTTCCAACAAGTTGTAGTAATCCACATTGTCAGGGTTTCTCTTCAAAAGTTCACGATAAATTAACGAAGCTTCCTTAGTTTTGCCTAAATACATGTAATACTTGGCCTTGTATTCCAAAACAGATAATCTGTCCTTAATTTGGTCATCATCTTTCTCCAAATGGTCCAAGGCTTTCTGGTAATTGCCAGCCTCTGAAATGATAGAGTTCTTGTAGAGAGCACATTCAGATTGTTCGTAACGGTCAGCATCGGTCAAGTGATCTTTTATTATGTCTTCGATCTTCACCAAGGTAGCAACAGCACTATTATAGTCACCATTTAAGTGGTGAGCTACTGCAACAGCAGTCCAGTTAGCACGATAACCTGGCTGAGATTCTAAGTAAGCTTGACGAGAATCCTTGAGGTTTTTGTAGTCTCTTGTTTGCGCTTGCATGAATGACAAATCTCTTAAAATCTGCTTATTAGGAGATCCATTATCTACGGTAGCCTTAAACCATTTAGCAGCTTCAAAGTAGTTTTCCACATTTCTGTAATAGATTCCAGCCAAATGGTCTACTAAGTAGTTGTTGGGTTCTTTGCCTACTGCTTTCAAAATATAGGGCTCGGCCTCGGACTTATGGCCCAAATTGTAGTTTAAACATCCTTTTAAAGCTAAAGATTCGGCATGGTTCGAGTTCTTCTTCAAGTTGGTTTCGATTAATTTCAATGCCTTTTTATACTGCTTTGCGTCGTAAAGTTTCAACGCCTCACGGAAGTTGGCGTCCTCCTTGTTGGCAAGGATGGGAGAGTTTCTTACGACCATTATCGGGGAACACGCTACGGATCTGGAGGTGCAAGATCAAGTTGAGTGTGCCAGATTTGACTCCCAGGTTTTTCCACCGACGTCGCATCACATGACCAGATCCGTGCACCAAGTGTACGGGTGCAGTGTTGGAGGAGGTACGGGTTTGATTTGGCGAGGAGTATGCAGGGGCCAATCTGGGGCTGGTGGTGCACGGGTGTCGGTTTCTGTTCTGGTCTCTGGTGTACAGGTCTCGATTAGTGAGATCGTGGTGTACGGGTGTTGCTTTCGGGATTTGGTCTCCCGGTGCACAGGTTTTATTTGTTGGGTTTATGGTGTACGGATTTCATCCGGCGTTAATAGGCGATGTACGGGCCTTCGACTACGGCTGGGGTCGGCTTTGTCGTGTCGGCTATCTGATTGCTAGTGCAGCAACCCGATGGGTCTGGCTCTTGGTCTGGGTCCTTCTTATTACCGGTGCTTATCAATCGTGGTGCCACCTGGCCTTTTCCCTCCCAATCCGGTGTCATGTTAGCCCCGATGTCTCGTATGCGTTGTTTGCAGCCTGCCGAGTTTATCACCGGGCTCAGCATTAAATCCGTTGGCATCTCCGGAGGCGGAGGTTATAATCTGCAGGTTAAGTTCCGACACCGCCGCTTACATACGTCAATTTCACACGTTTAAACGCCCCGGCTAAGCGTAGGGTTCAAGATCGATCGGAACAATAGTATGAAGTCATCGCAGGAGTTACTGAATTAGTTCCAGTATTGCCACCAGATTCTTTCATTAAACGTTGGGTTTGCGTGAAACATTATTTCTTGTGTACATATTCCGTTATATTCTGGTCCCATACTTTTTGTCTTCCTCATCTCTAGTCCTCACCTCGAATGGTTAACCCGTAATGGAGACTGCAAAAGTTAACCGAAGCTGCGATTTTTGTCGTCGGCGTAAGAAGAAGTGTGACAACGGTCATCCTTGTTCCAACTGTCAGGGTATTCAGAATCCCTGTGTATACTCAGCTCCTAAGCAGAGAAAGAAGCGTAGCAAGAAGAAGCCCGAATCCCAAAATAATGCTATTGATACCTTAAACCTGAGAATTAACAATCTCGAATCATTACTAATCAACTTGACAACCAGACTCGACAAGAGTTTGCTCAGCAACAGCGACAGTGCCTTGGTAACTCGTCGAGTACTCAAAAGAAAGCCTAACCAAGTCTCTTCCGATAGTTCTGATGAAGGAAGCAGCAACGAAAGAAGCTCTAGTGCCAGTGATTATGATAGAAGAGAGCCTATCAATGAGCTAAGTTTTAACAGGAACCCCAGTAGCGATAATACCAACAACACCACCACCAATTTCAGTGCTATTACCTCTAAATTTGGCAGTAAATTCAATAATGGCTTCAAAACCTTGAGTGTTTCCAGCACTTCCAGCGTCAGCAACTCCAACCCCAGCACTGGGAGTACTAACCCAACCGATACTTTGTCCCTTACATGCCCAGCATCGCAAGTTAGCCTAGTAAAACCTGCTCCTAAGTTTGGGCATCCTTCCGTCTTCTGTATGCTTTCGGAAAAGAGCTTAACATGGATGAAAAAACGACTCAGAGACAACATGAAGGTGATAACACCATTGCTAAACATGCCTCGGGCCCTCTCCAACTCTATGAAGACGTTATCGGACATTTGGGTCAGCAACCCACCCAGAATTACCTACAATCTGGTGGTAGATGGCCCTGATTTCATCTGTTCGGATGCCGCCGTAGTAACAGGACTTCTTGAATCGTATTATCACACTCAGAATGTTGATTACTTCTGCTCTTTGGAACAAATTAAACCCTTGTTCCGTCGTTATTTCCATAACCAGAATGGCTCGCTTCCAGTCCATCGTTTCACCTCCAGTCAGTTGCTTATTATGAACATTGCTTTGGCGTTGTGTGCTTGTAATCGTTCGTTCATCGACGAGGCAGCTAAACAGGCCCATCCTGCTTTGGCCCAAACTTCTAGCCAGTCATTAAACCAGTTGAAGTTAAGGTGTTTCCAGAATGCTATCGTTCAGTTCAAAAATCTCCAGGTTCAACACGAAGGTATTGAAACCGTACAAGCTTTGATTCTTTTGATTATTTACATCGAATACAATTTTGCCTCCGACTTTGATATCTTCCAAATGATCAGTTCCACCCTCATCAAATACGCCAAGGATCTTAAACTTCATAGAGCTTCATCGCTAGCCAGTTTTCTGGTTGACGAAGGCATCTTTCGCCGGATATTGTGGTCTTTCTGTGAGCTTGTGGACACCGAATTATGCTACAGATGTGGTAATCCTCCTCTTATCAACATGGACGATGTCACCACCCTCACTGAACACGATTCCCACATCTTTTCCGTGCCCACCAACCCTTTCGTGGACAATAATGGACCTCTGCCGGCTCAGGTGGACCAAGTGGTAGAAGCCTGTAAAAGAATCGACCTAGGAGTGGCGGCATACTTTGTGTATTTCACCCTTATCTACACCAGAATCCGTAAGTCCAACTACCAATTGTTGTACGGGCATGTTAATGATAATGAGGACATTATCAAGAAGAATGGAGTATTGTCATCGTTAGAAAAGGTTAATGAACAGATGTGCAAGCTCTCTAATTTAATGGACCCCAGCGTAAGACCTACTTTCCACAACGACCCCAAGTTTGATTCTTCTGCTACCGTGCCAGACAACTGTAAGTTGTTAACTTTCCGTGGAGCCACTAAGCAGCGTGTGGACCAGCTTAGTATGGTGTTTAAAACCCTCTTCTTCACCCACTTGTCTACGTTGAACAAGATAGCTGTTCTTTTCTACTACAATGATAATCCTTCAGAAAAGGCCCTTCGTCTTGGGGATTTGGCCATGCAAAGTGCCAGAACCATCTTACACATTTCCTTGACCATTGAATTCTGTCCCAAAGAGTCGGTGTCGGCATTTGCTGGAGGTATTTGCTTCTACCCATTAATGTCTTATCTTACCATTGCCGGTAACATTCTTGCTTATCCTCACACCGAAGCCTCCCACCACGACTGTTTGTTGCTTATTCAAGTATCCAAGCTCTATGCTAAGTGCTCCTACGAAGACTCTCAAAGTCGCCAGCAGGGAATTACATCTCCACTTTCGTCTACTAACTCAACGTCGACTCCTTTAGACGACTCCTACGCTGCTATGTCCAAGTTAACTCTTATGGACTTGTTCACTCGTATCTTGTTGCGTCCAGTGATTGCGTTGATGGCAGCAGAAACGTCTCATGACTACTGTAAGGACATCGAGGGATTGAACGACTTTTTGAATGGATCTGAAGATATCTTCCCTGATCTTTTCGTCCAGGATAACCAAGAGGTTAGTTTTGTTATCAACAAGGACAACGCAAGACCCTACACATCTCGAGCCTCGTTGAACTACGGCTCTCCTCTTGATTTCTTCAATTCACCATCTCCTGGAAATATAGGGCCGGCCCCAGGAACAAGTCTAGGACTCGCTGAAGGACTTGCTGATACCCAGCCAACCCAGTTTTTGGGAGAGATGGTGGGATCAACCAATCCGGTGATGTCAGATGCCCAGTTTTTCGATGTGTTTGGAGAAGATGAGTTTATGAAGCTTCTTAACTCCCAGTTCTACACATTCCCCAACTTTCGTCTAGATACATTTGAGACAACGGCAGAATAGGGTGCCAAGCACATGCTTAGCGAAGTGAGGCAAGCTGCAAGGGTACTGAGCCAGTAATTCCGAATGTGGAGGAGACGTTGTGTTCGCTGAGGGGTACAGAACTTCGGTGACTGAAATTACAGTTGCAGCTGACAGGGTAAAAAGTTCAACTAAGAGTTGATTTCGAAAAATGGACAGACCAATGAACAGATCTTGGAATGATCCCATACGTGACATCGGCAGGTCAACGGGACGGAGCTTACGTCTACGGAGGTAATCTGGAAATAGCGCAGTCTAAACCGGACATTGGAGCTGTAACACGACATTCCTTCGCTGATCGTGATCTAGGCCTAACACCAGATTAGCTCTGTGTGTGAAGCTTATCTGCGCTATTATGCTAACTGTCTTGCCTGATCTAGTGTTTATCCGTCTGCCTGTCAGCCTATCGGTTCTTACTGTCTGAGTCTTGGCTACGGTCTGAGACTTGCTACTGTCTAAACTGTCTGAGACATTCCTACTGTCTGAACTTGCTGTTACCTCTCCGGCCCTCTACTACCATTTTATATTTTCCATAGTGCGATGTCTTGAGTTCTCGGTCACATTTCATTAAATCCGTCGCACCCGGCACCTCGGAAGCGGAAGTTGGGCCCTCCCTCCGCTCCTCGGCCGAGCCTGTGTTTGACACTGGCAGCGCCCCGCGGAATTATCATCTGAATTCAGCTGCCGGGCTTAAAGCCTGCTTCCAGTATTTGCGTCCATAAGCAGACTGTAGCCCCGGCACACAACAATAAGCCGTCTTTGCCTCTGTGGTCTATTGCCCCAACGGTCACACTGCGGCTGATCCATGATTTCTCCTGGTTCCTTCAAATTCCTCGTCTGTGTTGCCACCTGTCCCACCTCATTCTGGTGGGCCCAACGGGCTGAATTTTTTGGCCCCATCATTCCGCCGTCATCTGATAGGCCCGCCCAGGAGGGCAGCGATGTCGCGTTTTCGTTTTGTATTTTACTTTATTTTTCGCTCTTTTTCCTCTGCGATTCTGTCCGAAGTCCTCTTCGATGCCACCTCCATCAGATAAATACATAAATAGCCTCAAAATCGCAAATTTACTTTATAGCCTGGCCATTTTACTCCAGATTTTTCCTGTTTTTAATCCGTTAACCCCAAATCCTTGTATATTTTTGTATTGGCTTATAGTCCGGGCAATTAGGCAATCCCCTTCCTGACTTAATGCCCTGATCCCGTGGTCCTCCACTTTCTCCCCCACAGAATATTTTTCCGATACCATGGCTGAGCCCTCTCTCATGCCATTACCTGCTCCCTCCTCCTCCAACTCGTCCAAAAAGCGTATCCGCGTGGCGTGCGACACCTGCCGCCGTAAGAAGATCAAGTGCAATGGTGGCTACCCATGTTCCAATTGTCTCCAGGCCAATGAGCCCGATTGTCACTATAAAGAACGGCCCAAAAAGGACCCTAACACCACTAAAAAGCCCAAACGGGCCTCCACCATCAAAACTTTGGAACAACTCGACAGCAGAATGCAAAAATTGGAATCTTCCATCTCCTTAATAGCCTCGCAGTTGCTGTCCATAGTCCCTTCTTCCTCGGCCTCTGGTATTCACCCTATAACCCGTAAACCAGAGATGGCATCTGACCAAGAGTTCGATTCCGAAGATGACGATGACGCCAACGAAAACGATGATAATGACGACGACGATGATGATGACGAAGAAGAAGAAGATGATGATGATGATGACTTCTTCGACGACAACAACAACTCAAGCACCAGCTCTCCTACCTACCATGACAACTACCCTAATAAAAAACCCAAGAAAAACAGTACTGCCAACTCCACTAACGACGCTAATGATAAAAATGACAGTAGGGATTCCAAAAAGGAACCGGCTGCAAAACGTAAAGTACCAAAAAACCTCTTGCACAATCGTAAATTCGAAACCCATTTCGGAAACCATTCCTTCTTGGGAATATTCTCCCAGAAGAGTTTGCGCTGGATTCTCCAGTCCTTGGGGACGGAACACTACGATATTATCGCTCCTTTCTTCAAATTCCCCTTTGCGATCCAGCGTAAAATGAAGAACTCCATCGGCAGATGGGTGGAAGTTCCTACCCTTTCCGAAGCCGATAGAACAAGACTCGAAACTCCGTTCCCTGAAACCCCAGAACTCGCCTTTGCTCTTCTTGATACCTACTACGAACGTATCGTGCAGTGTCGTGTTTTGCTTCCAACTCCAAGAATTAGAGATTTGTTTGAACGATATTATGGCTTCAAAGGTGATCGTAAACGAGTCGTCAAGCCTTCTGAGTTGTTAATTATGACCGTGGCTCTTGCCTTCTGTCTTTGCTGTAAAGTAGAAAGTGACAATCGTCCAGTCGACTCCTTGGGAAAACTAGAAATCCCTGAAGTCATCAAATCACTCGATGCCAAAACGGCATTGGACCTTCAAAATACCTATCTTGATAATGCCATCTACTACTACCACAAGATATCCATCATTAGTGAGGGAATTGAAACCATAGAGGCTATTCTTTTCTTAGTAATGTACGTGGAAATAAGTTGGTTTTCTTCCCACGTCAATTTTGTCCTCACATCAGTAGCTATCAGATATGCTCAGGAATTGGGATTCCATAGAGCTGAAGCTTATGAAGGTTTATCTGAAGAGGAAAGTACTAGAAGAAGAAAAATTTGGTGGTACTGCTACTACTTTGATCTTGAAATTTGTTTTAGAAGTGGTAAACCTCCGGTGATTAATGCTTCTGATGTTAGTAATCATTTTGGTCCTGAAGTCCATCTCTCACCCTTCAGTGTCATCTCTCCTGATTCTATGGTCCCCACCAGTTTATTGAATGATCATTTAACCTTCCCAGAAGTGAAATCAAGTTTTGACTATTTGCACGCCGATGACGGATTGGTCTATCACCATTATTATTTCACTCTACTCACCAGACTTCGGAGTAGGAGTTATAAGACGTTGTTTATGGCTAATGCTAAAATCGATAATTTTACAGCTTTGTCGACCGCTTTGGACGATATTAATAGTGAAATGTTTGAATTAAGACATTACATTCCTGAAGATGCCAAACCTTACTTTCACAATCATCCTTCTTTCAAACCACTTGAATTGAAAACAATTAAAGATGATAGTAAACTTGCGGTGCAATTGTCCTATTTTTCTCATCTTATGACAGTGAATAGAATTCCGCTGTTGGTTCGTACGTCAGACTATGACGAGTCGAGTCAAAGAGGTGTAAATTACAAAAATTTGTCCTTAGACAGTGCTCGAACTATCTTGCTTTTGGTGAAAAGTTTCTCCCATAGAAGTTCCTTAGCATTTTTCAACTGGATTGTATTTTTCCCATTATCAGCATTTTTGAACTTGCTGGCCTCCATTATTAATCACCCCACAGCACCCGAAGTATATGATGATATCAACTTGTTGATTGACTCGTCGATGAATTTCTTCACTCTGGCCATTCATCTTGATAACTCCAAACGTAGTTTCATTCAACAAAATGAAGACACATTAATCTCTGCCATCATTAAATTGATGTTGAGGGTAGTTATCACCATGGTGGAAGTTAAGACCAATACTACCATTAAAACTGAAGCTATTGAGAAGCACATTATGAGTGCATATGAAGAGTTCCCGGACCTTCTTCGAAACATCACCCTTAAGGCCAATATCACCGGGTCCTCTCCGTTCAGTACCGAAACTCATAAACGTCACCACAACTTAGCAGAATCAGAAGGATCAAAGGAAGTGTCACAAGAGCCTGGTGTTAATGTGAATAACCAAGCCAATGGAGGTGCTATAGACATCAATAGTACGGGCAGCATGAGCTCTGACAATAATTTCTCGCCCAACGTCAACTCCTTGCTCCGTATGGTATTGCCCAATAATCTCAATGGAACTGACTTGGACCAGAACCAATTTAATTTGTTGCAGAATCAGAGTCTTGTATTCGACGGCACCACCGATGCCAGCTTCAACGTCAGCCCATCCGAAAACACGACCGATTTCCAGTTGTACGATCAAGTTTTTGGGCTTCCTAACTTCTTTTTCGACAACAGTCTTGGCTCCAACCATCCTCAAAATATGTAACGCCTGTATTTATTTTCACGTATTTTATGGTACATTATGGAACCTATAATAAATGTATTTGTTTAAGCATTGTAATGAATGACGTCATGACTGTAGCACCCTAACTGTAAGATATCGGAGTATGGCTATTAAAAGCCAACTTCTGTTGGTTGTTTTTTGATGGTTTTCGGAAAATTATAGACATAATTGCGGAAAAATGCAAGAATATGTTTCTCGGATTAATTTATACTTTTTTCACACAATCTGTCTTAGCAGCTTTCTCCTCCTTTGGTCATGCACTTTGCCCTTCCCGTTTCTATAATAACCGTGCATTAGCGACTTAGCCAGAGCCATATTCATTTTGATGGAGGTTTTCTCCGTTCTGCCTCTTATCTCCGGGTTACCTCGGCTTTTCAGGTTTGCTCCATCTCCTCTCACCTTACATAGATTTCATTCTCTCTCATTAGAAGTTTCTATCACAGTAACCCCGTCTGCTCCTCATATGTCTCTCAACTATCGTAGTACCTCATTTAACATCTCGGATTTATTACAAATACCACCGTTTGCAGCCGGAATTTGCATCTGAGACCGCAGCGAAAAAAAAATCCGACGGCAAATGACATATTTTGTGAGTTACTTAATTTCTTTCTCATTACCTAATCAACCATACGCCTTATCTGATTATTGAATCCAGTCTTTTTGACAGGAAAACGTCGATTTTACCCCCGTTTGCGCCATGGATCTCAACGTGTCTCCCATAAGTACTTCTCCAGTTGTGAAGCCGCTCCGAAATAGGGTGTCTAAGGCCTGCGTGCAGTGCCGTCAAAGAAAGATCAAATGTGATGGACAAGTGCAATGTAAGCACTGTAAGTCGGCGGGAAAAGAATGTATTTATCCCCAAAATACTATTAGAAAACCCAAGGCAAAGACCGCAGTCAAAAAGGTGTCAAAAACGCAGTCGATGGAGACATTAAATAACAGAATAGCTAAACTAGAGCAGTTGATTTGTAATTTAACTGACAAATTAGTCCCTGGAGAAGGAACTGCTGATTTGAGCCCCCTGAATACTCTGGAAGAAGAAGAGGAGAGTACCGTGTCTAGCCTGGAGACTTCTCCTAATCCGGGCTCCTCCAAGCCTTCGCTACTGGACCCTTTGCTTCCTTCACAATCAGGCTTCGTTTTCCACGAAACTGACGGCACCGCCGAACCTACTCCTCCTGGTTGTAGTAGCACTGCAGATGTCAACCAAGCCACTCTGAAATCTTACTCGCTAGAGCAGTACTTTGGTACTCACTGTACCTTTCATATCTTCTCTGACAAGAGTATTTCGTGGATTAAGGCCAAATTGAGAAAGAAGGATACCTACGCCATCATTCCGTTGGAAAATTTGCCCATCGTGTTTAATATCTGTAAAAGAACATATAACGAGATGTTCATAGACCCACCATTAAGACTCCCTATTGAGGTTGAAGAGTCTCTACCCACTAATCCTCAACTTGGGTTCGAATTGCTCGAGTTATTCGATGCCCTCTACTTGGTGTCGTTTCTATGTGATGTCAAGTATGTCAAGGAGCTTCTACAAACTCATTATGCCAACAAGAGCATTAATAGAGCCACAGCAGGCAGAAAAATTAAGTACTCCGAGTTTTTGATTCTTAACATCTCTTTGGCTCTATGTGTGGCCTCGGCTATAAACAAGAGAATGTACCGTTGGAATGCTACTCCTTCGTCCAACACATCTAGTCCATGCTTCCCTGCTATTACTTCGTTGAAGTTAGAGGAGTTGATCGAACTCCAAGGGGTTTTCTTCAAAAACTCGATTTACTACTACCATAAAATCAGTCTTCTAAGTGAAGGTATACGATCTATTCAGGGGATCTTGTTATTGGTCATCTTCCTCGAAACTTCCTTGGTGACTTCTCATGTAAACTATGCCTTGTCCTCTCTTGCAGTGAGATTCGCTCAAGAAATTGGATTGCATCGTTTCGAGAGTTTTGGTCACCTTCCGGAAGCAGAAAGAACTTTCAGACGTCGTATCTGGTGGTTCTGTCAGTACTTGGACATGGAATTATGCTATAGAAATGGTAAACCTCCGCTAGTAAATGATTCTGATGTTTCAACGTTAACTGACAGGGATATTGATTCTCTCTTTAAAATTTGCCATGAAAATAGTAAAGATGGTGGTGCCCATTTCAATCTACCTGATGAGGTGGTGGCTGATATCATTGAGAACAAACATATCCACACCTATACGGGCCACCAACTAATGTTATTAACCAGAATCAGATCAAAGAGTTATAAGGAACTATTCAGCGCCACGGTTGAACTTGCAAGTTATAATGTGATTTCTTCAACCTTGAAAGGAATTAATGAAGAAATGACCAACCTAGCATTACAGATGGATCAAGCTATACGGCCACGTTTCTACAATGATCCTTTGTTCTCAAGCTCTTTAAAGAGTATTCCCCGAATGATCAATGGGACAAACATTGATTCAGCTTACGAAAGTGTTATCACTATTCAATTAACTTACTTTCTTCATCTAATGACCATCAACAGACTTCCTTTCCAAATTGATACTCTGGATAGGGATGAAAACAATCCTGACAGTTTATCCTTCCGTAACTTGTCATTAGATAGCGCCAGAACTGTGTTGCACATTTGTCTATCTTTAGACCGTAAAGAAATCCCCTTGTCTTTCCTTAACTGGATCATTTTCTTCACCATGTCAGCCTTTTTAAACTTACTAGGTAACTGTGTCAATCATGCCACTAGTCCTGATACCATGAAAGATGTCAGTTTGTTAATTGATGTGTCCATTAGTTTCTTTGGTCATTTCAATCGCTTCATTGAGGCAGAAAATCCTTCCACCAGAATCTTCCACCAGAGAGAATCCATGTGTGATTTGGTCTGTAGAATTATGTTAAGAATTTTGGTTAAGATAATGGAAGCACAGTTAAACGTTGATATTCTTGAAGAAAATGAATTCCTTAAAAATCATTTGAATGCTGCCGAAATTGACTACCCAGAGATTTTCTCCAACCAAAAAGAAGCTATTTTGAGGAGATTCGGTTGTAGCATTGAAGATGGTAACATTGTCGAAAGTTCTCTGAACTCAACTACCACTTCCTCCGGAGTGAAGACTCCTCAATGGACTTATGGCAAGGTTGGATACGTTGCCATCAATAATGGAGCACAGACACCAAGAGCCAATGAAAAACCTCCAATGCCTTCAGCTGGTACTACTCCAAGCGATCGGAGACATCCATCACTTTCAAACATATTACACCCCAATGAACTTCTTGATGGAGAAAGAAATGCATTCCTTAATTCCAATTCTACATTCTCCAGTGATCAGTTCATTAAGCAGGGTGACCAACTCGATGATGATTCTGTCAATAATATTTTGTTCTCCCAATTATATGATCTTCCTAACTTCTTTTTTGATAATGGGATTTAGTTACATTTTTTGGTGCTACAAGTTTGTTGAAATGATCCTATCATTATTTATTTGTATATACATTAAAGTTACACATTGATTACAATCATTCTCTTTAATTATTATGTAACTTCCAAAGCTATAGTAGCATGCTTATCTAGTACGGATAACACCTGCAGCAATCAACATATTAATTTTCTTACTGACGTCAGGGTTCTTCATATGATCTTGTAAAGCAGCTGGATTATCCTTAGCTTGGTTCAAGATACCTTGCATAACTGGGTCTTGTAAGATATTGACAATTTCTGGGTCTCTGGAGATTCTTTCCATGGTTTGTTCAGGAGTTTCACCTTCAATGGCTTGGAAACGTTGAGAGGAAGCCTTGTTGAATAATTGGTCAATTTCACGAACGCTCTTACCTTCACCAGTTGCTAAATCCTTTTCACGAGCTTCTTGTAAAGTATCCATCACCTTGGTGTATTCTCTCATAGCTAATTGAGCGTTAGCTTTTCTAATGTATGCTCTAATGAAGTTTGGATCTTTTTCAATGGCCTTGTCACAATCTTGGACAGCATCAGGGAAGGACATCAATTTGGCTAAAGCAGCAGCTCTGTTGGAGTAACCCTTTGCGTCTTCAGGGTTTCTCTTGATCATTTCAGTGTAAGCTTTAACAGCATTTGGCCAGTCACCTTTAGTAAAGTATTCTTTTCCTTCTAGTCTAGCTTCTTCAGCTTTGTCGAGATCAATGTAGCTTAAAGCTTCTCTGGTCTTGATTTCCTTTTGGGTTGATCTTAATTTGTTTAATACTTCAGGAGTTCTATGTTCGGTTAATGATTTATCAAATGCTTTAACAGCGTTAGGTAAGTCATCTTGTTTTAAGTAGGTGTTACCTAATCTGGCAAATGATTTAGCAATCAATTTATAGTCTGCTCTAGCTTCTCTACCTTCATCAATGGCCTTTTCACAGGTTTTGATGGCAGCATCGTAGTCACCCTTTTCAAATTCAGCAGCAGCACGATTATTTAAGTAGGTGATGTCTTTATGAAGTTCCCAGGCTTCATCATATTTAGCAATAGCTTCGTCAAACTTTCTTTGCTTGTATAAAGCATTACCTTGAGCCTTAGCAGCAAGAGATTGTTCGATGGCTTTCTTAGAGTCGTCTACTTCTTCTTCTTCCTCCTTCATTTCAACATCTTCTGGTTCAGAAACTTTAGGCTCAGCTTTAGGTTCTGGCTTAGTTTCGACTTTTGGTTCGGCTTTTGGTTCAGCTTTTGGTTCTGGTTGAGAAGCTCCAGTTGGATCAGGCATATCCATATCAATACCCATTAATGCTGCCATGATAGTCATCATTCTTGGGTCTGATAAGAACTCAGTGGCATTGGCTTTAGGATTGGATTGAATGTTCAATACCTTTTGTACCAATACAGGATCTTTCATCAATTCACTGGTCTTTGGATTATTCTTTAATTTGGTGATTAATTGAGGATCAGAGAAAATGGCTCCTAAACCTAAATCTGGTTGACTTTGTCTAGAAGTAATAGCGTCTTCTACAGATTTTAAACCACTTTTGGCCATAGCATTGTTAGCATCTAATTCCAAAGCTTTAGAGTAGTTAGCTTTAGCATCATCAAGGTTTCCTAAACCGAATTGGGCAGCAGCCACACGGTTGTAACCTTTTGACCAGTCGTCTTTGATCGAAACACACTCCTCAGCATCCTTCAAAGCATTGGTGAAGTTCTTTAATGAGGCATAACTGGCAGAACGATTGGAGTATAAAACATGATTTGGGGTTGGAGATGCCTCGATGGCCTTGGTGAAAAACTCAATGGCCTTGGTGAAGTCTTTGGCAGCAAAGAACTGGTTTCCTTGGGCTTTGTATTCTTCAGCAGACATATTTATGGGCGTTATTAGTGGATTCCTGAAGGTTTTAGGATGTAACTACCAGTATCTCCATATATATTTGGATCGAGTGAAAAATGCGGGTACTTCTAGAATTTTCCAATAAACCTCCGTACCTCCGGTGCACGGATGTAATTGTGATTATTTTTCTTCTGGGGTCAAGATATCGTTTTACTCATGCGAGCAACGAAGTTCAGATCACTGGCTGTGAATGAGCAAAACCTCGGTGAATTTCGGTGAATTTCAGTTCAGTTCACTCAAGGTTCCGACAGTTAGCAAACATCGACCAGTTCCACGAAGCATGTAGTTCGTAAGAATAAGCAAACCTTTGTTCACGAAGTAGAAACTATTGCCTACAGATGGTATTCACGAATTCTTCTTTGGCGCTCCTACATGTACGGGGGTTTCAGTGAACAAATTTCCGCTGCAAAGCAGCTAAAATATTGGGTGAGCGAAAGGCTTTACAATAAAGCTGAACTGAAATTGACATTACAGAGAATAAAAGTATAGAAAAATATATATATAAAAACAACATGATTGAAAAAAGCAAGCAATATTAAAATTAAGCAAGCCCGATAAAGAACATTATACTAAAACTTAATTTGAACAAAAAGAAGGGTCATAATTAGAATGTTTGAGTGTATAGTACATCCAAGAAATATAAAAATAGAAAACTGAAAGACACAACCAGAGTCTTGCAGGGCCGTAAGAATAAAAAGGAAAGAAAAATGTCTGAAAGATTAGACGATGAAAGAGAGGTGTAAAAAATAGAAGCTTTGGATAGAGGTGACGACGTACGTCAATACGACGACAGTGATTTTACATCGCCAATAACCACATTAGCGAGGGGCACTGCCTGCAACCAGAGAAGTATTTTTGTCCATGACGTTAGTTAGTGGTTAGTGTCCACTGGCAACTTGAGAAATGATTTGATCAACCAACTCAAGAGGATAAGCAGGTCCATAACCATGGCATCTTTCGTTACCCTTTAATCTTTTCATAACTTCATAGACGTCCAACCCGTATTCGAATTCTTGTTCTTCAGCCTTAATCTGTAAATAATCCCAAACTGCCCCTATGGCCAACACCTTCTTGCCAGGGTTTTCTGGTTCATCGTAGATTTTATTTACAGTAGCTTGATTTATGGCATGGCCCGAATTACCCATCATTGATTGAATAAATTCTCTCTGACTTTCGGGGAAGGTGAATTTATTATTTTGTATGTTGTTGTTGGCATTTCTGGCAAACAAATCGATGGAATGGGGATTGGCATCATTACCTGATCTCAATAATTGATTTTCGGTTTGAATCGATATGTTCTGTTGTTTGATTTGTTCCAATTGTTCTAACAATTTTTGTCTTTCTTCTTCCGATCGAAGTAATTTACCTTCCAAATCCTTTAATTTGGTTTCTTTACGTTCTCTGAATGCCCTTTGAGCAGCTCTATTTTGAGCTTTTCTCTTTAATGCCAACTCTTCTTCGTTTAACTCGGAATCGTCTCGGTTGATTAGAATGGCGTCTTGTTCGTCCAAGATCTGTTTCTTGGATTTTCCGAAACTACCGTTACTATTGTGGTTGTTGGATTTTTTGGAATTCGACTTGGTTAAGGTTGGCTTTTCATTGTCAGCCCCAGAAACAGAAGCCAAGGATGTTTCAGGCGAGTTTCTTATATCTTCATGGGTTGACGGACGAGTGCTGTAGTTGGGTTGGGTTGGAGGCACCAATACCGAGCCGTTATTGATGTAGTTTGGATTGGATAAGCTATGGCTGTAGGCAGATGGAGATGAGTAGGAACTAAGGGACTCAGTTCCCAAGCCAGCTACGCCATTTTGGGATTCGATGCTTTGGTCAAAGCCATTAAACTGGGAGATATTGATATCAAAGTTCTGGTTGCTGGGACTGGCCTGGTTGGGTATGCCGTTGACATTGTTGGGGTACTTCCCGTTGATGTGGGGGTTGTAGATATGAGGTTGGAAGTTGGATACCTGGTTGGACAAGGTATTATTAAAAAAATCAACGTTTTCTTGCTTCAACTCCATGCCTCCGTCGTCATCAGGGGTGTGGGAGAAAGGAGGTTGATTGAAAGAGGGAGAGCTCCAGAAAAGGTTGCCTACGTGGGACTGCGCAGGATCATTGCTAGACATGGTGACGGGTAGTTGTGAACTGTGGAGCGTAGGAGGATAGTGTGATAGAGGAAAAATTTTGAATTTCAGTGAGCAAAGAAAAATCCCCAAGCTTGAAATGTGACAGGCAGGGAAAAAAAATGAGACTCACGATTTATAAGCAGAGAGTCCACGAAAGGTCAATTGTGAGAAATGGAGGAGTTATGAATGAAGGAGGAATGTTGAGAATAGTTGAGGGTAGCAGGAGGTACCGGTACCGAGCTATACTAAATTTTTTTTTTTTTTTTGACAGTTAACGAGATAAGGTGAAGACAGACAGATGTGTATCACCAGGAGATGCAGTGATAAAGTTGCAAACAAAAAAGTGATATCGCCAAAAGCACCAATAGGCAAATAAAAAAAAGGTAGCACAGGACAATTGGTAACGGCTAAAAATAGGGGAATTGGCCAGGTTTATATATTAATCAAGCAATCTGGATCGGTGTAATTAAGAAAAATAAAAATAAGCAAAAGAACAGCATTAATGATAAAAAAGAGATGGACACATTCAAACAATTAAAATTCAGTGTCAGAACAACCACAAATCACCGTCTGGGTTCCCTATGGATTGAAAAATATTCTGGTAAAAGTTTAATTTTATTTTCATCTATGCCTGTAGGGATTTATTTTTTTTTAGGCTTTGGTACGTACAGACACAATAGATGATAAGAAATGTCATATACACCGTACAGCCAGAAGAAAGAATACGAATCACAGACTACAGAAATCTAAAAAATCCATTACAACTTGAACCTAATTTGGCAGTGGATGGAAAAAGCTTAAAATTGTCTGCCTAAATGCCACCGGTTAACATAACTGCGCATTTTTATTTTTGCTGTACTGCTTGAATCGACGTTGCAATTACTGGTACTGAGTCCATGTAACCATGCCAGGGTCTTGGCCATGTATTGAAACCCGGCACTACGCTAGGATGTCAGGACGATATTTGTGTTACATTTGGTACTGTCTCGGCGCGAACAAAGAAACTGGTACTGCTGCCGAATTTTCCAATTCGGTCACAAACTTCATACAAACGCACACCTAATTGCATACATCCTTAGAATAAAAATAATAAGAACACCTGTGCAGATATATTCAACCACGGATAAGTGATGGAACAGCAAAAGAAACATGTTAGTAGCCGGCTGTAGAGTGTCTGGGTGGGCCGAGCTGAAAGACCAGGGCCCCTTGTCTGCCAGGTGCAGAAGTGGTGTCTCAGTTTCCCACGTCTCTAGCCAGCGAGGTGACCAGGGCAGGCATTAACCTAATCCCCATGCATGCCACAACTAAAAACTATAGTTTTTTGTCGGTTTTATCGTCTTATTTGTCCTTTGGATAGTGAATTGGCGTAGACTTTGACATGTGATGCCTACGGTTAGTTGTAACGATATCGGCTCAGCATTCTGTCTGGCAAAAAAGAAAAATATTTTCTAATTTTTTTGCAGTCTGCATCACATCTACTTGCCAAAAATAATTGGCCATACTCTTCCTTCTCCATGTAATGTATGGATCGACTTACTTACGTCTTCATTTTAGATTATTGTCATTTCCCTGGGATTGATTCATGTCGGTTTATCGGGCCTGGCGCTAAATAAATTGGTGAGGCGATCTCTTGCAGATAGATTAATTGTGGTGATGAATCGTGCGCTTATCTTCAGATTCAACGTTGGTTTTGATACAGATATGTAGTTTAACGTCATGATGGTTAAACCTCGTTTAATTTTCTTCTCTTCATTTCATCTATTTTCTTCGTTGCCGGAGGTGTACCCACTCGGGTATTCTTATTATTGTTTTTGTTTCATATCGGTAAAATCGGCCAATGATCCCTAACCTGTTTCCAGCATCGCCAGGGTTGAGTTTCAGTAAAATTTATCGGGTTATCACGTACCTGCAGTCTCATCCTTCTCTCACACCTCTGACTATTGGTTTGTACCAGCCTTCAAGCCTATCTTATTGGCCCTTCCTCTCCCAGACATTTCCTGACCACAAAAATATGTCCGTAATAATAAAACTGTTTAATATACATATTTTTTGCATTGATCCCCATTTCGTATCGCCTCCATCTGACACAAAATATTCTCTTCCCTCCATTCTTGCTACGTTTTGGTGGGCTATTATTTTTATAGGGCATCAACTTGATAACTAACGATTCCCCTCCTATTCTCATCGTATTTACCTGATTCTTTGTCCTCATTATCTGGCACCCGGCTATTAGACCCTGAAACGTTACCATGGTAACCCTAGCCGCATCCTGGCCCACAATTGGTTCTGCCTAGAGTTTAAAAATGGTCACCTGGATGGGAGAGACTGATTTCTAAAAATGGATGCCCACAGCAGATATGGATTTTCTGCTCGTCTTTGTTTCAAGTTTATACTTTGATATTGGAGCGGATCAAAAAAAAATTGGCTTGGGCTGATGTAATTACCCCTCTGAGTACTGGGTCTTTTACCAATTTAAACTTTTTGTGACTACCTTCAGAATTTGCTCAATTGGTGATCATCCAATTCTTGTACTTCCCGTTTATAATGGTAACAGGAATGACACTGTAAATGACATCTTGGCCAAGGAAGACACCCAAAAAAACCCTAAAACCCAAAAAGAAAATAATCCCTACCCACCGTAAAATATTAATCAAGTTAAAAATAATTAATTTCTGTTCTTGTCCTTTTGCAGGTGGGCATTTTGTCTACCATCGACAAAAATGTCAGGGTGCTTTTATTTTTTTTTTGTTTAGACAAAATACCTGCAGCTTGTTGTTCATCAAAATTTCATTGCTTTTGTAACTAAAGAATGTCTCGGTTGTGTACCAAGGCACTACAGTACATTGACACTACTTGGTATATTCCAATGAAAGACGGTTACAATTGCATTACGAAACTGGTAAAAAACGACATCAAAAAGTGAAAATGGTACACAAATTTTCGCCAACTACTTGGATTTTTGTTGTAAAACCACTCACGGCTGCCCCCTACTTACTAGGAACTAGGTTTTCCCTTCTAACCCGTTATTCCCCCTCCAAAAGCTAATTACTATATATTCTTTTAACAGAGAACAATTAAATCTTGTCGAAAAAAAGTGTACAAGAAAGCTATTATGCTGGAAAGAAAATTAGACATGCTTCTGGCATAATGGATGTCGGCTAAACTGGCACCGGCTACTATTTCACCGATGATAATTTTCTTTTCTTTTTCACTTTATCAAGCGTCGTGCCCTAAAAAAGTTCTGAAATTCGCTGGTAGGGGAAGAATATTGTCTAATCCATCAATGTACCTGAGAGATTGGAGGTTTTTCCAGGGATATTCAAAAAACTCCTCCTTCCTTTCCTCCTCATTTCTACTCACATGCTACCTAGTACAAAAGTTGATAGCTGGTTGAGGTGTTTATGTTTCTTAATGTGTAAGTTTCAACCTCAATTGGGTGGTGATTGTTCTTCGTAATTGATTATGTTTCTAACTTCACAATGCCCTCTTCAAGTCTACAAATCTCTTGACACCTGCGTATCTCCTAAGGTTGTGGCACCAAAAGTTGACAAGTGCTATTTTCGGGGAAGAACTTTGTGATTAGATAAATCTTATTGTCCCAACTGCATTGATGGTCCCAATTATCCCACTTATCGCGTATATGTCCCAATGTCTCACTACTTTCGGAGCCATAGATCAAAGCGGTGCTATTGATAGAAACGGTTACACAATCACCAGACTCTAGTTGAAGGGAAGAGCACCCACGTAATGGTTGCAACCGTTGGCGAGGTGACATCCTGGCATCCGAGATATTTTTCTGGCGATTGCAAAAGTCATCTCCGGGTAGGTTGCCATACTGAGATATGTCGTGTTGCGCCAGGATAAGTGGTGGTGCTTAAAATACGACCCTTCGGTAGATCTACAAAAATTAGTTGCAACGGGTACATCCCCGAGCAAAGAAATTGTGTATCTGCACCATATTCAGTTCCCAGTACGTTTATGATGAAACCCTCATACCGTTAGGTTATTGTCATGAATCGAGACTACCAGAAGGACTTTGTGATGCCGAAATTGTCTGCATTTTTAACCTTTTAAACTCGCCATAAAGCAAGGATTTGTTCAAACCACTGCAACGGGTAGGGGGGGCAAAATATTTTTGCATGCAGATGCCTAAATTGTTTCTATGCAATGTCGGTTACAAAGGTTATGAGCCGTATGGGGCATAAACATGAAAATTTTAGTGTCAATTGATTGTTACGTCTAATGTGGTCACTTTTAATTTTATCTTTTCGAAGGATTTCGACAATTTTTATCGGATTATTATCCATGTAGTTTAATTATCGTTCTATTATGCTACGACCAAAGTATCATTAAAGAATTTCAACCATCTGTATTGCGCAAATTAACAACGCAGTGCATTGAAATTTAAGCTTGGCTTTGAAATTTAAGCTTTTTATGGGAAAATGTTATATAAATGGTGTCAAAGGCTTTCCTTAAGGCATTTGCTTTTGCCCTTTGGGTATATACGACCTCAAAATCTGGAATTCTGGCTACCTGATAATAATTTTTTTACGTAAATCTCAGATTTTATTGTTCACCGTCTTCAAACGTTGGTGGTCCACATCATTAATTAGTTAGTAATTATAATCAACCCCCCGAGTAGCCGTTTAGCCGTAGAAGTCCCCACCTTTTCACCCCCACTTGGGTCCTCCAGTTGTTTCACTAACATCAATGGACCCTCGACTGGTATAGCCTCAACAGCCCTTCTAGAATGTTGTTGTCGACCCTATGAGTAGATATTGTCGATCCGCAATAAATGGGGGTGGTGTAGACATTTTTTCACAACGGTTTATGTATTATTCGGACTTAGACAATTTCTTTCTAGACACTTTTTGCATCTTGCCAGAAACAGGCAAAAAATAAATTAAAATGGTAGACAATTGCCAAAAGGATGATATTATGAACGCTAACTAAATTCACCGTCGACATGGAAGAATGCAAGCAACTTACTTCATAAATTAACTTTTGATTCAATCTAATTGAGCGAGCATGCTGTCATTCTTGGTGGAGAATTGAAATTGGGGATAGTCACACCTGTAAGGTGAGGCTAGTCATACAAAATAGAAATATGTATTTATTGAACTTTCTTCTGCTTCTCCACCACACACCTGCTCCTAATGTAAGTTCTAATTGGATTTCGTCTTATCCTCTGGTTCTTCGAACTCTATGATATGACGCCGTCTGAAATTACTACATTGATAGCAATATTCATGCAGGGCTCAGCACCGTAGGTGGGTTTTTAATCAACTTCTCCAATTAATCTAGCAGATATCCACGGGATTCGTAACTAAAAGAAACGACACGGTGATCAAGAATTTTTGCTATTTTCTTGTGAAGTTACTTCTTGCTAGCGTCCAAAGAACTACCAAGACTTAAGTATCAAAATATCTCGGATAACTTCTGAAGGTAACCGTAAAAAGGGACTAGATATCATGGCTTTTCTATTACTAATGAACAAGAAAGATTATCCTACCTCACAGCTACATGAAAAGGATGCCAGTCTGACAGATGAAGTAAATGTACATCTACGAAGGCTGCACTGCTGGAGATAATTGAAAAAAAAAGCTGTCTACTTCTTTAAACTGCTAGTGACAAACTTTGAAATGCTCCCGGGAACTCTCTTACAGACTCTTACAGACTGGGTGCAGACATAATGTTTCATTACCTATGAAAGATCAACAGCTAAGAGTATACAGATTGCAATTCTCTTGCAATTGGGAATTGCAGGGACCTTTTATGAAGTACATATCTCATAAGCAGTGACCCCTGTCCCCTAATACCATAGGTTAAGGTTCTGTATAGCAAACTTTGTTTAATTGCTTCTGGGTGTCTGAAAACAGAGGCGATTCTCCTGTAATGTTACAGTGTTGCATTTCGGTGGCATATTAGGGGCACATTATACATCATACTACCCTAAGACATGGCCACGGCTGTTCATTCACTTACTGTCCCTTGGCAACTCGCCAGGGTCCCTGCTATCACGCCTTTCAATCTCATGTGTTGAATGCCTGCTGGTTCAGCAAAATTAGAAGTTCGTGGCCACACCTCATTAAATCCTGTCTCGCCCGACTCTAAGGTGGCAACCAACATAATCTGACCGTAACACCGGTGTCTGGACTCCAACGTAAACCTTAATTCTTGCTCCCGGTGTACGGGTTGTACTTTTATTTTCAGATGTGAGTGAAATTTTATTTTATGCGTTTCAAGAAATATGCGGATTTAGCTCAGTTGGGAGAGCGTCAGACTGAAGTTCTAACTCCAGTCACAGTTTAATCTGAAGGTCCTGTGTTCGATCCACAGAATTCGCATTTTTTTTTTGGCATTTTTTTGACCTGTGTTGCGAAATACTCTTGACATTTCTTTACGTCTTTGACTTCTTCTACTGCTGTACCTTCCACAAACATAAGTGTTTCTCCGTTCCTTCTATTTTACCATTGCTAGAATACACCAAAACATTCATCTTTTCCATATCAGTTCGTTTTCGTTGGTAAAAAGCCCGTACACAGTCTCCTGCATATACACCGAGTAAATTTTATCACAACCACCACAGTTTTACATCCATAACCACTGCAGTAATCGATTCCGGGCAGAAATTTACCACCTATTTAGTTGCTTCGAACTTCTTTATGAGCGTTCTTCTTGAAACATCAGCAGGTAATATTGTCATTGATGTGTTTACCGAGTCTGCTCCGTTTCCAGCGTACAATTTCCTCAAGTTGTGCAAGATCAATCACTACTTCTTTGCTCCATTCTATGATATAGTGAAAGATAAGTCCATTTCTAGTGGAAATCCTGATTTTCCTGCTACTACTGGTAACACCCAGATCAGTTCCTACGTCGACATATCCTCTTTGAATGCTTCGAAGCAACGAAACATAGATAAGGAGGAAGACAAACCTTTGGGTTTGGTGTCGTTTATATGTGAAAATGGTACCAAAGACATCAAATCTCTGTTCTTGATATCACTAACTCCTCTGCCCAGCAAGGAAGACTCTGATTTGAGCCCTTTTGGTAGAGTTATAGAGGGTTTTGAGGTACTACAAAATATTAATAATAGCGAACTCGAAGGAACTCGATTGAAAAATGATATTCGAATCCTCCAAACTCATATTCTCTACGATCCATTTCTAGATCCTCCAGGATTGAAAGCTGCTATCAGAGATAATACCTGTCCAAGCAAACAACAAATTGAATCCATGAGAATTGCTGAGTTTGAAGACGTAAGAAGCAACGACCTTGAAGAGTCAACTTATCAGGCATTAGCGTTGGAGTTGATGGGAGATTTGTCTCATTTCAAGATCAAACCTTCTCCTAAAGTATTGTTCCTAGCCAAACTTAACCCAATAACCACCTCGGAATCCTTGGAGATTATATTTGGAAGGTTTGGAACTATTGTGAATGCTCATGTTGTAAGTGATCCTAATACAAACAAAAGTTTGTGCTATGCATTCATTGAATTTTCCGAAAAATCAGAAGCAGAGTCTGCCTATCATAAACTCAGCAAAGGGTGTTATATTGATGGCCGAGACATCGTAGTTGACTTTTCCCAATCCACTAAGTATTTGAGATAGCAATTGTGATATGCTAGTTTATTGAGATTCTCGTGTAGTCCACAGAGAACACTCAGTCTACAAACTCATTAAGTGCCTTTGAATTAACTATACAAATAGACTCAAAGCAAGAACAAAAATAATTTATCAATAACATGGCAAGTGATCATAAGAAGTACAGCATTAGGAATTAGGGGATAATCAAAAAAAAATCGATTGAAAATCTTCATATTAAACGTTAAATTGGATTTATAAACATGGGTTTGTTTCATTTTTCACTCTTCACAAAAAAAGACCATTCGGTCCTTTTACACTCAACAATCATCATTCCTTCCATTCAAACCACATCCTCTCTTCTTCCACTTTCCTCACACTTTAAACAGAAGCACATTCTCTGGAAATGTGACCGGCTTCACCACAAGTGTAACAAGTTTTGGTACCAAAAGTTTCACGAGCAGCAGAGTTACAGTTCTTAGAAATGTGACCGGTTTTACCACAGTTGTAACATTTGGTGGAGCTGGCTTGACAGTCCTTAGCAAAATGGTTTGGACCTCCACATTTGTAACAAGTGGTGGCAGTTCTGTTGTTGAATCTTGGTTTTCTTGGGCTAGCAGCACCACCAGAAGCATTACAGTTCTTGGAGATGTGACCAAAGTTACCACAGTTGTAACACTTGGAACCTTGGGATTGGGTTGGGCAGTCGGCTTGAATGTGACCAGATTCACCACAAGAGAAACATTGCTTTTGGGTAGGTTGCTTTGGTTCAGTACATTCAGTAGATTCGTGTCCTGGCTTACGGCAGTTGTAGCACAATCTTTCTTCTTGTTGGCAAGATTCAGCTAAGTGGCCAACTTCACCACATTTGTAACAAGATCTTGGGAAAACAGCAGCCATTTTTACTTACGTATTTATACTTTTATTGGTAAATGGAAAATTCACTGGCTAAGACAATCTCTGAATCTGAAAGTTCGAGATTTTTTTTTTTCATTACCCACTTTTGTATGACATTGCCTATTTGGGAATGTTGCAGTTACCCGCATCGGCCTCTGGAAATGCATTTATAATTAACCTACTTTTTTGCAGCAATTACGAAGTTATGATTACATTAACTACTTAAAATAGTTCATTTAATAGATATTGTGATAGATGGCATCTCCGGTGAGACACACCTTCTTCATCTCCTTGACGTCGTGCACTCTTACGATGTTGGTGTGTTGCTCCACGCACGCCATTACAGATGCAGCTGTGCTAATAAGCCTGTCTGAAGCGACTGTTTCGTTACAAATAGTGCCCAAGAACTTCTTTCTCGAGGGGCCTAGTAGTGTTGGCAACCCGTTGAAACTAACAAAGTAAGAATTGGTCTCGTGCTGTTCCAAATTGGACTCGTTGACACTCACAGCATACTTCTTGAAGTCAGAGGCATGTTTAAGAATGATTAAGTTCTGGCCAATGTTTTTGGCAAAGCCAATACCGGGATCAAGTATAATCTGCCATTTCTTCACTCCTGCTTTGAAACTGAGGAGCATCTGCAACGCCAATTCTCGCGAAACCCCGTTCACCAAGTTGGTGATCTTGGGATCATTATTGTACTCCTGCTGGCCAGTTTTGGGGCTAATAAAATACTCAATGATGTCCTCGTTCATGTTAGATTCGTAATTAGTCAACTTTGACATCGTTTCGGGAGTTCCTCTCGTGTGATTCATAATGTAAGGGCATCCATACTTAGCAACAACCTCAAAGATTCGAGGCTCGTATAAACCCATGGAGATGTCATTAATGATGTCAGCTCCCGCTATTAAGGACTGTTCAGCTACGTTGGCTCTGTAGGTATCCACGGACAACGCAATGTTCTGCAACAAAGGATTTTCTGAAGTTCTTATGGCTCTAATCACAGGAATGACTCGATCAAGTTCTTCTTGTTCGCTAGGTTCTTTGCTTCCTGGTCTGGTAGAAACCCCACCAATATCAATGATATCAGCACCATCTTCCACTAATTTCAAAGCTGTCATTCTTATGTCCTCATCCTTTAATTTGTAATTATCACCTCCATCACTGAAAGAGTCTGGGGTAGCATTGAAAATTCCCATAACGCTTGTTTTCAGATTATGTTCGATTTGGTCGTATTCAAACACATGTGGTAAGTTCTTGTTGAAGAATCTTGGAATAGGGATAATCTGTAACAACTGTGACGACTCTTGTAGAACATCATTAGGATTGCTCAATAGCAATTGCTTTGAATGCTCATGTATTGGCTCAGCCGATACGGGATGGATGAAGTCTGGGGGAATAACCTCACACAATGGCTGAAGCACAAATGTTCTCTCGAGCATTGACTTGTGAGGTATGGTCAAATCTGGAGTATTGATGCTTATACCATCATACAACAAAATATCAAGGTCAATTGATCTGGGCCCATTGTCAAACTCCTTCACTCTATTAATGTGATCATATTCGATCTCCTTCAACACCTTGAGCAACTCATGAGGTGATTTCTGGTGAAATTGCACTCTCAAGACTCCATTGTAGAAATCATCTTGGTTCTTAAAGTACATTGGTTTGGAGATGTACAATGACGATGTAGCCACAGTTTCTATGTCGTAAGTCTTCAACAATTCAATAGCTCTGTTGATATTCGTAAGCTGGTTTCCCTGATTAGAGCCGAACGCAATGTAAGCAGTGTGGAGTTTATTAGTTTCAACTACCTCGTCTTCTTTGAAGGTGGGCAAGTTGAATGAGTTCACATCGAGCTTAAGAGCAGAACTTTCAATAGGCTCCATGTCTTTAAACGATTCTGGAGTCATATTAGAGGAAGCAACACCTACTCCTTCAGTGTAGGTAATAGCATTAGGCTTAGTTACTTTGGCAGAAATGGTTATTATACCTTCGTCAGGGAACTTTTGAAAGATTAACTGACCGATTTTCAGCACCAAAGCTTCCACAGTCTTAAAGTTCGATGACTCTACGTAGTCTGTCACTTCGTCAATGACGTCATGTATAGCAATGGTACTATTATTTTGCAATGACAATGATAAATCGATATCAACTATTTGTTTCTTTAATCTCTCGAAAGTGAACACACCAATTATCGTAAGCAATTTCAAGCCATCGACATGTATTTCGTCTGGTTTAGGAACAAAATCAGGTAAGGTGGATCTCAATAACTTATACTCGATAGAATTGGATCTAATCTCAGATTTGGTTGAGGTGACACTTATTTCAGCTTCAAAGCCACCACCCTTTTTCTCGTCCAATACTACTTCAGCTACAGATTCTCCAATATTCCCTAACGACTTGAAGTTCTTATGCTCATTTGACTTCATGAATTCGGAGATATTTCTTGAAATTACGGCATAATTCAACGAATACTTCAAGTTATCGGTTCTTGATGCTTCGTGGAAGTCAGTTTTAAGCACCGTGGTGATAGTAATGGGTTGAGGAGTGGGTCTATTCCAAGCATCTTTACCTGTGATAGCCGTGGCCGACAAGCTGTTTATGAAAACGGTATCTTTAAACATTTTAGATGATGAATGGAGACAGTTTTTGGGGATCTGTTGGGGGGAAAATGTCGGGGCAATTACCGACTTGGCCAATCTAAAGTATACCGACACGATTTTAACTTCAAGATCTCGCTAACGGACTAGAAAGTCATACAAAAGGAAAGAAATCGAGAAGGTTTATGATGGAGAAAGTGGAGTTTTCTTATCATCGGATTAATTTTTCAAATTTTTTTTCACTGTGCGATCTCGTAAGCGTACATAATCTTGAAAAAATAAATGGTTGCTAATTTTGGTTGCAATTCGGATTAATTTGGCTACGGCTTTCTATAGTTTGAAGGGGGGATAAATTGTGGTTATTCCTGAGTAGTAACGGTGGTTACTAAGCTAGTTGGTGTAGTAAGGGGCTCAGATTATGTGGATATAAAATGGCCATGACCTATAGGTATGGTATCGAAGATAGCCTGACAATATCAACTACGTGTTGTGTTTCATTAGAGATATGTACCATGTCAATTGAATTAAATGAATTATTACATCACAATTGTCTAATTGTGACGAGGTCCGACTACTGCCTACAGTTTTAGATTGTTGATGAACAGCTAAATGTAATTCTAAGAGAATACCTCCAATTCTCTTAATGCAAATTGGGTATTTCAGTTGCTGTCACTGTCACTTAGTAGATCATCTAGCACATCCTTTGAAGCTACCACTTTGGCCTTCTTGGGTTTCGGTTTTGATATTTCCTGAATCATAGCGCTGGATTCTTGGGCAAACAACTTCTCTTCCAGTCCTAGATCATCTACAAGAGGTACTGTATCTGTGATGTACTGCCCGTAATCTTGAGTATCCTCTAAGAAGAGCTCAGCTTTCGACTGACTATACCCCATATCCTCCATTACAAGTCGTATGATGATCTCATTGGCAAGGACGTAGGTTGTGAATTGGTTGTAGTTCCAGTAGTTTACTGTTGCATTCTTAACATTTTGAATCAACAGCTTGAACTCACTGAGGAGAATAAGAGCAATAAACTGCTGTCGTTTGAGTCCGTAGTATCCTCCTATGAATTTCGACCAGTTGATTTGCCAGTTGTCTTCTGTAGTCATAGAACTGTTATTAGAGGATTTATACTGCTGGTTAGCAAGATTATAATAGTGAGATGCAATTGAACCGTTAAGAATGTCCGGAATAATGGCCTTATGCTTCATTACTCGGGATTTTAGGGTCCTTTTTGAGCTAGTAGGTGGAGGAATGTCAAATTTTTGGAATTTTTCCTTCAATGATGCGATTTTAGGCTCCTGAATCTTCTGAAAATTGGAGAGAAGATTGTTATCTGTGCCTAACAAATTGGAAGCAAACGATTTTTTGATGGAATATGGGGTTGATGCCAGTTTTGAGTGTTCTTGTTGGATGATTTTATCGAGTTTTTCCTTATCAAGCTGGCTGTAGGCATTAAGTTTATGATCCTTTGTACTCGGTAGTTTTTTCAAGTCAATTAGGTCTTCCCCATCGCTATCACTATGGGGAGTTGTGGTGGAAGCTTGGTTTTGGATGTAGATGGGCATTTTTTTGGGAGACTTGGACACGCCATTGGAATTGGAGTCGAAGATGCTGCTGCGCGAGAGGTTGTTGATGACGGAGAACTTGCCGGACTTGGGCTTCTTCTTGCGTATCAGAGACATGGCAGGAGAAGAAGAGTGGTTGGGACAGATGATCCGTACACCGTATGTATTTAGTGATGTGAAAATAAGAGACCCGTGCACCAGATAACAAACACCCGTGCACCGGTTATTCTCGCGTGCGATTGCCGTACGCGTAAACATCCAAACCCGTACCCCTCCTTGTGTGCAGGCCAGATTTCCGTGATCAACTGCCGAGGCAGAGGCCGACAAGATTATCCCAGAATATGCCCAGCAAAGGCGACGAGATGGTGGTCCTGGGGATCCACCAGAGGCAGCAGTCCATCGAGAACTACTTGATCTGTGAACATGCCCCATACAGGGCCGAGAACGTCGGATGTACGGAGGTACCCCGGATTTGTGTGATGTACGGGCCTACTTCCCCATCGCCACGTGGGACGGACGTGATAGCCTGCAGGCAATAAATGTCTGCCATTTTTAACTACGGCCACAGGCTTACGACCTACCGTATGTTGTAGACAAAGGCCTGGGATTAGCCAATTTATCCAACCTACACTTCGTCATTCGTACGGTTATTTCGTAGCGTCTTTTTTTTTCCATCTTCAAAGGTCGTCTCCCAGTAACTTCACCAGCTTGCAGCATTTGCGGTGTTTCAGTTCGGGTAAATTTCTTATCAGCAGCTAACCATTTTGACGTAATCCCCCTGGGTTTTTAAACAAAATAGTTAAACCATTAGGAAAATTGATCTTTTTTTGGTTTTTTAGCCCAATTCACAGCGTGGAAATTTTTCACCTAGTTCTTTCTTCCTGGATTTTGGTGTGATCTTACAACTACATTGATTATTACCTAACCTTAACAATAATACATAAGCTATGATGGAGCTGACCGATTGGGCTACCACCTTTTCTCCCAACTCCCAGTCCTCCAATCATGTCAAGTCGGAACAGAATACTCCTTATTTCCCCGATATCACGGACCAACTATCTCACACTCCCTCCGTAAATGGAGGTACTCCAAGTCTATCTCGTCAGCCGCTACACCTACAGAATCAAGAAAACAACCTCCAATTGGACGATAATCACTTCTCTGACCAAGACAGGTTCTTTCTTCAGCAATTTGAACAAAATTTATACAATGTTAACGGAAATCTGGCCCAGCCGCATCCTCCAGCTCCAGAACGTAGTAATGGACCTCCAGGACAGTTTAATGAACTTGCCATGGATACTTTTGACTTTATCTTACCTGATGACTTGTCGTTTGAAAACGCCAACCACGGAAATGGCCATTCTCATCATCATTCCGTCATAAATGGTGATCACGCTTCTACTGCCTTTCCTCCGTCTAACTTGCCCCATAACACTCCTAGCATGTTGGCCACGAAGCATACTAAAATCACCGATACTGTCGACACCTCCCAGGTGTTTGCGTCGCCCATTTTGCCGGGCCAAAACGAAAAATCCTTCAATAACCAACATCTCTACCATAAACACAACTCTAGCGGAGGTAATACTCCCGTCAGTTCCAGCCTGAGAATACGAAGCGCTGAGTCCACGATTTATCACCAACCTCAGTCCCAAAACCCTCGGCCCGAAAACGATTTTACTCCGCTTGTTTCGCCAGCAGTTACTCCTTTGGACTCTCAGGTCAACGTCAATAAGCAGAAACCCATTGCGGCCTCGTTCGAACCATTAACTTCTCCAGCCTTGACGGCCCAGAATGACCGTAGAAGATCGTCGTCGTCGATGTTTGGGCCATCTGATGATCCTAATGTAAATGGAACCCAGACCCACAAGAGACGTACACCTCATAGTACTCCAAAACTCCAGGCAGCCAACTCCAATTCCAACTTCAAGAAGTCACCATCGGTCAAATCGAGAAACAGTAGTAACAAATCAACCATTTCTCCGTTTGAAAAGTTGCCAGAATCGAGCTTGGACGATCAAATCCAAGAAAGTAATGAAACAACGCCAATGTTACCTCCCCAAGGTAAAAAAATCGACATCAGTAACGAATCTAATGGTGGACCTGCTACAATGATGGGTTTTACTATGGGAAGATTGGCCGAACAACAGCAACAGCTACAACAACAGCAAAAGTCTGATGACTTTGGAGGCCGTCCCAAATCTACCCGGTCGTCGAGAAAATCTTCAACTACATCCAGTAAAATCCTCCCCAAGTCTTCCAGCTCCTCTGAAACTACGCCAGTACTAACTACACAACGAACCCGAAGTAATTCGTCTTCCTCGGTCAATAATCTGGGAAAGAAGAAAATGGAGAAGCCTGCCATAAAGAAAGCCTCACACAAATTGGCAGAACAAGGCAGAAGAAACAGAATGAACGTCGCCGTTCAAGAACTCTCCAATTTAATCCCCCAGGCCTACCACGATAAAGTTACAATTCCGTCCAAGGCTACGACGGTGGAGCTAGCTTCAGAGTATATTAGAGCCCTTCTAGAAGAAATCGAGGATTTGAGAAACTAGTCCTCTTAATGTCCTGTTTTATATTTTAATCCCCCAAACTGTCAGTATATTTGTAATGTCTGTATATAGTTGAAAGTTTAACTAATCTCCCCCAATTTTTCATTAATAGATAGTTGATGACTCGTCATGCGTAGACAATAGAATGCCTTGGTAATAAATTCACAAAAAAGTTTACGAAAGAGCCTTGCCGTATTGTTGGCATTACGATGTGGATGCAAAAAAAGAAGTTAAGTGGACGAGACAGGAATCGAACCAGTGACCTTTTGCTTGCAAGGCAAACGCGCTACCAACTACGCCACACGCCCTCTAACTCTCCTTTGGGAGGTGCAGAATTAATGTGTATATTCTTCCTAAAATGAGAACTATCAGAATGGATTTTAATTTTAATGGCTTAATGATGGGTGTTTTATGGACAGTTTTGAAGTTACTCATCAGCTGCGTAACTGAAGTAGTGAATAGTAAAAACTCCTCAGAAGAACTTCTTTTCCGCTGCCCTACTGATCTACAGCGAAGGTTCATCTTGGGGTGAGCATCCAGGAATCATTAGCGTAACCTGGTGCTCAATAGTTCGACTATACCCACCCTGTCATGGTTATGATAACGTATTCTCAAAGTAATTTGGTTATTTCCTTGCCGTGGCCATGAATAATACCGTATTGCCTATGTGAATTGGCCATTTCCTGGCCGAGACATGGATAGTAACAACTACTCCTACATATCTACCACAGCATTGGTTAGATCATTTATTTACAGTATATACAAGATCATTTATCGTTCTTGGGAAGCGATTTTGGTGACTTTTTCGTGGATCTGATCTTTTGCACGTAATCAGCCGCAGCAGTAGCATCCTCCTTCATGTCCTGGGCCTGGATCTTCCACTTGTAGAAGAACCCGTGCTTGGCCTTCAATTCCTGCTTCTTCTTGTTGACTTCTCTGCTCATGATACCAATCTGTTCATCATAAGGAATCCCAGCTTCGGCCTCAGCAATGGTTTCTTTCCCAAACAAGTAGTCAAACACTCTTCCGTCAGACCAGAAAAAACCCTTTCTGTCTACGATCCAGTTCTTGCTGTTACCCTTTTCTTTCAAGACAAAGAAGAACAACGAGTTGTCAGCAGTTCCATAGAACCCTTTTCCAGTCCACACTCTGGCCTTATGCTTTCTTAATAGGTTCTCTAATGGAACCGTGTACACGGGAGTGGCTCTTCCCGGTAATAGAGGGTAGGAGGTGAATTTAATGTGTTCTACAGGACCTGGTAAGTACCACATTCTTCTGATCAATCTGGTAGGGAACGTTCCAATGTAGTATGCTGCGGTAAACATCACGACAGCAAACACAGAGTTCTTTGCTAATGAAAAGATCCATTCTCTGGTTCTTAACGTACTGTCTAGCTCTTGTTCATTCTCTTCATAGTCTTTATTGGCTTGGAACCAGGCATATTCTGCCAAAACAAGCCCGTACACAGTGAAAACGATCCCGGAGCACAAGCACACAAGGAAGTATAATCTATGGGGTTCGGCTTCGTATATAAGTTCGGGTTTGGTCTTACTTTTCAAGATCTGGAGCACTTGTCTAAACGAAAAGTTGGTTCCCACTTGGGGGACTCCAGGCCGGGGTAACAACGTAGGAACGACTTCCTTTGCTAAGGGGAATTTAGGGAGACGACTTTTGATGTCGTTGGATTGAACCGATTCACCAGGAATGTGCTGTTTCAAGTGTTTCCACTCTTCTTTGGAGGGTAGGTCTTTTTTGGGGTTGAAGTCCTGGGGAAGATTGGACTTAAACCGGAGTGAGTACCTGAAAAAAGTGGATACGGGCACTTTCCTGATCCCGAGTGAGATCCTGGGCCCGAGTAATAACATCTAGCTGGCTGAATGGGGTTGTGGGGGAAGGTTGTGGAGGAAGAAGAGATGAGAAGTGAGAAGTGAGAAGATTGAGAAAGATGTGAGAGTAGTGAGATTTTTCAGATTTTTCACGTAATGGGCCCAACTACAACGTAGATATGAGTGTACTTTTGGCTATGTAGATTATATGGGTGTGAAAGTGAAGGGTCAATGAAGAAGGGTTATACACTATATAGACTTGGGCTAGCCGTTTCTACTACCTACCAGTATTTGACTAGACAGTTTGAGTAGTACTTGGCTAGAGATATTGAGTAGTACTTATCTGCAATCTTTAGTAGCTTTTCATTGGTATTGTAGAGTACTTGACGAGATCTTTGTTGTGTTCAGCTTATTGTTCTTTAGCTAGTACCTTCTAGTACTTATCTGGTGTTTGCTTGCTAGTAGACTAGTAAGTGACGCTATACTTCGATATCTGAATAGACCCTGTCTGAAGCCCACATATGGCCTTCTTTCTGGAATATTGACTTAGTCCTTATCTTCAATATTCCTACTCATTTAGCTCTTGATTCTTTCATCACTATAGCATAGGTTAAGACATTTTATCCATATATTTCAGCTCTTTTCTCTCTCTGAACATAGGACTCTTCTACAAGAGCCCCTCCCTTCGACTTTTCACTTATTTTGCTCTTCTTGTCTCGACCACACTCTCACGTTCTTTTGCTTTTCTTAGAGGCCTTAATCTGTGTCTCGGCTCGCTTCAACTGCACCGGATGCTGGCCCACGTATTTTCCGTTCATCTCCTTGAATGCCTTCAAATAATCATCAGCACTCTCAAACGCCACGAACCCGTACCCCTTGTTCTTTCCTGACTTGTTGTCTACCGGCACTTTGGCCTTGGAAAGGGTGGCATACTTCCCAAACGCAGTGTACAACAATTGATCATCAGCATCTCCTCCAAGATTCCCCACAAAAAGCCTGAAATGCTTCGGATTCCACTCAAGCAACGACTGGTCTTCCCAAGACTTTCCTCCAGCTGATCTCTTTGCTGTTTTTGACCCCAGAACGTGGTTTTGGGCCGGTGTCGGAGCAGAAACGATGGTGGTGGGGGCGTTTTTGAGGAAAGATTCGGGTTTTCTTCCTGCTGCCAACCGTCTATCTGACGATTTGCTGGTGTTTATCTTCTTATGAACTCTTCCTGACATTCTCTATGTAATTTAGCAACCTTTTTGCTATCGAATTGTTGGATATAAGTAGTAGTTTCTGTTCTTAAAGTGTCTTGAACAGAATCTAAAAGTACAACTATCTTGGCCAATTCTTCACCGATTTGGCTGATTCAAAAGCTATTTTTCTCTATTAAGCAATAGATGCTTATCTATTCTCTCGGCAGACTAGCAATCAGGCGTGTTCTGGTGTACTTACCTACTTACTCCCAGCTGAAAGTGACGTTTTTGTCGCAATTTGCAGTTGAAAAATCGCACGATGACTTCATTTTTTTTCAATTTCGATAATCTCATCTCCAACTCCCAAATCCTCCCCATAATCGTCCAATGTTCATTCTTTCCGAGCTCTCTGACTTGGTGAATATTCCTCCAGGCTCATTCCTGATACCGAACCATCTTGCGATCACAGACGAGTTACATAAGAAATATGCCAACAAGATCATCAGCAATCTCGGCCTCGTGATCTCAGTTTGGGACATTCTTGACATCAAAGATGGTATGCTTAAGCCGGGAGAAGGGGCTGCTTTTGTCGAAACCAAGTTCCGCTTGGTGGTGTGGAAGCCATTTGTTGGAGAAGTGCTTACGGGCTGGGTAAAAGAGTGTACCAGCGAAGGTATTAACGTAAAATTGGACTTTTTTGATGAAATTTTCATTCCAAAACATTACCTCTTCGAAGACTGTACTTTCAGACCAGCAGAGAATGCCTGGGTGTGGCAAACAGACGACGAAACAGAGTTGTTTATTGATATAAACGATAAAATCAGATTCAGAGTGGAACAAGAGGTGTTTGTTAATATCAAACCCAAGTCCAGCTCTGAAGCGGTGGGATTAGAAGAAAATAAGACTAAGGCTCCATCGTATGCTCTTCTTGCGTCGTGCCAGACCGACGGAATGGGTTGTATATCGTGGTGGGAATAAGTAAATTCTGACCAAGATCAAAGAAGAGAAGATGGGTCGAATTGAAGAGGACCAGTTGAAGTTAGAGCATTGAAGATAACAGAGGAATTTTGTATTGAAATCAGGAATTTACATAAAGGGAGTCTGAACTCTGAAGAGAAAACTCTGAAAGTAAAGTAATTAAAGAGATCTGTTGAAGTTCTGGTTTTACTGTTGAAATAATTAGACAGAACGACTACTTAACACCAACTAATTCATTTCAGAACGAAAAACCCCAAGTCTAATCAATTACCCTTCACTCTAATGACACTTCGTACACCTCCTTCTGCTCTCCTTCTTCTACTCATCTAGTCATTCTCTGGCTACACGCATTTTATTTCTTGTATACTACACTTAGCTAATATTATCATGAATTCAACTGTATCAATTATATTGCATGTATTGACTGGTGGAACTGAACTTCAAGTTACCCTTGATAACCTTATCCACCGACTTCAAGAAGTCCTTTTCATTAGCAACCTTTCTTCTGGCTCTAATGGCAAACATACCTGCTTCCGTACACACCGATCTCAATTCGGCCCCGGTAGCATTAGGACATAATCTGGAAATCAACTCCCATCTGATGTCCTTTTCACAACTCATGGTTTTGGAATGAATACGGAAGATATTGGCTCTACCTTCCAAGTCTGGCAATGAGAATTCAACTTTACGATCAATTCTACCTGGTCTTAACAAGGCTGGATCCAATGTGTTGGGTCTATTGGTAGCAAACATCACCTTGATGTTCCCACGAGGATCGAACCCATCCAATTGGGTAATCAATTCCAACATGGTTCTTTGCACTTCATTATCTCCTCCAGCACCATCATCGAATCTGGCTCCTCCAATGGCATCGATTTCATCAAAGAATATAATACAGGCTTTTTTCGTACGGGCCATTTCAAACAATTCTCTCACCATTCTGGCCCCTTCTCCTACGTATTTCTGTACTAATTCAGACCCAATGACTCTGATAAATGTAGCATCAGTTCTGTTAGCCACGGCCCTAGCACACAAGGTTTTACCCGTACCAGGAGGCCCGTACAACAATATACCTTTAGGAGGGTCAATACCCAATCTTACGAACCGTTCGGGCGATAATAAGGGCAATTCCACCACTTCTCGCAATTTTTCAATTTGCTCTTTACAGCCCCCAACATCGCTATAGGTGACGTCTGGTTTTTCTTCGACCGTCATCATGGTTACAGAGGGGTCGATTCTGGGGGGTAATGGTAATTGGATCTCATACTTTTGTCTATCAACCCCAACTCTCATTCCTTCTTCTATATCGGTAGGAGACACTCTTTCTCCGAGTCCAACCACGAATTTGGCAATCTGTTTTATGTTAATGACGTATTTCGACTTGTTGTCGGCATTCTGAAGTAATCCGGGCAACGTTTGGGGTTTAGTAGCTTCAATTATCTTCGTACAACGAGCTACTTGTAATGGTTGTTCTTCTCCCATTCTTTGCTTATCCCCCATAATGTCCCACAAATGAGGAGCCGACAATCCGGTGTCGCTTTCCTTTACTCCGATGTTCTCTTTTATTCTGTCTTCGATATCTTTTAAGTCCTTTTCGATCTGTTTCAATGAATTGGCGTAAGGAGCTGCTCCGTAGGTTTTCAATACCTGAATATCATTGTCACTCAACGGAGTGATCTTTTCTTGTGCTTGTTCGTCGTCCTCGGCAGGAGCAACGTATTTGTCCCAGTCGGCTTTAGGAGGCATTGCTGGTGGAATTGGATGGGAAAGAAGAGTTGTTGGTGATAATGGCGGCGATTGTAGTGGCAATTTGTCGTGGTCGCTCGCTCGATTTGGTGCACGGGCCTAACTCTATTTGGGAGGTACGGATTTGGTGCACGGATTTTGGCTGCTTTTTGGCTGCTTTTTGGCTGCTTTAACTTCGTTTACAAATGATACCCTGTATTCGTGAAATAGTACATATTTTACATAGCTCGGTCCTGGCCTAGACCCCGGAGCAGAGAAGGTGGTCGAAATCCTGGATATCCTTCAGGATGTCGTCTTCCGGCCCATAGTTCATAAGCTTGACACTAAGACTGTTTAAACTAGTGACTGCCTTGTCTAGCACCGTAGCATACTCCTGGGGTTTGACGTCTGACTGGGACAAATACCTCAAGAGATTGATCATTAATTGGAAGTTCCCGTTAAACTCGCTCACTTTCAAAGAATGGGCTTCTTTCTGCTCCACGATCCTGAGAAGTGACTCTAGATTGTAGTGTATGACTTTGAAGAGTTTCTTGTACCAGAACAACGAATGAAGTGAGATTTTGATGTTAGGTTTGCCTTGTTCTCCGTCCTTAGTTGTTGTGGAAAGAAGCAAGCTGAAGGAACACGACAAGAACTGTAAGGTGAACTGGAATGATTCTGTAGATGAAACTTGATCAAGTTCAATGAGCAAGTAGTAGTAGTTAAGATTGACAAACCCAATACTTTCCTGAAGATGAGGAGACCCAGCAAATTCGCTGTGGATAGCCAGGCTCGTGGTGACTCTCCATTTCTCGAGGTCAGATGAGAGCTGTTTCAATCGCTCAGGTGATGGGGATGATTTAGAAGCCAATTTCAACGATAGCACTTCGTTTTGGAACTTATGCAATGATATTTGGGCATTTACTAGCAGGAGAGAGGTGTCTGATTCGTCCTTTTCGCTGAGCTTGGCCGTCAATGGTAACGTGAGCTCTATGAAGTCATCATGCGGTAATTGACTGGGTTTGTCTAGCAATATACTCAACTCCTTGTCGATATTGTAGATAGACCAGAAGAAACGTTCCTTCAAGGTTGCAAACTTGGTTTGGGGCTTGAAGTAGTCGACTTTAACCACCAATCTGTCGAGAATGCCCACTGCAGACCAGCACAATTCAAGATTGAACAGGTTGATTGCAAATACACAGATCAAGAGAAGGAGGTTGATGCTTTCGAGGTTGACGTCTTTCTCCAAGTTGTTGAAATGAAGAATATTAATGATCGATTCGATGATCTTGTCACTAAAGTAGTCTTGGAAGTGTTTCTTGTTATTGTTGGCATCATAGATCAAACATCCAATGCACATTAAGAGATACACATCAAGATTTATAATGGCCTCGTTCTTGAAGTCGATTTTCTTGAAGTTAGTGGTGAACTCGTCCTTATCTATGAACGGATAGAGGTGCTCGTAGTTCTGGAAGTAGGTGGTGACAAAGGCCATGGGGAGGTCTTCGTTTTCGATGGTTTTGATGGTTACGAAGTCGTCTTTGATATCTGTTTGGGAGTGTTCTACAGGCCACGATTTGTTGTTGAGAAGACTGGCGATTCTTTGGCCCTTGTTTGCCGGAAGTTCCTTTTCCACCACCGGCTTGAATTGTTCATTACGTTGGGACACATTGATTTGGTCGAATTTTTCACTCTTTTCCTCGTGGATGTTGTCTTCATTCGAGAGAAGTGACGAGATTGATACTAATTTATGAGCCACAACGTCCACTTTCTCCGGTTTTTGGCCCGGGTTTTCGCTGACTATACGGAAGATCTGGGACTTTTTGTCATCTACAGGGCTGTCGCCATCAAAACTGATCTTGCGGAATGCCTGGTTGAGTTTCCGCTTCTGGGGCCGGTTGATATACTCGCAAGAAGACCCACTTTTGGTACAGTTGGAGCATTTGGGGTAGGTTCTGGTACATTTTTTCTTTAATCGGTAGCAACGGATACAGTTGCTCGAATGGTGGGTTGTAGGAAACTCTATTGGAGTTTTATCGGAGTCAGCAGACGTTTCAGACGGCTGAGATGTTGGAGCAGGAGGAGCAACAGCAGGAACTGGGTCTTTGGAGAGGGTTGGAGAAGGTGCTGGATCTGCTGGGGCCGAAGGTTTGGGTTCGTTTCTTACGTCGGACTCGTTGGATTTGATGGGATCACTGTGGAACCGAAAACTGGGCCCTTCGGGCTCGGGATGAAGTGATTTGGTGGTGTCTTTGGGGTAAAATCGGAATTTGCTGGTGACAGTACCATTTCCCATCAGTTTACGATAGTAAAAGTTCATGGCCACGGATATTGAACAGAATGTCGTGGTAAAAGTCGCCAGAACCCTGGGGAATCAAAAGTGTAGACACTAGCAAAAAGAAGGGGAATTGGGTAAAAAAACTTGGAATGACGAGCGGGCCACAGTAAAATTTGTATGGCGTCGGGGCCGTCCATGGCGGCTCCACGATGGTGCGATGGGGCGGGTGCGGCCGCGGAGGCACGGGTTTTGAAATTTGATGGTGCACGGGTGTGGGGCACGGGTGTTTGATGTCCTGTTTGATGTACGGGTCTTTCAGCGGGTGTTCAGTTTATTCGTATTTACAAGATATATGTACATTAGGCGGTTTCTGGTTCCTCTCTCAAGGTAGCAAATGCCTCTAAGGCCTTGGCTCTCACCTCGTCCAAAACAACGGTTTCGTGCTGGGGGTTGAATGAAGGTAAACTGTCGTGTTCCACCAAATCGTGTCTCCAGTGTTCGTCATCTCCCTTTCTCCACAACGACTCCCAGAGAAGAGTGGTGTTTTCCAACTCAAACTCATCAATGACATGCGACAAGTCTGCTACAGCTTCCTGCGAATAAGTGGGTCTGTACTGGCCAGAATACCAGGTGTTTCCTTCGTCATCCTTCTTTCTCATGGCCTTAGCTTCCTTTCTTTGCACCCCATCACGGGCTTCTCTCAATTGGAGCAAACCCTTGTATGCGGCCAACGCATAGTCGTAATTGGCGAAGTTGGCAACACACATTATTCTCCACAAATCATTTCTTCTGCTTGGTTTACGGTTTTCCCAGTTAGGACGCTTAAATTGAGCGTCGATTTGGTCCTGGTGGTATCCTGGAACTTGCGAGTACAATATCTGACCAGAGAACAAGTTCTTGTACACGAATACTTGAGGAGCCAAGTTCAACTGTTGCAACTCGGCTGCTGTCTTGTGGCCTTGGGCTATTCTCGATCCCAAAACCTTACGGGCCTTCATCTGCTCGATGAGATGCTTTCTCATCTTCTTCTCGGCTCTCATTCGCATCGGCATCTTGGATTATGGGTTGTACTGGGTCTGGTGGTGATGGGGAAGGGTTCGTTAGTGTCTTGTAAAGAGGGCCTTTTGATGGAGAGAAATGAAAAATTATACTCGCTGGTCGTGCGCTGGTGACGACTTTTTTTGAGGTGCGGATATGTGGTCACGTGATCTTGCTTTATCAAAAGATCTAATATGAATCGCCAAACTACAAACTCTTCTGTTTAGCACAAACTAAGCCTACCACCAAAAAACGACAATTAACCATAGGAGTTTTCGATGAGAGTGATTGAAATTTGTTGAAGTTTTGTTTTCTTACCAGTTTTTTTTGCCCAATTCCACCAATTACGTTCGCTACCAGTAATATACACAGTATACAATGACACTAATAGCAACGACAATTGGGTTATCACCTTTCATTATTCTATTTTTCCTAGTCTTCACATGGTCTTTCGTTCTCCTATTCAACCATGAGATCATTGAAAAGTATTCGCCTCGGTTGCACGTTGCTAAATCCAAGATTAACGAGTTTTTGCAAGAATCTATCAGTAAGAAGTACCGATTGTCAATTATCCACGTTGATGAAGACGAAAATGACAATGATAATGATGCTGAAAAATTCTTTCAGCTGAGTAAAGACTTAAATGACCAATTCAAACAAAAACTCATAGATAGACTAGTAGGAGTAATCTTTAGTTTGGTTATTACCCTAAGCATCGAGCTTATTGTTCTAATGATGTGTGAATTAACTGATACCTTCAATCGAGATTCTCGTTTGTTAAGTTTTAAATTTATCATTAATGTTTTGATCGTGTTGATAACCATCATTCAGCCATTTATCATCATTAGCTTGTACATAAATCAGGAAATCTTTCCCATCCATGCATCTAACATTAGAAGAATAGTAACAAGTGCCGTATATATATTATGGTTTGTTATTCTTCATCGTTTTGGCCACTTATCCCAATCATTTTCTCCAAAACTACAGGACTTACACAACGCCAGATCATTGATAGAACGTAAAATCAATGAAATCGTTATTGGAGGTATTACTATCACAGCAATTCTTTCAGGAATTGGATCTGTGTCAACTCCTTATGATCAGCTATACCATGCAAGCTTTTTCAATAAATTCAAGAGGCTGAATAATGAAAATAAAGAAATTGGAGCCAACGATATCAATAGTTTGATTCAATCCTACAATCACACCCTGTTACTATTATCCAAACGTAAAAATGATCTCGACAAATTGATGATGAGCAGTGGTGGTACCATTTACAATATGCCTCATAAGTCTTCAGAAAACCTTCTAAGTAGCAGGGCCTCTCCAGTTGATGGAAAGATGGTTAGGGGTATGCTTCACCGAGTACAGTCTTTTGCAACATTGAGCAATATTACGAAAGAAAAGCTGGAAGACGAGGAGTTGGCTGATGAAATCAACTCATTAGACTCCTTAAGGAACAACATATATGATGATCTTATGAAATTGATCCATAAATTTGAAATGCAACAAGAGCACCTTATGAGTGAACGGAAATTTTTGAAGAAGATCATCAATATTGGTATGTCATTATTTTCCATTTACTGTATATATAGGATCGTTAGTGTCCTACTAATCAAACTCCCATATTACTACTTGTTTCATGATAATACCCCTAAAGTGAACAATGGGATCAACGTTGAAGGAGAGCAGGTAAGTAAAACCACTAGAGATGCATTAGCTGTAACAGCTGCAAAATTAGTTCAATCAATATTCCAGCTCCCGGTATCAGAAGACCAACTTATCAATCAAATCAGTTTTATCTTATCGGGAAGTTTGTTCTTGGGTTCATTTTCCAACGTATTGATGACATTGAAATCGGTTGGGAAAGTATTTCCATCTTTGATCAGACTTTCATCCACAACTAAGAACCAGTTGAAACACTTGATTATTGGTGAACTCCTTGCAATTTATGTTATTTCTACAGCATTATTAATGAGAACCAATTTACCTACTCACCTTTCCAACCAGATATCTCAGATTTTGTCGCTATCTGGTAGTTCACTGAAACTAGTGACCGCTGACTCAATAAGAGAGATTGAGTTCATTGATTTCTGGTTTGATAAGATCTTTGCTCTCACATCAATTGCTGCCATAGTTATCATTATCTTGAAGAGGGTGGTAAGCAGTGACGACTTCAAAGATAACTATGATGAGTATGATGAAGAAATGATAATTGAAAACGACAACCTATTTAAAACTGCCTAAATAGTAATGTATTTTTTTGTATTTTTTAAGCATGCTAATTCCGCGACATGAGTAACACCGATTTGTGCATAAATGTTTTGTTTTCTCCGAAGATATTTGAACAGGGCACATTGTCACAGGCTTACCCCAACTTGCCTTTAACATGTATAATTGGAGGGTGTAACAAACTCTCGCGGATATGGTGGACTGATTTTCCCTTTCACTACAGGACAATCTCTTTTCTCCAAAACCTTCTTCGAAGATTGCTACAGCGCTACATCTCCGCCTCTGTAATTGATAGCTTCCTACTTTCCACCTGCATATTCATAGGGCTATTCCTGTAGTCTCATGCTTCGAGTCAAGGTTTTCTTCATATTTATCCATGCCCCGCCAGGTGCATAAACCTGCAACCTATTTAAGCATATGTCGCGTCAAGACATAATCATGCATGTGATTTCACTTGATTATATCTACCATCACCAATGCACATCAATGTTAGAATCGGAGAAGGAGCACTGATATGCATCGATGTGCTATTGTGTTGTCGGTAGCTATGTAGGTAGTGGGGCTTTTTAGGAAGTTTTCGTTTTTTTTTTCGGGCATCATCTGAAGAACGAAATGTGGAGTAGAGGGCCCTGTACGAGACCTAAAAAAGCTTCTGAAAAAAAAACTACTAAATTCGTACATTGATTAAAGTTTCGGCCAGAAACTTCTAAAGGCAGCAATACTCTTTCTTTAGATATTTCTGAAAAAGTATTGCCAATTTTATACTATGTCTGTAACCCATATAACCAAAGTATCTCATGAGAACCCAGAGAAGTTCAGAATCACCTACAAGGATGCTGACTCCGTGCTTGGTCCTAATTCCTATATTCCCCTGAATGATACTTTGGAGCCAATTTACTCCAGTTCCAAAGTTGCCATCATCGGAGCTGGATTCTCGGGTATCGCTACTGCCATCACTTGTCTCAAGACCTTGGATGTTGATGATATCACCATCTTTGACAAGCACAGCAACTTTGGTGGAACCTGGTGGGCTAATACTTATCCTGGTTGTGCCTCGGATATTCCTGCAGTATGGTACTCTTTCTTTGGAGAATTAAATGACAATTGGAGTAGATTACAACCACCTCAGTACGAAATGGAAGAATACATCTTAAAGGTTGTTGACAAGTATGGGCTCAGAAAGTACGCCAAGTTTGAGACCACAATCACCAAAGCAGTTTACAACGACAAAGAAGGTAACTGGACGATCTACGCTCGTGATTTGAAAACTGGTAGACAGGTAATTCATACTGCTAAACTCTTAACTTCCTGTCAAGGAGGATTGGTCAATCCTAACCATTTAGATTCTAAAGGATTGGATGATTTCCAGGGAACATACATGCATTCAGCACTTTGGGATCATTCGGTGGATCTAAAGAACAAGAAGATTGTAGTTGTTGGTAATGGTTGTTCCGCTAATCAACTTATTCCTCAATTATTAAAACATTATGAAGTGAAAAGCTTATTTCAAGTTAGTAGATCCAAGCACTATGTCATGCCACCAATTCCTGAGTTTGTCTACACTCTTTATAAGGTATTATCCTTCAGCCGTTCTGGATTGGTCCTTTCTCGGTGGATCATTGCTACCTTTGCCGAAATGAGATGGCCATTATTCAAGGGAAACGGTTTATGGACCAGAATCGTTCGTTGGCTCTCCTCTACAAGTTCGGTGAGATACATGAAGAAAGCACCTAAGAAATTCCACGACAAGCTCATTCCTGATTTCAAGATTGGTTGCAAACGTTTGATTTTCGACCACAGTTATATCCCAAGTTTAAGCGACCCAAGAATGGATCTCACTAACGAATCTATAGATCATGTTACTAAACATTCAGTGGTTTTGACTGACGGTACCGAAGTCGAAGCTGACGTCATTATTGCTTGTACTGGTTACAACGTCTCTGAAAGTTACTATGGATACCAAGTGGTTGGACGTAACAATGTCAACTTGGTTGATGTTTGGAAGAAAGAAGGCCCTACTGCCTATAAAACTATTTTGGCCAGAGATTGTCCCAACTTGTTCTTCATCGCTGGTCCTAACTCTGCCACTGGCCATTCATCTGTGGTGTTGGCATCAGAAAATGCAGCAAAATACTTTTCTCTTCTTGCCCCTAAAGTTTTATCCGGGGCTTACAAGTCTATTTGTGTGAAGACCAATAAGTATTACGATTGGTTCAAGGAATCCCAAACCGAATTGAAGAAATGTGTTTATGGTAGTGAATTTGGTGGTTGTGTTTCGTGGTATACTGAAAATGGTGTCAACTCAACTGCTTACCCTTACACCCAAATCCAATACTGGTGGACTATGAGACATCCTAAATGGGAAGATTTGGAACTTGAGCCTTTTGACTATGAAACTGCTGGTAAAGCAACTAAACAAGCCTAATCCTTGTCAATTCTTTTTTGCAGCCTTTTTTCTATGTATGCTAGCTTCCTTTCTATGTTTCACTATTTATTTCAATTAACATTGTAGCTATTCTACATTATGTTGGTGACTCATAATTCGCCATCGGCACCTATTTGGGGTTCATGTTAACTGTGATTCTTGGATAACATCACCACTACGATCATGATCATTAACAGTCGTGCAAGATGAGTCAAAAAAATTTGACCACCAAAAAATCGAGATTCGACTTTTTTTTTCACCCTCCAGGTAGCTTTTTCACTTCTTTAAGTTCCTAACTTATTGATTCATATTGTTGTTACGATCATTTAACAAGGGTATATCTCGAGTTTTCAAAGCCAACATGTCTACGAGTAAGACTACCATCCCATTTTCCAGGGATTCTTTAGAGCAAGTATTGAAAAGAAGATTCTTCTTTGCTCCATCATTCGAAATCTATGGTGGTGTTTCAGGTTTGTATGATTACGGTCCTCCAGGTTGTGCTTTGCAAGCCAATGTCATTGACACTTGGAGAAAACACTTCATTTTAGAAGAAGATATGTTGGAAGTTGACTGTACTATGTTAACTCCTCATGATGTATTCAAGACTTCTGGTCATGTCGATAAATTCTCTGACTGGATGTGTAAAGATTTAAAAACCGGTGAAATTTTCAGAGCTGACCACTTGGTTGAAGAAGTTTTAGAAGCCAGATTAAAGGGTGACAAGGCTGCTAGAGGTGAAGCTGTGAAACCAGAAGAAGAAGATGAAGATAAAAAGAAGAGAAAAAAGAAGGTTAAGGAAATTAAGAACGTCAAGTTACCAGATGAAGAAGTTGCTGAATACGAAAACATCTTGGCCCAAATTGACGGTTACTCTGGTCCTCAATTAGGTGATTTGATTAAGAAGTACAACATTGTTAACCCAGCTACTGGAGGTCCATTGGAACCACCAGTGGAATTCAACTTGATGTTCGATACTGCTATCGGTCCATCTGGTCAATTGAAAGGTTACCTCAGACCAGAAACTGCTCAAGGTCAATTCTTGAACTTCAACAAATTATTGGATTTCAACAATGAAAAGATGCCATTTGCCTCTGCTTCTATTGGTAAATCATTCAGAAATGAAATTTCTCCAAGAGCCGGTCTTTTAAGAGTTCGTGAATTCTTAATGGCTGAAATTGAACATTTTGTTGACCCTCAAGATAAGTCTCATCCAAGATTTAAGGAAGTTGCAGACGTTAAAGTTGGTTTCTTGCCAAAAGGTGTTCAAGAATCCGGTTCTACCAAGGTTCTCGAACAAACCATTGGTGAAGCTGTCAAATCTGGTATGGTTGATAACGAAACTTTAGGTTATTTCATTGCCAGAATTTACAAATTCTTAACTAAGATCGGTGTTGACCCAAATAGAATAAGATTTAGACAACATATGTCTAATGAAATGGCCCATTATGCTGCTGACTGTTGGGATGCTGAATTACAAACTTCCCATGGTTGGATCGAATGTGTTGGTTGTGCTGATAGATCTGCTTATGATTTAAGTGTCCACTCTGCTAGAACTAACGAGAAATTGGTCGTTAGAGAACAATTGGCTGAACCAATCACCATTGAACAATTTGAAGTTGAAATTGCTAAGAAGAAGTTTGGTCCTAAATTCAGAAAAGATGCTGGTACTGTTGAAAAATGGTTATTGGCTAGAACTCAATGTGAATTAGAAGACTTATCTAAAGAATTAAAGGATAACGGTAAAATCGTTTTCAAAGTTCCTTCCATCTCTGATGCCGACATTGAATTAGATTCTGAATACATTAAGATTGAAAAAGTTAAGAGAACCGAACACGTTCGTGAATTCACTCCAAACGTTATTGAACCATCCTTCGGTATTGGTCGTATCATCTACTCCATCTTTGAACACTCCTTCTGGGCTAGACCTGAAGATGCTGATAGATCTGTGTTATCTTTACCACCATTGGTTGCTCCAACTAAAGTTTTACTTGTCCCATTATCTTCTAACTCTGAATTGCAACCAATTGTTAAGAAAGTTTCTACTTACTTGAGAAAAGAACAAATTCCATTCAAAGTCGATGATTCATCTGCTTCTATCGGTAAGAGATATGCCAGAAATGATGAATTAGGTACTCCATTCGGTATCACCATTGATTTCGATTCTGTTAAAGACGATTCTGTTACTTTAAGAGAAAGAGATTCTACTAAACAAGTTAGAGGTTCATTCGAAGAAATTATCGCTGCCATCAAAAACATTACTTACAACGGTGTCTCCTGGGCTGAAGGTACTGCTAAGCTTACCCCTTTTGAATCTCAATCATCTGATTAATTGTGTATTTACACCACTATATATATAATAAATTAACCAAGACGTACTTTTTGCAACCTCTAGTTGCTGAATATTTATCAGGAAGCAATATCTAATTGCCCAAAAGCTCTTTTAAGAAAGCTTCATTGTTTGGTGGTCTACCCAAGACTTCAGTTAAAATATCTAAAATTTCCTTAGAGCCACCTCTCTTCAAAACAATATCTCTGTATCTAATACCACTTTCAGTATTCATTGGATCATCCTTGAATAAGGTGTAATAGATATCAACAGCAAATACTTGAGAATATAAGTAACCATAGTAACCTGATTGGTAACCTCCTGCAATATGGCCAAAAGATCCGTAACCAGTATTGAAGAGACCTCCATTGGATACCAAAGCAACAGTTCCGGTCAAATCATTCCAGACTTTGTAGATATCAAGTTTTTCAAGTTCTTCTTCGGTAGCAATAGTGTGAAGACTCATATCGAAAATACCAAAGAATAATTGTCTGAGGTTGAAGATACCCTCATTAACATTCTTAGATTTCACTAATTGATCAATTAAATCATCACTGATTGGTTCTCCAGTCTTGTAATGAGATGATAACGCCTTCAATTCGTTCTTAGACCAAGTCCAGAACTCAAGCATTTGCGATGGGGTCTCAACGAAATCTCTAGGAACATGGGTACCGTGGAATCTAAGATATTTGGTTCTTGATAATAAGTTGTGAACACCGTGACCCAATTCATGGAAAAAGGTAGTGACTTCATTATGTTTCAACAAGGAAGGTTTTTCTTTGGTTGGTTTGGTAAAATTACAAACTAACACAGTGTAAGGGTGAAGTCTTGAACCATCTTCTCTGATAGCACCACTACCCAAACCAAAGTTGGCAGCATGTCCATACTTACCAAGTCTTGGATGTAAATCCAATAAAAGATAACCGTTGAACACTGGTTTACCGGACTTGATGTTTTGGAAAACACCGAAGATTTTCACATCTTCGTGCCAAAGCGTTTTGGGGTCGGGATTCTTGACTTTGACAAACTTGACATCAAATAAGTGTTCATAGAACCCAAACATTTTTTCAATTGTTAAGTCTAATGGGAAGTATTCTGAGATCTTGATATGGTCAACTTTATACTCTTTCTCTAATAGCAAAGTGTTGTAGAATTGAGTATCCCAAGCGTAAAATTCTTCTTGGGGTTCCAAGCCTCTTGATTTTAAGTCTTCATTCTTGAATTCCTTCAAACGAGCCAATTCTTCATTACCCAAAGGAAGAAGTTTTGCTTTCAAGTCATCTAAGAAATCCAAAACATTTTTTTGGTTTTTGGCGATTCTTTCCTCTAACACGTATTCAGAGTAAGTATCGTAGCCCAAAAGCTTAGCAAATTTGAATCTTCCTTCTACCAATTTTCTCAAAATCTTAGCATTCTCTGGGTTTTTGTTTTGATTACCATTGAAGGCAATCTTTCTGGTCTCTTGGTTTTTGGCATATTTAAGTACTGGGAATAGTTCAGGGTACTTGAAGGACATTTTGTACTTACCATCTTCGGTTTTTTCAAATCCATCGATGACATCTTGAGGGACACCTTCCAATTCTTCCAATGAAAACACTTCAAATTCGGAATTTTCATTCATATTCTTTTGGAATTCAATGGATAAGTTACTCAATTCAAGTTTGATCTTCTTGGCTTCTTCTCTCTTATCTTCTGGTAAGTCCAAACCGATTCTACGATAGTCGTTGACGGTTTTTTCCAAAAACTTTTTGGTTTCATCGTCAGCATTGGAGTCCTTTACCTTTTCGTACAAACTCTTGAATACTTTGAAAACATCAATTCTTGTAGCTTGTTCCAATTCTTTTTCTGTAAGGTACTCCTCAGCTTTGGTGGAAGCATCTCTCAATTCCTTGTCAGCAGAGACACTGGAATAGAACAGGAGCTGGTTACTTTTGAGCAGGACCGAGTTGACAAAGTCCACGTATGGAACAAGAACGTTTTCAATGGTTGGATCTTCAATTGAAGCGACATAATCGTTGATTTCCTTTTCTTTCTTGGCCAAATCTTCAGCTACGTCACCGATTTGTAGTGGGGTAAGGTCCCAAGTTGGCAAAGGATACTGGGCAACCAATGTTTCGAAGTCGATAGTCATGTTGTGATACTGGTTATAGAGTAATGTTGAAACCACAGTCAAAATTAACACGATATAGAAGAGCATATATGTGAATTTTTCAATGACCGATTTTTCAGTAAATCTTCGACTTTTAGCGTTTGTGGAGAATGCCAATGTGTCGCATGGCACCAAATTTCCCAATCTTTCCTGAAGATAAACTTAGGCTGTATATGTGGCTCCGGCCAAAGATTGGTGGTTTAAAATCGGTGCCGTCGCCTATGTTGCAACCTGTTATCGGCGTGGGGGGCCGAGTCACTTTTCTGTACTCTGGCCAGTCCCTGGTGGGAACATTTTGTTGTAGGATTAAATGGTAATGATACGGAGATAAGCTGGTATGACGTTCAACTGTGTTTATGTGATAGTCCTGCGTCATAGCTTCTTCAAGAATGGGCCTACTGTAGATTTTCTGTGAATAGTTACCGTGCTATGAACAGAAACAGAAATACTATGGTCTGTTCATGGAAATACTAGTTACTACGAACTACTGTAATAAAGGCTGTGGACCGTTATTGTTTGAGAATAGTAAGTACAATTGGCTATTTGGCCACATTCAAACACAATCTATGACAGCATTTTCTTGTTGGCCACTCAGCAAAGGGAATCGACATTGTTCAATTTGTAGTATTTTTCACTGTTGTGAACAATAGCAGGCTGTGGTGTAAGAAATTTCGCAGCTTTCGGAGGAATATTGAAAAATTTGAAAAATTTCGACAAAATTACCAAACATAAAATGTTGCCTAGCACGGCGCAAGAAACTTAGGGAGATAACATGAAAGACCCTTGAGGCGTAGCTGGTACACATGCAATTACAGGGATCATTATGCCACAATTGTCACCGCCAAACTCAGCTCTCATCTGTAGAAAGCAGAAACGAATTTTACCACGGGGAGAACCTCGTATTAACAAGCAACCAACGAACACAAGAATTGTGCTTCTGGGCAGTGTTTTTGACAACTAATAAACTGATAGTTTAAAAAAGGTCTCCAAAGATTTGTCTCTTTATAGTTAACATTCATGTGCGAAAACCAACTTCTCGGGCGTGTGGTCTAGTGGTATGATTCTCGCTTTGGGCGACGACTCGGTTAACTGAGTTGACATACAAGCATGCGAGAGGCCCTGGGTTCAATTCCCAGCTCGCCCCTTTTTTTATTTTTACTACCGAGATCAGTACTTATAATGTTGAAGTGTGACATCGATTTCAGCATATGCTGAATCTACAATTTTTACAAATGCATGTCTATTATACTACAAATACTTCTACCAATTTACCAAAATCAATCCCGTCTCCTGAGTTGGTATCGAAGATTTTTATGCCGTCTAAGTTGAATATACCCTTTGAAAGACCAATGAGCTTGATGTCAGTTTCAAATACCGAAAAAGGCTCTATTGGCCCCAACCGTATATCATTGTCTAGTATCACGATACCTCTGTTGTCGAGTTTCAATGAAGAGTACAAATTGTACAACTGTAGTTTGCTGTACACAAGAACCTCTTGCGATTCATCATTCACCAAGTTCGAAGATGAAACATTATTATTCAAGTTTGCCGAACTTGATGAAGTGGAGTAGACGGGATTGAAATTTATAGGATTCTGCACAACAAGTGACAATAGCAACTTATTGTGAGATTCGTTGATTGCTTGTAATCGCCAATTGATTACTTCTCCGAGATTAATATTCAATTTCCCTTTGAAAGTGAGTTTTAGTCCTGATAATGTAGAATTGGCATTTGTAGTCAAGTTGACAGTGACACTGGAGGATGATCTCATGGGTTTGTTTAGCTTTTTTGCAGAATTGACGTTGAAATTTGTCATGGTATTGCTGGTATTATAGCTTAGAGACGTAGCGGAACCCGTCTCTCCCAAAGTATTCCTGGCTTTATACATGCTATTGATTAATGCTGATTTTCTGGGGTCCATGCCATTGCTTTGTCTCGACTGTGATTGCGATTGTAATTGGGAATAGCTCGACTGAGAATAATTCGATGTAGTTTTCAAGGAATTATTGATTGGTGGAGCAATTATGCTAAAGTCTAACGATGGAGTCCAGTTGGTGGTTATTACACTGGATGTATTTTCATATGTTCCATCGGCAGGATTGAATTTTGTGATCTGCAACGTAAGTTTGATATTAACAGGCTTCGAGTCCGTTTGTTTCGAATCTCGATCCAAGTCGTTGTTGATTAACTTATAGGTGAGATTTATGGAGTCAAGAAGTTTGTACTGTACAGGAAACTTGAAGTCCTCAGTTTTGAACTCCTCGATTATTCCATGCTTGAAGTCCATGCTAAGATCGAGGATTTTGAACGAGTAGTGTTTGGCTACCTTCTCGGCAGGGACGTCTTTAAGATAGGATAGTAATTCGTCTGATGATTCAATGTTCAAAGTTGCCAATAGCATATTATTTCTGCCGGCTGGTTTGGTGGACTTCAACTTAATAACCAACGACACCGTAATTGGCAAGAGTAGTTTGGCAGTAAGCAATTTCTCTTCTACAGGCTCCACTGGTTGTTGGGTTTTATGCAGCGGTTGGCGATGAGTTTCAAACTTCGGCGAAAACAGATAGTTAGACTTTGTTTCCAGAATCAGATTGTTGAGTTCGCTGAATACATTTGGTTCGGTTCCAGGCTTATAATCAGGCAATACGATATCGGTAGCCACGACTTCATCAATAATATCCTCCGATTGGATGGCAGCAGGGGACTCACGTTTGGTGAAACACGAAAACAAGATCTTGGGATTGTTGAGTTTTCTTCTTGGATACACCATGGGGATCTCAAATCGCCAAATTATGTAGTTTAAGTCGTCAATGGTGTTCTGGCCCAGGAATATAATGTGGCTGGAAGACAATACTGTATTGAGAACGCTATAATTGGAGTCTTCTTTGGCTCCGTTTTGAGGTTCGGCCTCGCCATTGACATCTCCTGGAGTGACTGATACGTTAAGATACACATTATGGCTCAATTCTTTAGTGTATTCCTCGTTGGTCTTGAAGATAATGTAGCCCACCAACGATTCATCAAAGAAGATGAGGCTTCGATTCGGGATGGATTTCAAGCTGATCAAAAACTGGTTGATATCATGATCATCGGTGTTCTGTATTAGCTGATCAGGGTTCTGCGGGATGGCAATTGACAAACTCATGGCCTCCCAATGCTATGAAAGATGAAAAGTTGGTGGTAAAGATCTGAAAGAAATTGTCGCGAATATTAAGATTGTTACCAAGGTTTTTTTTTTTTTTCTGGTGGTGGTCATAGATAAGTTTTTTTTTTTTGCTGCAATAAATAAAGTCGTAGATTCGTGATAAATTATTAAATAAATATATAGGGCATAGTACTACACCATCTCTTTAATCTTTGGCTCTACCGGCTTTCTAATTAAGAGGGCTCTAACAACACGGTAGGTGATACCAAAGATACAACATATGGTAATGATAAGCACGGTCACACCGTACATTGCAGCAACTACTCTCAAGGCCTCGAAGCCATTGAATACTCTGTAGAATTCGCCTGTAGCCATCGAAACGGTACCTAATGGGAAAGTCATGGTCCAGAACGTCTGGTTGTACTTGATAAGGCCCGTGAACCTTTTGTTGAACCAGTTGGGGTTTTCAGGGAAGTAGCAGAGCTCTTGGTTGGGGTGTTTGGCAAAGGGTTTGATCTTGCTTAAACAGGTGAATACGGCGAGAATGGTCATGTAGAAGGCAAACCCAATGAGAAACAAAGACATGGCGGCAGCGAGATAGAGGATAATGTTTCCTATGATTAATGCTATCAATGCTGACTCGGACTGAGGGTGGTTTTGAAGATGGCTCATGTATGGAGACGATAAGAGGGTATCACGATGTTCGTAGATAAGATCAAATACATCGTGTCCCAACAACATAATCCCGTAAGCAGCCTGGCCGGTGATACCCACAGGAAGGAAACTGGTGAAAACCAAACGAGTTGGAGGGGCTTTGGCCGTGAAAAGTCTGGTAGCGTAGAGTGATAAGATCATGTTGAATCCCATAGCCATGGCAATGGACCAGGAGAAGTATGACAAGGTGAGGGTGATAATTTGATGGTTTAATGATGGTAATGATGGGGAGATCGAAGCCCCGGAACTGGCCACCACAGTTAAGGTGACCACAGGAAGCAAAAGAATGGCATGACAGTCTTTAATCTCAACGGAATTCTTTTCACCTTTATGTTTGCAAATTAAAGAAAAGAAAACAGTAACACATGCAGTGTACAAGGAACCAAAGAAAGCAATCCACCATAAAACCCAAATTCCCGTCACCCACGAGTCTTTGGTTAAGACATGCAAAAAATTCACCAAGGTAGTGAAACCCATGGGTAAGCAACTGATATACAATGCCACCTGGGGGTCATTATTGTAACGATGAGCCCGTTTGGGATGCAAAATGAGAGATGCCAATAACCCGAAGAAGGTTACGATGAAGTAGAACACAGCAAAGCCAAACATAACGATGCCGCAAATGTGTAGCCAGTGTGAAGGGTAAGGGAAGTATTCAAGAATGGAGCAGCACATTCCTGTTCCCATAACCAAAATGAACAAAGAAGGGTTAAAGTTGACGATCAACTTGTCGTTGATCAAGCCAGTTATATGCTCACGATAGCTAGGCAACCAGTTATCGGTGAAGGTGCTATCTGACAGAATAGGTCCGTCCGTGGCCATGGGTTGAGCCGAGAACATAGTCTCATAAGGCTGTAGCGGTATCGGACTATTTTGCAGCATATTTGATGTGAGTGAAGTATTATTATCTGTGTCGGTCATAAAAGAACTACTTAAGCAGAGAGATGCAAAAAAATAAAATATCGTTATTCATGAGATACCCAGGATATCAGAGGATTATATATAATACCGTATCGAGGCATTAGTCACTAAGATTTATAAGGTGAAACAAGATCTTTACCAAATTCGTGTTGAGTGATTTAGAGTTAAATTTAGGTAGCAAGCCAAAGTCCGGATGAACCTTGACACAAAAATTGGCTGCCAACGCTGCGGCCAAACAAAAGAAAAAAAACACCCCTTGGGCCAGCAGACGTTTCCCCACGAAATAACGAGCCGACCAAAGTCAATTTGCGCTCGGAATAGGCTTACCAGTATGGGGCGGGGGATAGTTAATCCAAAGATTGACGCTGTCTAAGTCGAATGATGTGTTTTGCAAACCTTAAATACCCCAATCGACTGATGTCGCGAAACGAACCCTGGCGTCAAAAATCCTGGCCATCTGGACTTGGGATGGCGGGCACCGAAAGCTTAAACGTTTGGGAGTCACCCATCCAGTTTCATGCCAGCACGTTTCTAGGTCCAGATCGTCACGCTAAGTTTTTTGGCAAAAATTCAACTGCCTCGTTACACTTAGTCATAGGCGATGGCATATAAATATAATACCTCAACAGGATTTGTGCCACAGTTCAAACCCCGTCGCTTGGCGGAAAAATGTAAAAAAAGCAACCAAGAAAATATGAGATGACACCAATGAGCAAATATACCTAATTGGGACGAGCGGCCGGGTTTCGACCGCCGTATTATAATATTACATAATCAAATACCTAATTAGGTATCTAACGTCACAGGACACGACCATCGGGCCATAACCCCCGCTCGTGAATGGGCCGCTCACAAAAATAGAAGTGGCCCGCTGTCCTCTTTGCGTATTTCCCCCCCGTTCTTATTTCTCATGCCCGCTCCACGCCCGCTATATTTAAACTGACATATTTCCTCCCAATTTTTAGTCGATTTAAACCTCCTTCTTTCACTATCAATTATTTGAGTCAAGTGATTTTCGTAATATTAAGTCGCAAAAAATATTTTTCTCTTCGCTTGTTTAACTGAAAACGATAACGGCCTCATCTAATTTGTTTTGCTATAATTCCACCATGTTGATTCTTTCTAAATCTACTAATCATTTTGAACAGTCAAATGATGGATTTAATTCTCCTTTAATCCGTTCATCAACCGCATCTCCCCTTCCTACCACCATGTGTAAATGTGGTAGTCAACACCATTCATTATCTATTCCATCTCAAAACTCTTTTGTGGAGGATAGATTTATTAAAGAAGAAGACATCATTCCTGACAATGAGTTTGGTATTTTAATCCGTAAATTGAAGGAGATCTTGGGTCCTAACAAGGGCCTTTCGTCGGAAGACATTGATATTGAAAAGGTGAAGGAAATTATGGAAAGTTATCAGTCCAATGAGCTGGAATGGGGGAAATTTGCTATGCACGATAAGTCAAGAAATTATACTAGAAATGGAGTTATTGACATAAACGGTAATGCCAACTTATTAATTCTTGTTTGGAGCCCCCAAAAGTCAAGTGCTATTCATGATCATGCCAATGCCCATTGCTGTATGAAGATTTTAAAGGGTGACTTAAAGGAGTCGTTGTACGACATTCCTAAGGAAGTAGGACATCAACTAGTTCCAAAAAAGGAAACGATTCTTCGCACGGAAGACGTTGGTTACATTTCAGACGACATTGGATTGCATAAAATCTCTAATCCTTTGGAAAATGACTACTCTGTGTCCTTACATTTGTATACACCTCCTTATGCTTCACTTTACGGTTGTTCCATGTATGAAGCCGGTAATGGTAAGAAGCATCACGTTGACATGAGCAAGTACTACAGCTGGCAGGGGAAGTTGGTTGATCCTAAGAACAGTTCCACCTGCTAAGCGGACACAGCTACTTTTTTTATTTTGCATTTTTATTTCCTCCACATTTCATGACATAGCTTCCATTTTTAATTCTCAACCCCCCCTTATTCCGGTCACATTATATACTGCTAATAAATAACTAAAAACATAATTTGATTGTAGAAAGTGTAGTCACGTGACCGATGTACGGATGTTGTTGCCTATCTGGAAGCGGTGCACGGAGTTTCCGTTTTGGGAGGTCGTCCAATTTTGATAATGCACCAGTTTAATCTCATTATTCAAACGACAATCATCTCCAAATTGATCTCTTTAATCCTATCAGAACCCAAATTGAACACCCTATTTGCCATCACATAGAGTCGCGAGATGGCATCCCAACAAGCGGTGCTATATGGTCCAAGGCCATTACTACCTCTTAATGATAAGATGAGACATGGGTTTGGCGAGGACTACAATTCGGAGAACTTTTTAAGTCTTCTTGCCAATACATTCTATATTTATTTTGATGATAAACGACACAACACCAACGGGAACCCAATTACTGAAGAAACCAAACAATCTCCCGAGTACTACAAGAATTATCAGCCAATTACTGACTGGAAAGTCATGAAAGAACGGCAAAAAACCATCAGTGCCGTGCTCGTACTATGTTTAAATCTTGGGGTGGACCCTCCTGATATCATGAAAACGTACCCTTGTGCCAAATACGAAGCTTGGTGTGATCCTTCAGCCTATCCAGATACCAAGAAGGCCATAGAATCCATTGGAAAGAACCTACAATCACAATATGAAACCCTCTCCTTACGGACAAGATATAAACAGTCATTAGATCCTTGTGTAGAAGATGTCAAGAGATTTTGCAATACGTTGAGAAGAAGTGCTAAAGATGAAAGAATTTTATTCCATTACAATGGTCATGGAGTCCCACAACCCACAGCCAGTGGTGAAATTTGGGTGTTTAATCGTGGATACACTCAGTATATTCCAATTTCATTATATGACTTACAAACTTGGTTGGGAGCTCCTGTTATCTTCGTTTACGACTGTAATAGTGCTGGACATATTGTACATAATTATAAAAAGTTTGTCCAGAAACGAATAGATGATGATAATGAAGGAAATCATGATATGAGTGCTCCTTCTCCCACCTCGGCATATCTTGATTCCATCCAGTTGGCAGCGTGCAAAAGTAATGAATTGCTTCCTATGAGTCCGGATTTGCCTGCTGATTTATTCACCTGTTGTTTGGTCTGCCCTATAGATATCAGTGTTAAATGGTTCATAATGCAGTCTCCATTAAAGAAGAACTACTATAATTTATTACCCAGAAACTCTATTGGAAACGTAATCATTCCAGGTAAGTTGTCTGATAGAAGAACTCCTTTAGGAGAATTAAACTGGATTTTCACCGCTATCACTGATACTATTGCCTGGACTTCCTTATCAAGACCAATTTTCAAGAGACTCTTTAGACAGGATTTAATGGTTGCTGCATTGTTCAGAAACTTTTTGTTGGCTAAGAGAATCATGCCTCATCTCAACTGTAATCCTATAAGTGATCCTCCATTACCAGAATCAGTAAGATTTCACCCAATGTGGGACTCTTGGGATCTTGCTATTGACCAGGTGTTTGCTCAATTAATAAAGAACAACAGTGCCAGTCCTACAACTGATTCACCTCTCGCAGATTATAATCCTATTCCACCTACTCCACAAGCTACCATGAATGGTAACGGACAACTCGATGGATCTGCTGCTAACGGAACCGTAAATGGCTCTGTTTCTAATGGCACTAAGGCCCTCCAACCTCAACAACCAGCAGCATTACCTCAGCAAAATATCACCAATTATCAGCATTCAACATTTTTCGAGCAACAGTTAACGGCTTTCGAAATTTGGCTCAAATATGCCGGTCCTTCCACGAAAGAAGCTCCAGAACAGTTACCAATTGTGTTACAAGTGTTATTATCCCAAGTCCATCGTTTAAGAGCGTTGATTCTATTGTCAAAATTCTTGGACTTGGGACCATGGGCTGTGTACTTATCATTGTCAATCGGTATTTTCCCCTACGTTCTCAAATTATTGTTGAGTCCTGCTCAGGAATTGAAACCAGTTTTGATATTCATTTGGGCCAGAATAATGGCTATCGATTACAAGAGTACTCAGCAAGAATTGTGCAAAGATAAAGGTTACAATTACTTCTATCTCATTTTAAATTCTAATCCACTGAATCAGATCGGAGCTCCTGGAGCTCCTGGTGGAAGTCTCGGAAACAATAGTACCACCAACATATTAATTAATGGTGACCATAAAGCCATGAGTGCTTTCATTTTAACTTTATTTATCAAGGACTTTAAGAATGGTCAGAGATTGTGCTTTTCTATTGAGTTGATTAACAACTGTCTCAAATTTTTGGCCACCAGTGAGAACCCTTTATTACGTCAATGGTGCACTTTACTTCTTTCCCAGCTTTGGTTGAAGTATCCTGATGGAAAATGGATCATTTACAAAGAGGGATACTTAAACAAATTTTTATCCTTAGTGAATGACCCCATTCCTGAAGTCAGAACCTCAATTATTTTAGCATTAACTAACTTCTTATCGGATCCAAATGATACTCAAAATCAACCTCCAACAGCTCAACCTTCAAATTCAAGTGCTGACATGAGAAGAGATGAATTGAAACAACAAGACTTAAAACTCGCCAATGTTATCTTAAGTTTGTTAGGAGACGGGTCATCAATGGTGAGAAAAGAAGTGGTATTTTTCATCAATCGGTTTGTCAACATATATCCTAAATTTTTCTTAGTAGTGGCATTTAATCAGCTCGAAGAAGAGATCATTTTGATTGATAATCCAAATTACTTACATGAATTCCGGAAAAAATCTCCAGCCTATTGCTCCATTTTCAGTTCTATCTGGAAAGCATTATTGATTTTATCAGAAGATCCTCACTTAGAAGTAAAACAATACTCAGAAACTTTGATTGATTCTATAATGTTTAAATTAAATCAAAGTGAGCTTTCAGGTATGGTCAAGGAAATGCAAGACTATTTATTAAGTAAATCGACAATTAACGTCGGGGAGAATTTCAAGCAGCCAATCCTTAATCGTCAAATTGGAATGCATAGAGAGGATGGAGTAAGAAGACAAGTTTCAAGCGGATCAACATTAGTAAGAAAGAATAACTTATTAATTGACGGGAACTCCTTAAAGGCCAGATCTATTTCTGCCAATAATTTGAATGGCCTGTATAACGGTAATAACTCTGATGCCGAATCGATATCCTCGAAAATCAAGAATATGACAATTTCCAAATTATTTAAAAGTTTCCAAATCAATGAAGAAAACGAGTTGAATAACTTCACCAGAATCCTTAATTCGGGACCAACTCCTAGTACATATGGAGCAGAATACAAGCCAAAAACTCCTCGGTTTGTACAAAGGGATTTGACTGCAATTCCTGAATTACCTAACGAATCCGGATTTTTTGAATATAGTTGTGAATATTTCCAAGAACCTCAAATGTCCAAAAATGAGATTGATGAGCCTGGATCAAAAGAATATGTGAAGAGATTGTGGAGACGTAATCGAAATGAACAGATCATTCAGACTACTCAACCTCAAAAGAAATTGGCCATAAGGGGAGACTGGAATAGAAATGTAACTATATTGAATAACAAGTCCCAACCAAAATTGGTGAAATTCACCCAATTTGAAAAACTTTTAGTTGCCAGTGACGAAAAAGACACTGTTTCCGTGTGGGATTGGGAGTACAATAAAGTTATTCAAAAATTCTCCAATGGTAACCCATTCGGGACCAAGATCACTGACATTAAATTCTTAAATGAGGATGACTTACCACTTTTGTTGACTGGTTCTTCTGATGGGGTTATCAAAATCTATAAGAATTTCCACACTGACAACTCTGCTGAAGAGCCAGAGAAGAAATGTGAAGTCATTTCTGCTTGGAGAGCATTGACAGATTTATTGTTGACCTCGAAGAGTTCTGGTTTGATTTCTGATTGGCAGCAATCAAGAGGTTCATTGCTTGTTAGTGGAGATGTGAAGATCATCAGAGTTTGGGATGCTCCCAGAGAGTTATGTTTAGTGGATATTCCTGCCAGATCTTCATCATCGATCACGTCATTGACTTCGGATCAGGTTGCGGGAAATATTTTTATTGCCGGATTCGACGATGGAAGCTTAAGAGTTTACGACAGAAGATTGGATTCACGTGAGTCCATGGTCAAAACATGGCAAAACTCTCGAACCAGCCAGCTTGCTCCGGGTCAAAAGGGGTTTACTGGTAGAGGATCTATCAGGAACGTTCATATGCAAAGAGGTGGATTCAGAGAGCTTATTAGTGGATCTACTGATGGATACATTAATTTATGGGACATCAGACTCAACGAGCCAGTAAACACATTCAACATTGCACCTGAGAAGTCCATTAGAAGCATCGATGTTCATGAGCATGCTCCTATCATAACCACAGGATCAAAGTCGGTGAATATTTGGACTACCTCGGGAGACTTGATTTCGACATTGAAGAACCCCCACGATCATTATTTGACCAACAGAACGTCCAACTACCTTTCGAGCACTTCGTTCCATCCGCATCGTATGATGATTGCTACCAATTATAACCAGGACGGGCACATCAACGTGTACGGATGCAGCGACATTGTACAAGAATGGGCCTAGGACTCATTACTTGGCCTTAACTAGCTAAGTCTCATTACATAGTCATTAAACTTAGTATCATTGCATACTCATGTTGTAGTTCTGCTTTTACTTCATTTTTTTCATAAATTTCTAACTGGCGACCCTTCATTTTGCAAATAAAGCGTTTCTCCACTCATATGAGCTCATCGCCCGTGAGCCACACAAGTGCCTCTGCCTATTCACAGTTGCAGCCATTTTGCAGTCGAGCTATTCCGGGTTCGGAGGTGTGCCCTTACCGTCCGGCTTGTGTGCAGGATGTCTGAAAATTAAAAGCCCATACATTTTTATAGAGGTTACCTTGCTACTACTCTTTTCCCAAGATCAATGAATTAGTTCATTCTCCCTCATTACCAATTTGTTATAGACCCAAGAATCCACGCGTCCATGTCGGTTCAATCTGAGCTAGCGAGTGGTATCGAAGAAAAGGACCTCGGCTTTGCTTTAGCGAGATCCGCTAAAGGTGCCTCACAATCAAGACTAGGAGAAGAAATAACGGCAACTCAACGTATGATTAGTGCCTGTTCTGGTTCATTTATAACCTCGTTAGTAGTAACACCTTTTGACGTCATCCGGATTCGAATCCAGCAACAAGAAATCCTTCCGGCCGAACACCAGTGCTGTAACGTTCATGTTCCTCAAACTTCTGGCAGAAACACATTAGTAAAGGCTCCCATATTAAACCCAGGATTATCGGCCGCTGAACTAACTGCCGAGTCCCCCGAGCTCTTTTGGTTGAATGGAGGCTACTGTAAATCAGCCGAAAACTGTTCCAAGATCAACTCCACCTTTCAAGGCTTCGTGGTCATCAGTAGAAATGAAGGTCTTCCTACTCTCTGGAGAGGTCTCTCATTAACGTTGTTAATGGCCATTCCTTCTAACATTATCTATTTTACAGGTTACGAGTACATTCGTGATCATTCTCCCATTACAAACCATCCTCTAAACCCACTTTTTTGCGGGGCTCTTGCCAGAATCATGGCTGCAACCTTTGTGGCCCCCATTGAATTGCTCAAAACAAGACTTCAGTCTATTCCTTCTGATTTGAAGAACAACAACAACAACTCAACCATCTTGAAGACGTTGTTGCGTGACTCTTACCAGGTGGTGCGTAAACGGGGGATTTCCACGTTGTTCACCGGTCTTCAAATTACCTTGTGGAGAGACGTGCCATTTTCAGGAATCTACTGGTTGTGCTACGAGAGGTTCAAGTCTAAGATTAGTGAATTGCTCCAGGCCGACTTTGATAGCCATAGAAGTAATAAGAACAACGAAGACTGGAAACTTTTCACCACCAGTTTTCTCTCGGGGTCCATTTCCGGAACTATTGCTGCCTTTTGCACGAATCCTTTCGACGTGGGAAAGACCCGTCTACAAATTACAACCCAAGAGGCTCATGCCAAGGGAGAGAAAATTAAGAAACCTTCCATGTTCAAATTCTTGACTGACATTTACAGAAACGAAGGGGCAGGAGCCTTATATAGTGGATTTGGCCCTAGAGTTATGAAAATCGCTCCTTCGTGTGCTATCATGATCTCGTCATATGAGATCGGTAAGAAGATCTTCAAGAATGGTAATGTCATGAATTAAATTACACCACCACATCGTTGCTAATGCGTCATCATCCCTGTAAATAATCCGATGAACAACTGGCATTTTGCATCCTATTTCGCCTTCTAATGATAATGCCAAACTACCTACAACTTTCTCATATGTATATAGAGTTCGCTGCAACTTATTTATTAGTTTCTACAGTTTAATATTTATACGTTATTCGACTCACTACGACCAATCTTCTCTCGTAACCTCATTGTTGAACAACCCCTTGACTTCATAATGCGAGTCTTCTGGGTTGTGAGTACAAGGTGTCATTAGCCTATTATTCTGTCTTGTACATTGGGCACAAGGCTTATCCTCTTTTAAAGCCCTTGGCTTGGACTCTGGCTTTTCGTGGACTTGTTGGCTGGGAGCACAAGGAGAAGAAATGTAATCACGGCTATTGTAGACGCCAACAGGACCAACTTCCTGGTACAATGACTTCTCTCCGTCCGGAGTGCCAGCCATAAGCCGGTCGTAGAATTTGTTGGCAGCATTGAGATTCTTCACTGCTGAAGTCTGCAAACAGAGCAAGTAATTGATAAAAGCATCTTTCAAGCTCTTGGTGATGGAACGAACAAATTGTATTTCCACAATCTCCAAATTGTAGATATTTTCCTCCAATTCCTCCTTTAGCAAAGAAGTCTGCGATGAATTTGGGCCGTACTTCACTTCACTTTCACGAATGTTTCTCAAGATTTTGCTTTGGGCATTTATAAGATCCTTCTGTTTCTTCTCTCTTTCATTGACAGCTGCCAAATGGAGTTTCAATTGGCACAACTTTTCGAGGATCATCTCATCACACTGTTTTTGGGCTAGAAGCAAGTCTCCAAAATCCTTAACCATCATCGAGCTTTCGGTATTGGGTATTTCCTTGGACCAGTGACAAAATGCATTAATAAGCTCTGATTTCAACCCCATCACCTTCTGATCGTGTTTCATTACCTTGGAGATCTTGGTGTCCAAAGTGCCTGCCAGAACATGTCCTGGTTTGTACTTCGAAGAGTTTTGGCCCTCTCCTTCTGGAAGTGAGCCAGAAGTAGTTGAAAGTGACGCCATGTTGAACGGAATCCTCTCCAAAACTTTGAACAATGCCGTGGTGGGACGTTGTAAGAAAGATGGGAGGTTTTCATTGTTTTCTCGAGCTACGGAGAAAGTAGTTGCAGCCGTGGAAAACTTTACTGACTCGTCAGCGGCACTTTTCCCAGCAAGATCAGACATTCGATACACATTCCTCATTGTGGGGAACTAACCAAAAGGTGTTGACTATTAAAGAAAAGAGACAGATTTAGTGGTTATTTGTAAACGTTTGCAAAAGCTTTTTTAGCAGCAACTGCATCCTGCAAGAGAAAGCTGCAACTACCCAATAGAGAAAAACGGAAAAACTGGCGAGAATGCAGAAACATGTCAACCATAAAAATATTGGGTAATCCGCAAGTTTGACAGGTGGTTTCTATTCTAATATGAATATGTATTGCAGGTCTATGGACTAGAATTACTTTTGTACAACATAGATTACTTTTTGGACACCTCAGCATCGATATTTAAACCCGTAACGTCAGCAATGGACTTTCTCAAAGATTGGACTCCACTAGATACCGATTTCAGACTGGCCTCAGTAGTTTCTTCAATCTTATGAATCAACTTGTCAGCACCTTCAAGAGAAGCCTTTTGAGTTTGTGCCAATTGAGGAAGGAATCTCTGTTCCAAGTTCCACACAAATTGGGTACTGTTGCTGAAGGTTTGAGGAAGGAAATATTTGAAGGAAGCAATTCCCAATGCTACAGGGAAAACCACTTTTGAAACAATACCTCTTTGACGGGCAATGATATTACCAGATAAGGTTGCAATGACAATGTAAATGGAGTTGGGAAGAAGATCTTCTGATTTGTTGTGTAAGCTGCTAGCAGTAGTTGTAACCAATCTTTCCTTTTCACAGTACTTAACGTACCCTTGGTTTAAGTATTTTTGCACAGAATCATAGGCTCCCACCAATGATTCTCTACCGGCCTTGAAGACGGCTTCAAGAGAGCTAGGAGAACGCACGGAAATCCCGTCTACCAAACGGTTAGTTCCCAAAGCAGCCAATTCGGTACCAGCAGCTGGAGTAACCGTTCCTGGAATTGGGACAATGTTTGATTCGTCTTCGTAGAAATTTCGTTTGGATTCGTTCATAATGATGGAATTGTTGTTTAAGAAAATGGATCCTGTGAATCCGAGACCAGCTGTTAGTAAAGGAGCTCCAAAACGTATAGACTGTCTAGCAAACATCGTGAATACTTTCTTGAAGTTGGTGGTGTTGTCTCCAGATTCTTTACTGATTTTTCATTTGTTGGCGAGGTTTGCAGGTTGATTTTTACATGTTGGTGCACGGGTGTGGTTTCAATTCAGGCTTACAAAAAATAGAGCAACACCCAGTAGAGTACCAGCTTAAGAAATGAATTATACCTAATGAGCATAAGATGATGTCAAGAAAGCTATGGAGGTATACCGGACCCAAAAATGAAGAATTTGGAACTTAATCCGGATTAAATTCAATTTATGGCCGTATCTATAGCAGTTTGCTTATTAATTCGCACCAAAGAGGATTCCGGAAGTATCGTAGTTCGGAGCCGGTATGTGATATCCGGTTGATCTCAAATTTGGTGATGAGATGACATTGACATTTCAATGTTTAAGACTTCCTTTTTTCAGCACACTTTCCGGACTTATACAACTATGATGTATTTTCGAGCTATAGGGGCTCGAAGAAGCATTCCACTAAGGAATATTGCCTTGAAGGCAAGCCTCCGTACAAACGTGACCTCTACCAGTAGAGTGAAAATTTTTGAAAATTATGATTTTATGTCCCAGGAGTCCCTGAAACCGACAGATTCTCCCTTGCCATTTGATAGAATTAGACATAGTGAGACATTCGGCCAACTAGTAATAACAGACGACCTCAAGAAGACCAACCAGTTGGATAATGAAGACTACTTGGACCCAGTAACCACAGTTGAAGAAGAGATGTCTGACTCTCCATTCCGTGACGAAAACGGAGAGTTACTACAGGGTAGAAACGCTGAAGAAGCTAGATTACATCCTCTCACTTTGCAGGGAAGAGTCGATAGATCAGTGACCAAACTTCCTCAAGAGATTGCCAAAGCAATTAGAAACAACATATTAAGTACAACTGTTCCTGATAAACTTAGAGAAAGATGCGCCACGATATTTCAAAGTGTTTCCAAAGAGCAAATCCAACAAGCCCCTGAGACTTCGTTAGATTGTGATGCTTATATTGCCTCGTTATTTCTTCAAAACTACTCTCATTCAGAGCAAGTTCTCCTCGAACTACAGAGTAGAGTTGGAAAGGACAACTTCAAACCAATGAGCGTTCTTGACGTAGGCTACGGCCCAGGTACTGGGATGTTGGCATTGAATGAAATCATGGGAAACGATTGGATTCCTGATGAAAAAGATGTTTATGTTGTTGGAAGACGGAATAATGAAATGAAAAAACGGGCTAAAATTTTACTTTCCAGACAAGCCAACGAGAATATCGTTAAAGCCGAAGAGGGAGTGGAAGAGAAGGAGCAGGAAAGTAGTGAAGATTATGTTGGTCCTGTAAATGCAGCAAAAATCAAAATTAAATCAAAATTAAGAGACTCTTTGCCTGTCACCAAGCAATATGATTTAATCATGGTAAACCAATCATTACTCACTAGAGAATACAACTTCCCTAGAGATATTGACATTAATATTCATATGGTCCTCAAACTTTTGAAACCCAATGGGCACATAGTATTAATTGAAAGAGGTAATGCTCTCGGATTTGAAACTATTGCTAGAGCCAGACAGGTGATGATTAGACCAGAGTCTTACACCAATGAATCCGGGAAAATCCCAAGGCCATATACTCGAGGATCTAGCATCAAACCTCAAAGACTTAGAAAAGAAGATCAACTTATTAGCGAAGATGATATCAAGTACGAGGAACAACTACTTTCTGAGATAAATGAAGAGTTGGGAGAATTGGCCGAGGAATTGGGAGAATTTAACGAAGATCTAGAGGAACAGATCAATGCCCAATACGGCGAACCTACCGAAGATGACATGAAGTTTGAATTTGAAGATAGTGAAGACTTTGAAGTGGTGAACGTTTCTGAAACGGAGAAGTTAGGATCTGAAAGTGTTGACTATCATATCAGCATTATTGCTCCATGTTCTCACCATAGAAAATGCCCTCTTCAACTAGGAGATCCTAAATATTATAAAATCCCTTCTCATAGTCATAGACTCAGCATTTGCTCCTTTAACAAGACTGTTGAAAGACCCAGATTCACCATGGAATTGAAAAAGGGAAAAAGACTTGCAACTAAATGGGACAAATCCGCTGAGGATGGATTCGGGATTGATAAGCTTCAAAAGAATACCTTGAAGAAATTAAGTGGAAGTGGTAGACCGGGTTCTAATAATACTGAAACCGGATCTTTTACGTATTTGATTGCACAACGTGCTGCTAATAATGTGGAGTCCATCAAACAGATTGAATATGAAAGAGAACATTTCAGTTCTATAACAATTGATGAAAAAGACCCTAACCATTGGCCTCGTGTTATTCTGAATCCAACCAAGGTGAAGAAGAATGTAAAATTAACCGTGAGTGCCCCATCAGGAAACATTGAGGTTTGGCAAATTCCCAAGAGTTTGGGAAAGCAAGTGTACCATGATGCTAGAAAGGTCAACAGGGGTGATTTATGGCCTTTGTCCAAAAAGAATGCTACTGTGAGAAAGCAGGTTTCTGATAAGACAATTGAGAAATTAGAAGTACTTGCCAAAACTCAAAAGAAGACATTCTTGAAGGAACAGAGCAGGAAGAAATGGAAAAAGATCTACAGTAGAAACGAGGAGGATTTCGAGAATGATATTGTTACCATGGCCGATTCGTTGGCTACGACTATGGAACAGAGCAAGCATTATAAGCAGAAGGGGAAGAAAGCCAAGTTTGATGTCAATCCTTTTGATTATGATGGCCAGTAGCGTAACGAAAGTTTATGAATGTATTTAGTGATTTAACTTGTATATACTTTATTTATTAAATCTATTTATTTTATTGAGTGATTTGCAGCATGTTTGTTGATTTAAATAGCTGCAAAAAATGAGAACATAAAATTTTCTCAAAAGTTATTCGTTTCTTCCTTCTTCTTCTACAGCCAAATTGCTTAAGCCTTTATGGGGAGTTTTAGTTCATCAATGTCGTTAAAGGCCAAACCAAATCTGCGCCCAATGTCTAGGAATACCAACTCTAGCTCGAATTTGTCAACTTCCTCTAACTCTGGGATGAAAAATGTGATGCATCACAATAATCCCCTTGAGAACCCCAGTTTTATCAACGAAGCTTCAGGTTTAGATAAACTCTCGCAGAAACGAGTTAGGGCAGCATTATTTCCTTTAAAAGAATTTAGTTTGGCTTCTAATGGTGACAGATCTCACTTGGAATTGTTTATTAAGTATTTTACTGTAGCAGTGATTCTTCTTCCTTCGTTAGCATCACTAGTTCTCCCCTTGCTTCTTCCAAAGTTATCACAAGAGATTGATTTGGCAGGGATCTTTACTGATGCCTTGATGATAGTTTCAATTGGAATTATAGTGAAATTCACGATTGAGTGGCCATGGGAATGGTTGGCTCAAATAAAAGAGGCTAAATCGGATATTATTAGAAAGATGAACATAAGAATGATAAATCCGGCTCAAGAAGATGGTTCTGCTGTCAATTCAACTCTCAACTCTCATTTGAATCTCTTTTTTAGATTAAAAAAATACGAAAAGTTGGCTTGGTGGTCAGGTGTTTGCGGTATTGGTATTGGTGCTCTATTAATGATTGCCTCAAGGAACTTTGTCATAGTGGAAGCATCAAGAAAAGACCTAATTTTCAATAACTTCAATATTACTTTATATATGTTATGGGGTCTGTTTAGATCAATTTTTTCAGCTTACAGCGTTCTTCACGAGGAGTCAATCGGTTACAATCAAGGAGAAGTTGGAAACTATTTTGATAGTCGAAAGAGACTGAAAAGAGATATCAGACTTCATAACAGCATCAAATGGTTTCTCTCTATGATTCTGTCAAATAAACTAGAGACCATGGATAAAGAATATGATATTACTAGTGTTGTCGGAATCCTTTATAAAATTGAAAGACAAAATTCAAACCTATTAGTCCTAATGAGAACCCTATCAGAGATCCAGGCTCAGGAAATGTCAAGAATTAGTGGGAGTTTGACTCAGATCGAAGAGAACCAAAAATCAACTATTTGTATTTCAAACGAGGAGGACCCAGAGAAATCTTATGAATCAATTCCTGAAAGCGAATCTATTAAACTCTTTCCTCTAAACTTCAAAAGAATATCGAAGCTGCCACTAATAAATCGAAAGTCGAGGGAAAATTGCTCAACTAGACCATTGTCAACCATTTTTGAGGCAGAAGATGATAGGAAAGAGGAAATCAATTCGAATCCTTCAGTATTTCTGAATTCGTTAAACCTTCCAGTTGCTTCTAGTTCGAAGAAATTATTCTCAATTGACTGCAAAAAAGGTCACTTAAACACTGATCTAACCGACAGGCATTTCTCTCTCCATGGACTACCTCATACTTCCATCTTTCAAAATCTAATTACCGGGGCTAACACCAAAATGGTTGATTCCAGTCAAAACACACAACTTCAAGACTTGGAAGGCTATGTTAGTGACCAGTGTTTTGATGTTGTTGGAAATAGGGTCGTGCTTCCCCAGACAAAAGAAGAAGACAGTTTTAGGAACGATCTTCGGAGCATGTTTGAAACGTTATTTGATAAATTAAATATGATATCATTGCACCAAGCAGTCCAAAATCCCTTGGTTATGACCGAAATATATTACTCCGAGATACTTTCAATTATTGCTTCTTTTTTCGGAAAAACTCTGGAGAGATTGGTAAAACATACAGAATCGGCAAAACGTACTGTATGGGAAACTGCGAATTTGTATTTGTTCCAGAGATCATTGCAGCTAAGCGAAGCAGCGACCTACATAAACGAACAATACTTCGGAAGATTTGTTAAGATTTTCGAATTTTGGTTTTTGGTACTAACAAGGATACCTTTCAATGTACTACGAATAATCATTTCGTTAAACCTATTCATTCCGAAATTGGTGATGAAAGTAGTGATAATATACCCTATTTTAGCAGTTCTCCAAGTTCTATCGAAGACTAGCAAAAAGGAGGAACAAGATCCAACTGCAAATTTCTTCCCAGAAAATACAAAATACGGTCCATTAAGAGCTAGAACGACCTTGTTGAATCAAATTTCAAAGCATTCTTACAATAAGAAGGAAATGACGTATTTCCCTAACTGATAACGGAGTCGCATTTTTGGGACTGAAAAATAGTGCTGACTAAAATAGATGATAACGACCTCTCTCATCGGAGGTTTTAGTCACTACGAATTAAGAAGAAATAACGAAGTTTTTTGCCTCCTTCTTCTGCACATATAATCATTCAAGATAGCTAACAAAAGAAGACCCAAGAAGGTTCGTCCTCCTTACAAGAGGTACGTTTATCGATCCAATTTTACAGAACATGGTAGCGATGAGAGTGATGAGGAAGAAGAAACAAGCAACTCCCTAGCGACGAAAGACCAAATGGGTAACTATAAGGATTTTAACATCCATACCAATCTCAATATTAGCTCATATTATGTATTGACAACTCAGTTTCATTATAAAGGGAAAGTATGGCCCAGATCACAGTTTGAGAAGATTGATGTGCTACTGTGTTGTCTTAATAATGGGAATAAAGATTTTCAAGAAGCCTTGCAAGAAACCCATGAACAGATCGAGAGAGAATCAAAGCTATTACCACTCCCACTTGAAATAATCATTGATATATTTGAGATTTTATATAGGGAAGGCCAACTAAAGCCCAAATTCCTTCGATTATCCAAATTGTTCTACGCCATCGTACTTCCCATGATATATCGATCACCCAAGCTCAAAGCTACCAACTTTTTTGCCTTTGTGGAAACTGTATCCTCGAACAAAAAGGTAGGAGAACATATTCGTCAACTAGATTTATCTTACATCATTCAAACGGGGAAAAATGCATATGTTGCAAAACTACTAAAACGATCGAGGAAACTACTTGAAATATTCGTGGCACCCCAAACAAGTTTTGGTTTTGGTCCCTTAATTGCATTAAAAAACTGCAGCAATTTAAGAGTATTGGATCTTAGGTTGGTGTCGGAAACCATTAACCTAGATGAACTCTTTCAGTCTATACGAACTCTAGACAAACTTACACACTTTTCATTTCCTCGTTCGTCTATTGAAGTAAATAATTGTGCTAGTATTTCATGGCCACCAAGCTTGTCATTCTTGAGAGTTTCTGGTGGAATTTCTGATGATTTCTTATGCCAATCATCGTTCCCTTTAACTATCAAACAACTTGAATTCGCCCATTGCCCTGCAGTGAAGCATGATGGATTTCAGAGCATGGTGATGAAACTAGGAAGCAATCTTACATCACTTAAAGTCCAATATCCTATGCCAGGTCTCCGAAATGACTCTTTGGACGTGGTATTTCAATATTGCCCTTATTTGGTGTACCTTGAAGTGGCAGTTGATTATACTTCCAATGCATTTTTTGATGATGAGAATCTCCCTGACTTACCATTCCATAGACCGTTAAGATCATTATTCATAGACAGTAGTGGTATGTTGGGGACTTCTGATCGTTTGGATCCAATTGATTTGGCCATTGCCTTGAACGACAACCGGCTTCCCCATCTCAAAAACTTGAGTTGTACAGCTAAACTAGGGTGGGACCCCAAATCAGAATACGTTTCCTATGTTGCCAACGTTATGGACGAACGTGGGGGAGGGCTCTACATTGGCTACTAATTCGGAAATTCGGAAATTTCTAGTTGCTACATCTCGTCATCTAATTATCTATTTATACCATCCACGGTTATGGTATTCATCTATGGCAATTTCTAGCCATAGAAAAGTGTACATATTAATTTCAGTTGTTGAAATACGCTTCGTAATCGGTCAAAAAAGCACTGCCATTGTAACAACCGCGACTTCTATTTAGGTTTTTTGACCGACTGCAACTGAAAAAAACTTCAACTTGTCAAAAAACCTGTCAAAAAGGTGCTCATTATTTTCATTCCTGGCACAGGCAATTCATACATGATGGCTCAAGAGAAGGAGAAGTTACCCGTGGGATACAAATATGGGAAATTGCGGGCGTTTTATACTTCGGTTCCGGCTCCAGCAATTGTGGAGAAGTCTCGTTTTGCCCGAGTAGATCATTTCTTCATATTCCTTTTGTTGTCGTTGGCAATGGCCATTAGGTTGTATAAAATCCCTTCTCCTCCCAAAGTGGTATTTGATGAAGTCCATTTCGGAGGGTTTGCAAAAGAATACTACGATGGTTTGTTTTTCGTCGATGTTCATCCTCCATTGGCAAAATTAGCTTATTTCTGGATTACCCAGTTGTTTGGCTGGGATGGTAAGTTCGAGTTCGCCGAAATAGGAGATACCTTCGATGTGAATGTGCCTTACATCCAAATGAGATTATTCTCGGGAATTTGTGGTGTACTTACTGTGTTGTGTGCTTATGGTACCTTAAGAGCCTCCAATTGCCGTCCGACCGTGTCTTTTTTTGGAGCCTACTTGGTTTTAATCGAAAACTCATTGGTGACGCAATCTAGATTTATCTTGTTGGATGCTCCAATGATTTTTGGCCTTTCTTTAGCGGTCCTTGGTTTCAAACGTTTCCAGATTCAGACTCCATTTACTGCAAAATGGTGGAAGTTTTTGATTGTCACCGGAGTTGGTTTGGGTATCACTACCTCAGTAAAACTTACCGGGTTATTTACAGTAGCCTGGGTAGGACTTTTCACTCTCTACCAATTGTGGAGATTGTGGGGAGACTTGGAAGTTAGCCCTATAACATTCGCTAAGCACTTCTTTGCCAGAGTATTTGGTTTAATCGTGGTTCCATTAACAATCTACCTTGGATTATTTGCTCTTCATTTCATTTACTTACCTTTAAATGGTAGTGGATCTGGTGCCATGTCTCCCAAGTTTAAATCAACGCTTTTGGACTCTGACGACATTGTAAATAGTCCAGCCGAAATCTCGTATGGAAGTACTGTCACCATCAAGCACAATAATTTGGAATCGTACCTCCATTCGCATAATTACTTCTACCAAACTGGTACCAAGAACCAACAGGTTTCTCTCTATGGTTTCAGTCCTGATGGTAACAATGAGTGGATTATCGAAACCAAGAATAAGAATAGAGAAGGTGAACTACAGAGAAAGTTTCGTCCCGTAAAGGATGGTGATATTATTAGACTCTACCATATCCATACTGGAAAGTATCTCAAAGCTCATGATGCTCGTCCTCCTATCTCTGAACACGATTACTCCAAGGAAGTGTCTTGTAATGGAACCAGAGAAGACTTCCCTGGAGATAACAACTACGAATGGAAAGTAAGAATCGTTGGAAAGAAAGGCCATGCCGTTAATGACCTTCCATACATCAAGTTAAGAACTTCAGAATCCATTTTCCAATTGGTGAATCGTGGATCTCGTTGCTCATTGATGAGCCATACTGACAAGCTTCCAGATTGGGGGTTTAACCAGAATGAAGTGTTATGTGTAGATGAACCAACTATCCCCAACACATTATGGTATATTGAAACCAACTCTCATCCTGTACTCAACGAAGACGTGGAAAAGTATCCTAAAGTCAAATTTGGGAAGGTGTCGTTCTGGTCCAAATTCTTAGAGTACCATAAAGCCATGATTAGAATCAACAAGACCTTCACGGAGGACCATTCGTATTCTTCCACTCCCGAAACTTGGCCATTCTTATTGAGAGGAGTGAACTACTTCAGCAACTCCGAATTGGAGCTGTTACTCACTGACGAAACTGGCAGTAATGTCTATTTCTTGGGTAATGTTGCCATTTACTACATTTCATTACTTGTCCTCGTAAGTGTTTCGTTTAAAGTCTGTTTTTACGTTTTGAGAAACTTGAATCCCTACAGAGTCCCAGATGATAGTTTGGCAGTAACCACTTACTACGATAACTCTATTGAGTACATTGCGGGATGGGTACTTCATTACCTTCCATTTTTCCACATGTCTAGACAGTTATTCTTACACCATTACCTCGGAGCATTATACTTCTCTATACTTCTTATTGCTCAATACACCGAGTACCAATTCACCAAAAGAAGGGCACTTGGAGTGGTATTGTTAGTAGGAATTGGAGGATTGGCCACCTACTGTTTCGTGACGTTTGCTCCGTTAATCTACGGCTACAAATGGGACATAGGCCAGTGTTTGGCAGCTAAATGGTTTCCTAACTGGGACTTTGACTGTATTGCTTATACTAGATAGTATTTATAACGAACATAACGATAACATGCTGTAGACCTCGTATTTGTCGAGGATATGTGGATTAAAGTATTGGAGTTCATACCAAATGAAATGAACTACTAATATACAACGGGATTCATACTGACTTCCTAACTTCCTAAATTCCGAACTTCCTGTGCTAAGAGTTTCCGTTAAAGCATTACGATTTGCTGCCATAAACGACTTCTTAGACGTTAAACTGATAGTCAAACTATAGACTGTCACAACATAACATCTAGACTTTTAATTTACCGTCTATAGCAGCTAGTTACGGGTTTTGGAGATGCCAGAGGCCACTTCCACAATCAAGGACTCACACCACTTCAACAACTGTTCCTTTTCTTGGATTTTCTCCACCCGTTTCTTCTCTACATCGTCTAGTTCCTGTATCAAATCGTTTATGGTTGCCAATTGTGCTTCGGGACTGGTGCCTATACCAGGTAAAGAGTCTATGAGCATGCTGATTTGACGGGATTTGAGAATGATATCAGTTGAGAGTTCATTAATGGTATTTTCAAAGTTAGTTTCGGCCTCTTCTCTCGCCGAAGGATGATTGGAGGCCGTATTGACGTTGGTTTGCTTATTACTTCCACTTTCGGCCTGGGCATTTTGACCTGGAAGTGGAGCATTGGCTGCGATATTGGTTACAGACGAAGGATCATCGTCGAGGAGAGCGGGCTCGCTGTGTACGTTGACGTAGTTGACAGTAGCATTGAACTGTTCGACCAATTGGTCCAAACAGACCTGGAGTTGGGTTAATCTGTCTGCCATGGAAAAGGGGGAGAACTAAGGCCAAATTGGATTTAAAAGAAGCAGAAGGGAGTGAATGGGGGGTTAAGTAATCTATAGGGCCGATGAGAAGTGCATAGGAGTGAATGGACGGCGGTAGATGTGAAGAGACGTTGGTTGATGGACAGAAGGTTAGTCTGAAAAATGGGCCGGAGTGTGCAAGCCCAAAAATGGGCCGACTGTTGATGGGCCAGTGCGGGCCCAGGGACCCTGCGTGGACCTAGACGGCGTGCGAGGGCCTAGCCCGGGCAAGCATGAGGTCACCAGTTGTTCTGGCCAACCAAATGACAACAACAACAACAGCAACAAAACAGGGACCGAGACCTTACTGGATGCTATAATGTATTGAAACTCTCCCAAATCAACTTGAAATTCCTTCTTGGTACTATTTCTTGGTACTCTTCATTGTAGGCCCTCAAGCCAGCCTCTGCTTAAATGGGCCCAGTCAGTCACACCAAATAACCAGCTTGGGCCCAGAGCGCATTTTTCCGCCCCCAGGCAGCCCCGGCCGCGCACTGTGGTCACTGGTGTCACAAGATCCTCGGCTGAATGTGGCTGGGCCGGAATTCGCCCCATATTTTCTTATCTCTCCGTTTCACTTCTTCTTCTGTTATTCCTGTTCCATATACTTCTTCTTTCCACTCCGTAAACAACTTCATTAGATATAGACGCTAGCAACATGAGTGGGCTCCGCAACGGCCCAGTTTGGCAGAATGACGAGGAGGTTGCCTCCTGTTTTCTTTGCCACTCCAAGTACACCTTTTTTAATAGACGTCATCATTGTCGTAAATGTGGACGGGTTGTGTGTGGAAATTGCTCGGACCAACAGATAGAATACTTCCCTAACACCTCCGTGGTGGCCCCCGACAACACGTTGGCTCGGCTGGACCTCTTTGAAACCTACAGAACCTGTGATGAATGCGTAGAAGAAATCATCATGATAAGAAGAGCATTATTTGGTAATCCCTCCTCCACCAGCTTGGATAATCCAGTGTCCCAGGGCAGTAGCATTAGTGACTCAAGCCCTGATAACGAAAATGATAACGATAATGATAGTACTACCAAGTACAGCACCCGTACCTCCACCAGAATGATCCAGTCCTCTACGGACTCATCTTTGGTGCTAGACGATGCCAGTAGACGGGGACGTAAGCATCGTCATCGCCAGAGGTCCCATAGAGATGACGAGAGTGATTCCAATCTCTGTCCCGTGTGTGCTACCAATCTTTTGAAGCAATACATTGACCAGGCCAAAAAAACGAATGTAAGCGATATCAGCCATGATGACTTCGAGCAGTTCAAAGAATCTCATATAAATGACTGTCTCACATCGTTCGACTTCAATGCAGACACTCACCGGTTCAGTCCGCCGCAAACTACAGGAGCAAAGAGCCATACTCGTAACAAGATGTTGGTTTACAACATTCCACCTATTCCCAAACCCAAGTTCGAAACTATTCCCAATGTAGAAGGTACTTCTTACGACACCATCAGACAATTTGGAGAGGGCCAGCTGTCGTACTTGGACGACGAAATTGTAAGTCTGGTGAATTCCTCCAATACGATCCAGGAAAAACAGGGAGAAGAAGTAGATAATGAATGCGTAATTTGCTTGGAGGACTTGAAACCAGGAGATAAGGTGGGAAGACTCGAGTGCTTGTGTGTGTTCCACTACAAATGCATCAAGGATTGGTTCAATAAGAAGGGATATGGGGAATGTCCCATCCATTTCATTCATCAGTGAGTGAAAAGAAGAGAGAAAAGAGACGAGAGAAGAGAGAGAAAGAATTAATAGGAAGTAAGAAGGATGTTCTAAGGGAGTGAGGAGATCAAGTTTGAGTATTCTAATACTGAATAATAGGCAAAATCTCCCTCCTCGCTCATAATAGTGGTCACAGTTAACTCTCCTTCTGCTCTAGTTATTCGGTGGCGTAAAGGAGCTTCTTTTGGGTCTCAAGATAGGCTTATTTTGAGTCTCACGGTTTGGTCAGGTTGGTATTCTAATTCTCGGTTGGTATTTAAGGTTAGATTGTTTAGTTCTGTTAATAGTCATATAATGTTTTGGTAATGTATTCTCTATAACTTACTTGTAGTCCTTAATAATTATCTATATTGACTGGCTATTAATTACATAGTTTGCAGTGTTCTGCATTTATTCTTTACTGGGAATTGAACTGAATGCTTGTTCTCATACACTAGCTGGCTTTCTAGCTTAATGCTATTTCCAACATCTTATAGGTACTCCTACTAGTTTTATGCTATTTTCCAGCAAACCTGCTGGTTCTCCATATTCTTTACATCTCCTCTACACCTCCTCTCTGTCAGCATCGTCTCTTCTCTTGCGGCCTCTCTTCTCGTGGAAACTCTTAGTCTCCCGAATAGCCTCAGCACTGGCTCTGTCCACATGCACATGAAGGGCATCCAAAACTGCCTTTGGAGGAGATGGATCCTTGGGGAGTTTCTTTCCTAACACACTTTCAATACGTAAGTACATCTCCAAATCGTACTGGGTCACCAATGATATCGATTTTCCTGATCTTCCTGCCCTGGCAGTTCTTCCTACTCTATGGATGTAGGCCTTGGAATCAGTGGGAATATCGTAGTTTATCACACAATCCACGGAAGGAATATCCAAACCTCTAGCTGCAACATCAGTGGCAATGAGAATATTGGCCTTTCCTGACTTAAACTTGTTCAAAGAACCCAATCTCTGGGACTGGGTTAACTGACCATGCAAAGGAACTGCTGAAAACCCAAGAATACGGGCCAAAAGGGCAGTTCTTTGGGAATGGGCACAAGTTCGGGTGAATACAATGATAGACTTACCCATGAATTCGTTCAAAAGGTGTACGAGGAAGGTATTCTTGTAACCATCACTCACCAACATCATGGATTGCACCAAATTATCTGCAGTTTGATATTTCGTAGAAACTGCCACTCTAACAGGGCTACTTAAAGAAGCTCTCTGTAACTTGTCGATTTTATTGGTCATAGTGGCCGAAAACAAGTAGGTGGTTCTTTTGGTTGGAATGACTTTCAAAATCTTGTCAAGGGCAGGGCCAAAATCCATATCCAAAAGTCTATCAGCTTCGTCCATCACGAGATACTTCAAATTCTTCAAAGTGAACCCCTTGGTGTGTTCCAAATGGTCCATGATTCTCCCTGGAGTGGCTACAACAATGTGAGGCTTTCTCATTAACTCTCTGGCCTGGTCCATCATGTCCATTCCTCCCACAATACATACGGTACGAAGACCCATGGAAGACCCCAAAGCATCAAAAGTTTCCTTAATTTGGTACGCAAGCTCTCTAGTGGGCGAAAGAACCAACCCGTAGTATGGAGCCTGATCATGCCATAAAGCTTGCAAGATAGGAATGGCAAAAGCAGCTGTCTTACCTGACCCAGTTTGGGCCAAACCAATGATATCCTTGCCTTGAAGCGCATGAGGAATAGTTTCGGCTTGGATAGGGGTTGGTTTAGTGAATTTCATCGCCTGGATGGCCTCGAGAAGCTCTGGAATCAAGTTGAGCTCGGAAAAGGTGGTGAATTTGGCAGCATCAGACGATACTACGGTATCTACTATCTCATTCTCAGGTTCTGGTTCTTCCTTCTTTTTGGAGTTTTTTAGGGCATTTTTTTTGATTTTCTCTGCCAACGACTTGGCGTCGACCTTGCTATGTAGCGACTTGGACTTCTTGTGGTGTTTGTCTCCCTTTAATGCCATGGCGAACGATACTGAGGAATAAGTAAGCAAAATCAAAACCTCATCGTGAAAAATTAATATTATTTCGCACTTGCGATGAGCATTTGAGATTTTTCACATATACAAGCATCAACTTCTTCTACTACACACCGTTACAACCATGGCCAAAAGAAGAACCAAAACCAGAACCCATAAGAAGGTGTCAGAGGAAGAGCTCGCCAAAATTCCTCGGTCCATGGTGATCAGATTGGGGTCGTCACTTGCTAACCATTCACTTACACAGCTAGTGAAAGATTTCAGAAACGTAATGCAGCCCCACACAGCCATTAACTTGAGAGAGAGAAAGTCTAATAAGCTTAAGGACTTCTTGGTGATGGCTGGTCCCTTGGGAGTTTCTGACTTGTTCATTTTCAACCAGTCCGAGGAGTCAGGTGGTATTTCCTTGAGAATCGGAAAGATGCCCAGAGGTCCTACATTACAGTTCAAAATCAACACCTATTCGTTGATGAAAGATGTTAGAAACATCTTAAAGCATCCTAAATCTGTGGGAAAAGATGCCCCAGAAATGATAAATCCACCATTGTTGGTTTTAAACGGATTCCTGAACAAAATTGCTGAAGCTGATAACCACGAAAAATTGATGATCACAGTGTTCCAAAACTTGTTTCCTCCTATACAGCCTCAGTCCACGAAAGTGTCGGGAATAAAGAGAGTCTTGTTGTTGAACAAGGACCCAAATACCGGAGCAATCGATCTCAGACACTATGCCATAAACACCAAATTGGTGGAAGAAACCCGTAACATCAAAAAGCTCATTAACTCCCATACCAACAGCAAAAAGTTGCCCAACATGGCCAAAAGCAAAGACATTTCTGACTTGGTGTTGGATCCATACTCCGTTGGAGGCATTACATCCGACTCAGAAGTTGAGGACGAGGCTATAGTAGAGATTAAGAACGATAATGATAAAGTATTGAAGAGAAGAACTCCTAAGCCTAAGGGAGAAGATGCCATGGAGCAGGACGAAGAGGAGGTGAAAGAAGAGGAAGAAGAAGTGACCACCACCAAGAAAAGAGCCATCAAATTAACAGAATTAGGGCCCAGAATCAACATGACATTGGTCAAAATAGAAGAGGGAATATTGGGATCTTCTAAGGTTATCTACCATGCCAATGTCAAGAAGACAGAAAAGGAGCTCAAAGCATTGGAGAAGAAACACCAACAAAAACAGAAATTGAAGGCTGAAAGAAGAGCTAAGCAACAAGCCAATGTCAAGGCCAAACTCGATAAGAAGGAGGCCAAGAAGGCTAGAAAGAAGGCTAGACAAGAAGGAGATGAGGATTCTGACTCCAGTGATAGTGACGCTGTTGATATCAAAGCAGAAGACTACGAAAACGACAGTGATTTGTACAGTGATGTTGAGTAGGTCATTCTTGAATAGCATGGTAAATAGAGTATGTAATTCTTGAATATAGCATGGTAAGCAGAGTATGTAATTCTTGAGTATAGTACAGTCGAGTAGTTAAGAGAGTCAACAGATTCTTATCTCCGTATTAAGTACAGTGACGGAACTCCTACAGTTACCTGAGTGCACTTATTAGATTTCTAGTCATTATTCGTGTACATACAGTATGTCTACTTCAGCTTGTGGGCTTCTATTTGCAGGATAAGTTGGTGGATCTGGGTCTCCATGTTTTTGATCTTTACTGTCTGGTCTAGAGCTTCAGCAAAGTACTGCTGTGACTGCTTGAGCTGATAGGGAACAATGCCTCCAAACTGATTTAGTGGATTCTTAAGCTTCGTCTCTACTTTTCCATCCTTTTCCTCAATAGCTGGCTTTGGCTCCAGATCAAGTGCCAGTGTTGTAGCATCTGCATTCTTCGTCTGTTTAGCCTGTTTCTTTCTCAGTTTGAGCGTAGTTTCGTTCTTTTCAATGCTTTCCTCTGGTTTAGAAACCTTAGGCTCCTTAGAAACTTCCTGCTTCATTCTATCCTTCACTTCAAACTCATTATCTCTGATGGTTACTGTTTTTACAGCTTCGTATGGCCTTAAGTCAAACGATTCCATCCCATACTTCTTTGTCAAGCCGCTGTTGTAGTTTGCCCTACTCAATGTGAGAAAGCCGTTGATGTAATTGAGCCGGTAGCTCTCCTTTAACTCCTCATACTCCCTGACAGCATCTAGCAACTGTACTGTCTTAGTATCGATATCTGAGAGTTCATCAGACGTTTTCAGCAGCAAAACGAACTCCTCCTTCTTTTCGGGGGTTTTACCTATGGAAACGTCCTCTAAGAGGGCGGTTATCTTCTCAATATCACCCATAGTGTCCAATAAGAAGGACTTACTGTCTGATATACGTGGACTTCCAATTTTTCATTCTGATAAGCTACGAATTTTTCACTTAGATAAGAAAGCTACGGGTTTTTTATTAGTTGCGAAACCCAAAATTTTCACATTTTCATATAAATAATACCTACAACCCATTTGACCGTTTGTAGAGCTTCTTCAACTCGAGGAAGTTGGTTCGTGGAAGAATGTCATTAAACCCAAACTCATCAACAATGGATCTTGATTCAATGAGCTTTACCTCTTCCGCAGACCTCCGTTTCTCCCTCATCTGGTTCCCGTAATGCCATATAGAGTATATAAGCTCCTCCTCTCCAAACTGCTTTTCAGAAGGCTGTTTCTGACGGTAGCAAATTTCGGCTAGATCATGCAAAATGTTAGCAGTAAGTCCCCAAACATCGTAGATTTTCTCATTAGTTTCCGAATCTCTTCTAGATCCAAGTCTTCCCCATTTCGATAAATCGTTCTTACTACTTTTAGTCTCAGGTGGAGGGCTTTGTCTCTGTTTTTCTGCTTCATCCTCTGTATTTCCATCTTCGTCCAATTCCTCTTCTTCCGAAGCAGATAAGTCCTTAATATCCTTAAGCCAGGCAGCTTCATTTTTGCTGTACTGCAAAAAGGTATAAGACCGTAAACTCCAAGGGATTCCTCCCCATTTAATGTCATGAGATGTCCGTTCAAGGGCCTCAAGTGGAGGTTCTTCTGATACCGGATACAAGAAGTCTTTTAGAGGACACGAGAAAATACTAGAGCTTTCACCTGGGTTCATAGAAAGTTCAAGGTTGCTTAACAAATCCTTCTCAGTAAAATGAGTGTTTTTGTTCATATTCATGAACCCAATACAGGGCCTGACAGCAGAAAAGGTTCTGGAGAGATAACATGGCATTAAATTTAAATGGTCAATAGTAAATCCGTACCTTTTCATCAAGAGATCATTATGTTCACTTAGTCCAATCTCTTCGCTCATTTCTCTTCTAGCAACCTGCCACTCCGATTCCAACCCATTGTCTGCTTTCCCACCAGGAAACGAGATGTGGCCCGGGAAATTACGTAACTTGGAGGATCGTTTGGTGAGAACCACCCGTAATTCACCTAGCTGGCCCAAGAAGAGAAGAATGAATACCGAGGATCTTCTGGAAACAGGAAGTCGATGCCAGATGGAAACCGGCTTGTTTTGGTAGTTCACGGGCCTGAACGACTTGAGGTTGATAAGATAGATCTCCTCTGACGTCAATGAAGCAGACGGGCCACTCATAGTGTGTTGTGAAGTGGGATTGAAGCAGGAAGAAAGAAGTGGTTCTGGGGAATTATGTGGAGATCGCAGCCAAATGTGATAATGGCAGGTCGTGCGAGGCCAGATCAGCGGCGGCACGGGTGTTTCATCTAAGTGGTCTTGGGTGTAGGGTTGTGAATTGGGGAAGTGTTGGCTGTATGGAAGTTTGTGGAAGGTGGTGTGTGATAAGCAATATTGTCTGATATGAAATGGACAGGTTTTTGGTTTAGGTGAGGAGATCTGACTAAATTACCTTTTAGGAACAGCCTGGTCATAATCAGCAATCAGCACAAAACATGTTTTTGACCCCAAGTTGGAACTAAATGTTCTTATTCAGCTTCAGCATTGCTTCCTACTCTTCCGTATATCTTCTCCTCCTACTCTTTCAGTATCTCCTCTGTATTTTGCTTGTTGCTTAGGGAATAGCTGCAAAAAGTGTCAGGTTCGCACGACCTAAAATCATAGTTCTACACTTTGTTGTCTATCAGTTAATTATTCGTCTATAAATTCATATGCTGGTCATGCCAGAATGCTAGTGTACAAGCTATAAAGCAGAAATTACGATTCCAAGATTTCTGGGAAGGCGTCAACACCTTTACTTTCGTAGATAACGGCATAAGTAGCCTCAAATAATGGGAATTCGTGTTGCAAGTTGAAGTTTTCCAATAAGATGTGAACTTCTTTGGCAGTCAAAATACCTTGCGAGGATTGTCCGTTTAGCAAGATCTTTTCGGCTTCCCAGGCATCAACATTATGTTCGATCATGTATCTTCCTACCTTGACGTTTCTTCCTCCAGAACAGGTGGTGATCAAGTCAGCAACACCAGCAGATTCTTCAGTGAAAGTGGTAACAGCTGGAGGAGTCAAGGCCTTGATTCCGAATTTTTCGTAGTAAGATGCAAAATGAATGATTTCTTTCAACCCAATTCTCATGATAGCAGCCATGGCATTGTCTCCCCAGCCAGCACCAAGAACGAAACCAACAGCACAAGCGACAACGTTCTTGAGGGCTCCAGCAATGGAAGCACCAACAACATCATCAATAACATTAACATGGAAGTAAGTTCTGTGGAATGCTTCTTTGAGAATGTAAGCATCGATATCTTTACCAGCACCTTTGAAGTCTTCTGGCTCAATGTAAGCGATGGAGGTTTCAGACCATTTTTGTCTGGCAACTTCGTTAGCAATGTTAGCACCGGAAAGAACCCCACAGTGGATGTTTAGGGTGTCAGTAATAGATTGGGAAAGCAATTTACAACCATCAGAGTTAACTTCTAAACCCTTTAAGCACGAGATGGCTCTGACATTAGGACGGACTTTACCAACTAATTGTTTGCAAGTTCTTGGTAAGAACTGATGAGGAATGTTGAACACAAGTAAGTCAGCATCTTTGACAACATCAACAATGTCTGGGTTGGCAATCAAGTTTTCTGGCAATTTCACTCCTTGCAAGTATTTGACGTTTTCGTGGTCGGTGTTAATGATTTCGGTCAACTTTTTACCATCGATTTCTTCTTCGAAAACCCACATGTTCACGTCTCTTTCGAACAAGTCAGGCTTTTCTCCACAGTTTTCGGCAACAATCTTGGCCACGGCAGTCCCCCAGTTACCTGACCCAATAATGGACACTTTGAATGGTCTGTCAACTTTGTATGTTCTGGTAGTAGTCATTATGATATAATAAAATGTAATGTAATAAGTAAATAATGATTTTTTTTTTTCAATCAGAAAGTAAAGAAATATCCTGTCTATTTATATAAACTGTCCAATTCTGGTATCAGAAGAGGGTTAACCTCAGGATCTACCCAATGTTCAATGATGTAACTAGCAGGAGGGAGGTACATTAAATGCGGCCGGTGCAGCCCTCGGAAGTCCCTGGCCGTACTGCTGCATACCACCAGGAAAAGGAAAGAGGGGGTGAAACAAAAGAAACTAATGCAAGTCCCAACAGAACTCCGAGCATATTTTTTTTTGCAAAGTTGCCTGTTTCGAAACTTAATTGTCTGCAAGCATATAGAATGCTAGTCATCGAGTAACCAGTGTGGTGATGGCCACGTCTATTAAGTTTCAATCAGGCTACCCTAAGGTGATGTTCCTCGTCCCCTCATGGGAGTTATGGTTCGGCCGGCTCGTTTAAGCAACAGAAGCAAACAGGTTAGAAGTACTGTGCGTATTGATGCCCACAATTTAACCCTAGCAGCATTCCAAACACCATCCAAGATCTCGTTATTGGTGGGTTATGCACTCAGTTGCTATCTAAATTTATCTTTTAGGTAACGTAGGCTAATGATGGTTACAACAAGACTTCCGGTGGATCGCGCTGTGTGCAGGACGCCATCGGACTTCAAAGTCCCGCCAGAAGAGTAGACCACAACGGTTCACACCGGTTTACGATAAGGAGAGGTGATTGTGACGAGTTTAACGAGATGAGCAAAAGAACTAGAACCGAGACCTGCCACAACATTCTTGTGATGACATCATATCGTCTCTAGGCAAACAAGATTCTTGTTTGTTTCCGGGCTTATGGCTGCTTCGGAGTTTGCAAAGCCAGGACAAAGTTGATGTTTGTACCTCCGTTTCGTGTATTGCGATGTCATAATGCTTCCCATCCGTTAGAAACAAGGAAGCAAGATATTTATTATGATGTAATGGACGTTTTGTTGTGGTATTGCTTTTTTTTCAATATTTTTTTTGTTTCACCCTCGAGATATTCCGATCGGCCTAGTTTTTCCGGACCCTTGGGTTTAGGTGCAAAATGGGGGCCAGCTATCTATGTTGCCACACAGGGGATTGTGCATGGTTCCGTTCAGACCTGGATTCGAGACCCAGAATAGCCAGAATAGCCAAGAGCGCGGTCAGTTCGTCTATTATGGGCAGCAACAATACTGTAGTCCGTATTCTGCCGTAACACCTACTGTAGCTCGTGAACTACACAACACATACTGTAATCGTCAATCATAAATACACCGTACATACACCTAATGAGCATCATCATCGTGTCTATAGTCGTCGAAAACCTCCTGAGATAAGGAATCTAAAATAGATCCTTTCTTTGTTGCAACCGGAGCAGTCCACATATCATCCTCCATCCAGTCGTTAGCGTTCACTTGTCCTCCGCTAATGATTTGGGCAGCTTGTAATGGACTATCTATGTCCCCTAAGACACCGTCTTTGATATGAGCCAAAGGATCAGGCAAATGGCCCCTAAGCTCCGGCTGGTGTGATTCTACAGGGGCTGGTCTCACCATCTGGCTTCGGTAAGGGGGAAACGGACTTGCTTCATGCATTGGTTGATGATAGTTGACTTCAGAGCTTGGTTCCGGGTGGTTCTGGAGTTGTTCATTTTTGACTTCTCTCAATGGATCCGATAAGTGCTCTCTGATATCCTCTCCTGCTTTATTGACCAACTTGTCTCCTTCGTGTGACAACTCCACTGATCTGTTGGAAATGGAATTCATCAACTTTAAGAAATCAGACTGCTCGAATTTGGAGTTGGTTTCGGTTGATCTGGTTCCATCGGATTTAGTCATGGATTGATGGACTTTTCGGGCCGTATTGGCAAACTCTTCCTTCTCTAATTCATTGTCGTCAAGGGGTATTTGCACGTCGGCTTCTTGCTGGACTACTTCTGGTTGTTCTAACTCTTGGGCAGCAAGCTCTTTTTCAAGCTGGTCAAACTGATCATCAAACATCAGTCTTTCCTGCTCAAGGTTATGTACTTCTTGATGTTCTGTAGGGGTTCCCATTTGATTGTATACGGGATTACTAAGGTTAGTTCTCATGTTCATGCTGAAACCAGCAGTATAGTTGGGCATGGCTCTTTGGTTATACTGGGTAGGTTGCTGCTGGTGCTGTTGCTGGTGTTGCTGGGCTCCCTGTTGACTCATAAATTGCTGGTGCCAGTCTCTTTGGGTAGGTTGATGATGCTGAGGGGTCTGTCTATGATTAATCGACAAGTTGGAGAAGTCCTGGACCCAACCCGGTTGCTGTTTCTGCTGGGGTTGGCGTTGGATATGGTTGAAATTATGGGAGGTACTGATCTGATTCATATACGCATTATTGACCTGGTGGGCCCCGTTAAACTGCTGGAACTCCTGGTTCAAGTTTTGGTCCACATGGTGAACATTTGATCTGAATCCCTGGCCCGGTTGCTGGGGAGCATTTCTACCCATAAACTCATTCTGTAACGAGTTATCTCTTTGGGTATGCTTGGATAGGTTTTGTAAGGCATTGGAGGGTCCACAGCTGGCATCCATCGTGAACTTCAATACAAATTTACTGGAGAAATGGCGAAAAAACAGAGAAAGAACCGGGTTTATATTCTTTTTGGACGTCTGCAATGACCTCAGCTCCAGATTCTCGTGCGATAACCTCGGAAACTTTTACCAGATTTGCCCACTGGAAAATTCCGGTCACGTGCGTCACCCCGCCTTTTTGACGGCCTGGAGATGACGTGCCAGATAATTCCGAAGTTGTTCCGGAGTTGTAGAGATCTGGGGGGAGACACAAAATCTGGTTACCTCATCTGAAGAGTCAGCTGATAGAGATTCTGAAGAAAAGTAGAAAAGATGTGAGTTATCGGGTAAGAAATTGAGTAGATGTGCACTTATAAAGTCTGATCTGAAGATTACAAGTTGTCATATGCGTAAAAACCTTTATAAACTAGCTGATAGAGATCCTAGGGATTACAGCCTGCTGATGGGTAGAAAAATTACAAAATGTCTGATCATGAAGATTACAATTGTTGGACTAGATCCTCACATATAAAGTTGTCTGATAGAGACCCTGAAGTAAAAGTTGTCTAATTTGAAGCTTGCTTCTGGGTACATAGACTTCACAAAGTGTCTGATACCGTGGGTGCAAATTATCTGACACCTGGAGCAACTGTTAGAAAGACCCTGGGCACTGTCTGATACCGGGCACTGTCTGATACCGGGCACTTCACAACTTCACGAAGTGGTCTGATTCGTAGATATCGTCATAAGCTTCTCCCAAGTACTGGTGCACATTGGACGTTTGCATGGCTCTTCCATAGTGTTTGAATGCCTTTGCACTGGCCACTCTAACGGTAGAACATGCTGCAAAACAAGCAAGAAGAACCAGCTCATCCTGCAGCAACTTGTCTTCATTGGTGTTCCATAACCCCTTCTGGTAGTTATACGCCCAGTTAGTGTAAGTAGCTAGAGCTCCCGTCAAAGTATCACCTTGTCCTCCCACTCTTCTCAAGGATCCTGGAACGTCGTTGATCAAGTACTCCTTGTTCTTTACAATAAGTTCTTGGGCTCCCTTTCTAATGATAGTGACACCCCCCAACTTTTCCGACACCTCAATCGTGGTGTTGATGAGCTTATCCAAACTGGATTCATCTAAGCTATGGTCTATAGACAACGCATCGGTCAAACGGGTGAACTCCACCACGTTTGGAGTCAAAATGGCCTTGGAGTAGCCCTTAATGATCTGAGGTTTGATAGAGACGAGATACAAGGCATCAGCATCCAAAATAATCGGTTTGTTCAACACCTTGATCTGCTCAATTAGCTTGACCAAAGTCTTGAGCATCAAGGCATCTCGGCCAAAACCGGGACCGATTACTACAATGTCGACCCGTTCCAATAATGCGGTGATCTTGGGGAGGATTTTTTCGTCGATTATTTGGTCCAATTTGGGTTGTTCACTATTAAGCAACTCAGTTGCTGCCGTTTTCGATAATTTTTCATAGTCAGACGGAGCAATAAGTTTTTCAATATCGGGGTTTGACAATTCAAAGAGGTACGGGTGTACCATCAAATCCGGGAGATACAGCTTAATCACCGGAGCAGCAGCTTTTTCACATACTACGTGGCTCAAATCGGCCCCCAACAACGCAGACGAGTGGGATGCAAAAAATGGAGCTCCCGTATAGTCCTCGCATCCGCCGATAACGGCGACTTTACCGGCCTGGCCCTTGTGAAACGTAGGCACGAGCGGCTGGATGAGGGTCTTCGAGAGGTGGAGCAATTCCTTCAGGGTCTTGTTCTTCAACATGGTGGGGAGAGAAGGAGGTGGAGGAAATGTGGGCTGGTTCTCAGATCAAGGGTAGGTTAAAGATGTACGGGTGAGAGGTGCACGGGTGTATAAGAGAGGTATGGGTGTTTATGGATGTACGGGTGCGCTCACTGCCACTACCGGCGTAACTGCCGGCCCACCACAGTGCCTGGCCACAGTCCACACCTGGACGGACCGTTGCGCCCGCAGGCCGTCTCCCACGCCCACTCAGGTCCAGCAGCTGCCGCCGGAGTGGTTGAGCCAGTTCCGGGGCCTACACCCGTGCCTCTCCGCCCGGTTGCAACTCCTGCATACGCGGAGCAAGCCAATAAAAGTGAGACATGAAAAAGTGTGGTTATATAAGCCGATCATGAGTGAAAAATTGGCTGTCTGAGCAATTGCTTACTGATTGTTAGTAATATTTAGGTTGCCAGTTTTTCCTTTTGCTAACTGGTATATATATATTTTTGCTGCTTTTCCTCTCAATCTCAATTGCCAGATTTTTCCTCTGCCACCATGTCTGTATTCACCAAATTCGCCAACACTTTGGCTCAACCAAAGGTTTTCTTCCCATTAGCTGCCACTGCCGGTTCAATTGGTTTAGCTTACCACTACTCCACTTTCAACGCCATCAGAAATGAATCTGCTAAGACTTTCAATGGCGGTGACGAATGGATCGACTTGACCTTGAAGGATATCACCCAACTTACCCACGATACCAAACACTACGTCTTTGACTTGAAAGACAAGGACCACGTCAGTGGTTTGGTCACTGCCTCTCTTTTATTGGCTAAGTACGTTACTCCAAAGGGTAACAATGTCATCAGACCATACACCCCTACCTCCGACCCTGACCAAAAGGGTACCATTGAGTTCGTCATCAAGTCGTACGAAAGTGGAAAGTTATCCAAGCACTTCAACGAATTGAAAGTCAATGATACCGTTAGCTTCAAGGGACCTATTGTCAAATGGAAATGGGAACCAAACCAGTACAAGAGCATTGCTTTGATTGGTGGAGGTTCTGGTATCACCCCATTGTACCAATTGATCAATGAAATCACCAAGAACCCTGAAGACAAGACCAAGGTTCAATTGTTCTACGGTTCGTTGACCAAGGAAGATATCATCTTGAAGAAAGAAATCGATGCCTTTGCTGCCAAGCACAAGGACCAATTCTCTGTCCAATACTTCGTCAACAAGGCTGACGATGCTTGGGATGGCCAAACCGGTTACATCACCAAAGATTTCTTGAAGTCCAACTTACCTGAACCTTCCAAGGACCTTAAGATTTTCGTCTGTGGTCCTCCAGCCTTGTACGATGCCATTTCCGGTAACAAGAAGTCTCCTACTGACCAAGGGGAAGTCACCGGTGCTTTGGCTGACTTGGGTTACACCAAAGAACACGTCTTCAAATTCTGAGTTTTATAGAACGATATCAAAAAAAATTTACTATATACAAATATATTTATTATTACTAAAACCATCTGATGGCCTCAACATGTCTAAATTTTTCAGTAGCCTTCAATTGCCTTCTATTGCCGTGGTCGCGGCCTCATTTCCGAAGACCTCATCGTACAATTTCTCTAACTCGCTTTCTCCTCCTCCACCATGGTCAAAATCGCAGTGGAAGGATGCTGTCACGGCGAGTTGAACGCTATCTACGACTCCGTACCGCCAGATGTGGAATTGCTCTTGATCTGTGGAGATTTCCAGGCCATCAGGAACAAAACTGATCTTCAAACCATGAACGTTCCTGACAAGTATAAGAAGCTACGAGATTTCCACGAGTACTATTCAGGGCATAAAACTGCGCCTGTACTCACGATATTCATTGGGGGAAACCACGAGTGCTCGTCGTACTTAAAGGAGTTGAAATATGGGGGCTGGGTGGCCAAAAACATATACTTCCTTGGGGAGTTTGGGTCCGTTTGGTACAAAGGATTGAAGATTAGTGGGGTAAGTGGGATCTGGAATCGCTATTCGTTCAACCACAATGCTTTGGATGACGAAAAGTTGCCTTATGATGGTAAAATTATCCGGTCCATCTACCATATCAAGCCCAAAAACTATCTCAAGTTGTTGCTACAGATGGTCGACGATAACGACATAGTGTTGAGCCATGACTGGCCCCAGTATATCTGGAATCACGGCAATGTCAAAAAATTGCTCAACAAGAAGCCGTTTTTCAAATCTGATATCAAAAGTGGTGAGTTGGGAAGCCCAGTAAATCGAGTGTTGTTGGAGAATCTCCAACCCAGATACTGGTTCAGCTCTCATTTGCATGTCCGGTTCGAAGCTACGGTTCAACATAGAGGACCAGCAAAGGATAGATCAATAAAGAAAGATCAAGGAAAGAGTGTTGATAATGGAAAGAACGAGGAAGTGGGTGCTAACAAGGAAGAAATAAACGTTGATATGGATAAGCCCCTTACAGTTGAGTCTGTGAATAAGGACGAAATAGGGCTCGATATGGATGAACCAGTGAGTACCAACGAAATAAAGCTCGATATGGACGAACCAGTGAGTAGTAGCGAAATAAATCTCGATATGGACGAACCTCTTGCAGTCAACAAAGACAAAATAGCGCTTGATATGGACGAAAGCACCCACCAAAGTCCATCCCAAGAGGCTCCCCCTCCTAAGAAACAAAAAACAGCCCCCAAAACAACCCAGTTTTTGGCCCTAGACAAATGCCTACCTAGACGTCAGTTTCTTGAAGTCCTCTCGATAACAGCAACTACTCCATCCCATCCGTCAGCCCAGAGCACGTCGTTGTATTATGATGCCCGAGGTATTGCTATCAACAAAGTTCTCGAGAACTACTATTCCACCAACGCTTCTGATTTTCGGAAATTCCGAACTCAAGACTTCTTGAAACTCACAGATTCAATCACAGACCTCGTTGATGAACTCAATCAACTGGTAGAGTTTGAAATCAACCAATTGACTCTCCAGGACTTGAAAATTCCCCCTAACTTCAAGCCTGTAGCTCCGGCCAGCGATGAAATGGATATCCCGCTCCAGTACTGGCCCAGCAGCCAAACTGACAGCTACTGTAAGTCGTTCGGAATCCCTTTGGCTCCATTAGTGTAAATAGTGTATACTACTTGATTACTGCAAAAATACAGACACCCGTACACCTCGCTTATCGGAGGATAGTGAAAAATTCCCCCAATATCAAAGTCTTGAACGTTTCCTGCCACCGAACACCAGCAACATGTCAATCCACGATTTGGTAGCGCATTTCCTCCACACTAACAAGTACCACGAAACGCTCAAGAAGTTTGAGGAGGAGTACGGGAACCCTCTTCTGACCGATTTACATGACTTACCCACCAACGAATCTTTGGAGGACATCTTCGAAGACAGGGTCAAATTTAACCAGCTAAAGACGAAGGTCAATGAGTTGAGTTTGAATGATACGCTTAATGAAGACCTCAAGCTCATCTTGGACTCTCAGATCAAGAATTGGTCGACCCCCTACCCCAAAATAGCCTCCACCATTGGTGATGCTACTATAGGACTAGTGATATCAAGTGCCCTTTTCCAGCAGAGATACGTGCTTTTGGGAACAGTGGATATGAAGCTTGTGGTGATTGATCTTGCTACGGGAAAGAAGGCGTTTGAGGAGCTTGCAGTCATTGGCAAGGTTGTTATCAAGGCCATCGTGGAAATCGATGATAAGAGGGTAATTCTAGTTGGTATGAACGGGAAGGCCAATCTAGTGAAGCTTGATGTCGAAGAAAAGAGTATTGAGATTATAGGAGAGTGCCAATTGCACAAGAAATTGATAGTAGATGCCAAATACATCAAGATTGGAGGCACGGAATATATCGTCTCTCTAGGCTGGGATTTCCATGTACGGGTGTTTAAACTCGAAGATAATGTATTTGATATGGTAGATGAGTTCAAGTTGAATGTCCAAGGTAGTTGTTTTGATGTGACAGAGTATAATGGATCATTGGTGATCGTTTTGGGTAAAAACGAATTCACATTTCTTGAAGTCTTGAGTTTGGTTGATAGCAAGTTGAAGTTGATATATAAAATATCCCTCAATGACGCTGAGTTCTTAACGTCGATATTCACTCCCAGAAATGTTCAAATCTTCTACTCTGGCAATGGTACTCCGTTGATAGCAGTGGGAACGTCTCATGAGCCGTATATGAGACTTATTGTGGTGACACTATCTGAATTTGCATTCTATTTGACCCAAGATGAAACTCCAATACGCCGTAGTCAAATCATAAAGAACCTCAACACAATGTCTCCTCAGGACAAGTTTCTGACGGCAGTAATCTCGTGGAGACTTGATGGAAGTGGAGTTTGGGTGATGGGAGAAGATGGAGTAGTACGGGGGCTTGATCTCAACAAGGAGGAGGTTGTGGTGGAAAATTCGGCCCATCAGGGGAAGATCAGGGCATTTGTGAATGGAGCAGGTGAAGATGGGAAGGAGATTGCGGTAGCTTGTGGTTCTGAGAGGTCAATTACGGTGTGGAAGAGCTGAGTGGCAGTATAGATGTAATAAGTTGAAAGATAATAAGTTTAAGACATGGTGTTTAGTAATAAGAGACTATTAATAAGGGAATTGAATGTGTAGGTAATAAGTACGAAAGATCCTACAACTCCCTCTCATCTTATCTCATTGGTGTCTTATTTTAACTGAAATTATACTCATTATTTTACTCTGAACTTAGCACGTAGAATTTTCTACTAGCTGACTTCTTCTCCTTAAAGGAGGTTTTTATCTTATAATATTTCCTACGTATACTAAGAGTTAGAGTAATATTTAACGTTTCTTGTAACAAAAAAGCATTATCCTTGCAAAGATTACATTTAACCTCTACAAAAAAAAGAATGTTTTATGTTTTTTCGAAAATAAAACACATTTTACAATTTCCGATAAATTCGAGGCACGGATGTTCAATTGCTGCAAAAAATGGCTTTTGATTCCTTGATTGGCTTACAAATAATCTAATTTCAATATTTAATTATGTATTATCATCATTATTCCTTTGATTCAGATCCCTTGACAGTAGAATTAGTACCAGCGCTACCGATATTACGAGTACTGAAAACACTACTATCACTAGCAGCACTAGTAACATAACTATTGCTATTGATGGCACGATGGTACTCTCCTAGTACCTGCTCCATCGTTTCAACTTCATTACTATTATCTACTGCTTCGTCGCTAATCTTGCTTTCTGAGAAATCAATGAAATACACCTTCCCACTATTGATAATCAAATTCCTGGGCTTCAAATCTCCGTGCAAAATTCCTATCTTTCCCATCTCTGTCATTTGGCGCATACCATCATACTGCGTGTCCGTATTCATGGTTTGTGGTTCGTCCTCTATGTATGACATGAGTATGAACCATCCTGCCCACTGGAAATATCCGTTTTCGAAAAGAATTATTCTTCCGAAGTTGTGCATTTTAGGTACCCTAATTACTTGTGACTCATGTCTTCCTTCATTGTATTCCTCGATTTTCAAATAACACGAAATCTCCAGTATAAAATTACTGAAAATACCGGCATAGAAATCTTCTTCTGTCTGTGTCATATACTCCAAGTGCTCCTTATAAAATTCATGTATCTTTTCTATTTCATATACTTTCAACACCATCTCATGGTCGCGTGAAAGCCCTTCAATCTCGAGAGAAGGAAAGTATTCGACAACTGTTTGGTGTGTCATCTTCAAAACCTGTTGCGTATAATACGGTCCCACTTGTAGAAACTCGACACTCCTTCCCCACACATCACAATTACCACCTACCATTTTATTAAATGTACTTCCTCCTCCTGGTCTGTATAAATGCACTACCCGGTGTGCAATCGACTCAACATTTTCTAGAAATTTTTCCGCAAGATTCCAAACATTTTCTGTCGATTTAGAAAGGAGACGCCGTAGGTGGTCCAGGAATTCCCACTGCTTCAGTTTCTGCTCGTCACTAAGAGTCACCTGCCTCAATGCAAGGGCTGCATAAATAGCTCTGATTGTGATCTTCGTGTCCTCTGAATTGATCACTCTATACTGTAAGGGAATCTTGACATCTTTATACTCCTTTGTTCTTTTATTATCAGACACAATATCACTACTAATTGTTTCTTTCCATCTCTCGCTTAGAAAATCTAATTTCACTAAAATAGTGGTGAAGAAGTCGCTTATCAAGCAGAAATCAAGCTTGTAAGCAATAAGATAGTTCATCACTTGTTTCAAAATAGAATTTAACGGGCTCTCAGTTTTTGGCTTGCCTTCTTCATCAAGATACTCTTTTAGACCATAACGCTTCATCTCAACGATGATGCAGTATTTGTCTAGGTACAGCAACTGAATATCAACATTTACTGTGTAACTACCTTCGCCTTCAATCCCACCTCTTCGGAGAGGTCCATTTTCATTATGCCACTTTTCAGGTTCAAGAGAATTAAATTGCCGAAAGCAGGGTTTGGCAATAAAATCGTTAAAAAGTTCAAGTACTGTTGCCTCAATACGGACATCGCCACTGTATTCAGGATAAAAAGAAAGGCTCAAGTCTAATGAACTCTTCCAGCGTTCATATCCTTTGGGGCCATCCTTAAGATCAATCAATTTCTGTTGGATATAAACGTCTAATTCCTTGAAAAGCAAAAGTATCCATTCTTCTTCAATTTCCTGTGTCCAAACCGGGATAGGATTGTTATATGTTTTTAGTACGTTACTCGTACTGCCTGTTGGGAGACTAATGTCATCCTCCTTAGACCCACCTCCTGTAAATATCAACTTCAATGGACAACTGAAGAATACCCTATGAACACAGTTGATCCATCTGTCTGAGTTCAATTGCATGTCAAAAGCTACCGATTTCTGAATTTTATATAAATCATAACCTGAGGCGCGATCCAAGCTCTCTCTCTCGAATTCGTTTTCTTCAACTATTAAACCATCAGCTCCCGAGACCGCACTATGTAAACTATCCATCTTGAGAAAATGAGAAGCTAAATAAATGAGTATGTTGCAAATTTTGCAAACGAACTTTTATTAGTACACTTTTTGCCCTGCTTTGTGCGCAAATACCCACTGTTGAGAGAATTCAGTGTGATGTACGGATTTATAACACTACTATAAATTATAGTTAAAAAAATTCTTTTGGCAAGGGAATTCCTACTCTATTTATATTATTTCTTTGCGGGATTTAATTATTCTCTTTTCCCAGTTTATCATGTTGTTCAGTGGCCATATCATGGCGGCGGACTCAATTTACCCCCTGTTTATTGTAACCAATAATCTGAAACTACCACTTGTACAAATTTGTTTCAGAATATGTCGCAACACATTTATCGCAAAAAAAAATAAAAATAACTCAGATCATTTCCTACACAAGACAACCTGCGATGGAGTCCTTAACTAGAAGGGGGTGCAGGTTGGACGTTTGGTATAATCTGATCCCCAGAGATGCTGTAGGACAACGAAGAACAATCAATACTATGAAAATCGGCAACTGTTTGTTATATAGATATATGTACTCAGTTATTCCTTATCATATCCCTAATCTACAACAATACGATAGAAAGTGACCCTAATGCATTTGTATTCGTTCCAGGACTAACGTATTGTATTTATTTTCAATCTCTGGATTAGCATTTCAAATAACGTCAACAATATTAGTTTAACCATGTTCAAAATTTTTAGAACAAACAATTGCTGGAAAAAAATGGGTTTTCAATACCTTGCATAAAGCCTACATAACAATTATCAATATATACAGCATTATTTGCTATGATCTTTAGTATCTTAACTATTGCTACTGATGACATTATGATATCATTTTAGCACCTGCTCGATTGTTTCAACTTCCTCACTATTATCAACTGCTTCGTCGCTAATCTTGCTTTCTAAGAAATCAATGAAGTACACCTTCCTATTGTTGATAATCAAATTCCTGCGCTTCAAATCTCCGTGCAAAATTCCTATCTTTCCCATCTCTTTAATTTGGCGCACACCGTCATACGGCGTGTGTGTATTTATAGTTTGTGGCTCGTCTTCTATGTATGACAATAGTATGAACCATCCTGTCCACCGGAAATATCCATTTTCGAAAAGAATTATGTTTCCGAAGTTGTGCATTTTAGGCACTCGAATTCCTTGTGACTCCTGTCTTCCTTCATTGTACTCCTCAATTTTCAAATAGCACGAAATCTCCAGTATGAAACCACTGAAAATACTGGCATAGAAGTCATCTTCTGTCTGTGTCATGTATTCCAAGTGCTCCTTATAATATTCATGAATCTTTTCTATTTCGTATACTTTCAAAACCATCTCATGGTCGCGTGAAAGCCCTTCAATCTCGAGAGAAGGAAAGTATTCAACGACTGTTTGGTGTGTCATTTTCAAAACCTGTGCCGTATAATACCGTCCCACTTGTAGAAACTCGACACCCCTTCCCCACACAGCACAATTACCATCTACCATTTCATTCAATCTACTTCCTCCTCCTGGTATGTGAAGAAGTTGTACCCTTTGTGTAATCGACCCAAAACTGTCTAGAAACCCTTTCGCAAGCTTCCAAACATCTTTTGTCGATTTAGAAAGAAGACGGTGTAGATGCTCCACCAATTTCCTCTGATTCAGTTTTTGGTCCTCACTAAGAGTCGCTTGGTTCAATGCAAGGGCCGCATAAACTGCTTGGATTGTGATCTTCTTGTCCTCTGAATTGATTACTCTATACTGTAAGGGAATCTTGACATCTTTATACTTCCTATCTTTTTCATTAAATGTTTCTTCCCGTCTCTCGCTTAGAAAGTCTAATTTCACTAAAATAGTGGTGAAGAAGTCGCTTATCAAGCAGAAATCAAGGTTGTACGCAATAAGACAATGCATCACTTCCTTCAAAATAGAATTTAACGGGCTCTCAGTCATTGGCTTGCCTTCGTCATCAAGATACTCTGCTAGACCATAATGCTTCATTTTGACGATGATGCAGTAATTGTCTAGGTACAGCATCAGAATATCAACTTTTTCTGTGTAACTTCCTTCTCCTTCAACCCCACCACTTCGAACACGTTCATTTTCATAACTCCACATTCCAGGTTCAAGAGAGCAAAACATTGAAGTGCAGGGTTGAACGATACCTTGTTGAAAAAGAAAACTTACTGATGCTTCAGTTTGTAGATCGCCACAGTATTTAGGATAACGAAAAAGACTCAGCTGTAATTTTAATATCCAGGGATCACAACTTTGTGGGACCTTAAGATCATTCACTTTCTGTTGGATGTAAACGTCTAATTCCTTGAAAAGCAATAGAATCGATTCTTCTTCAATTTCTTGTGTCCAAACTGGGATAGGATTGTTATATGTTACTAGTTTGCTACTACCACTTCCTATTGGGGGCCTAATGTCCCAACCGCTTCCTAAAATTATCTTCAATGGACAACTGAAGTATACCCTATGAGCACAGTTGATCCATCTGTCTTTGTTCAACTGCATATCAAGAGCAACGGATCTCATAATATTGCATAAGTCATAAGCTGAAGCGCTATCCAAGCTCTCTCTCTCGAATTCGTTTTCTTTAACTATTAAACCATCAGCTCCCGAGACCGCACTATGTAAACTATCCATCTTGAGAAAATGAGAAGCTGAATAATTACAAGTTTAGCAGACGAACTTTCATTTACTACTCAGTATTTGCCCTTTGTGCGTAGTCTAGCATATAGTCACAGGAGTTTCCTTATCAAAACGGAGGGTACGGATTTCAAGGCCGTTCGGTATGAACAACGAAGAACAATGAATACTATGAGAATCGGTAACTGTTAGTTGTATCGATATTTGTACTCAGTTATTCCTCTTATTCCTCATCACATTACAAACCTACAACAATACGCTAAGAAGAGGCCCTAACGAATTTGTATTCTTTCCGGGATTACCGATATCGTATTTAGTTTCAATCTCTGTTTAGCACCTCAATCAACGTATTAGTCTAGCCATGTTTAAAATTGCGATATTCTTAATCCGCTCGTAGTACAGAGAATTGCTGCAAAAAAAATGGATTCTCAACTCCTCGTATGAAGCCTACATAACAATCACCAGGATGTACATTATTTTATTATTATAACTCAATGCACTTTTACTGCCTTAGCTATTGCTATCGGTGTCATTATAGTACTCCCCTAGTACCTCCTCCATTGTTTTAACTTCCCCACTATTATCAACTGCCTTGTTGCTAATCTTGCTTTCTGAGAAGTCAATGATATACACCTTCCCACTATTGATAATCAAATTCCTGCGCTTCAAATCTCCATGCAAAATTCCTATCTTTCCCATCTCTTTAATTTGCCGTATACCGTCATTCTGGGTGTCCGTATCCATAGTTTGTGGTTCATCTTCTATGTACGACAAGAGTATGAACCATCCTGCCCACTGGAAATATCCGTTTTCGAAAAGGATTATTTTTCCGAAACTGTACATTTTAGGTACCCTAATTCCTTGTGACTCCTGTCTTCCTTCATTGTATTCCTCAATTTTCAAATAACACGAAATCTCCAGTATAAAATTACTGAAAATACCGGCATAGAAATCTTCTTCTGTCTGTGTCATATACTCCAAGTGCTCCTTATAAAATTCATGTATCTTTTCTATTTCATATACTTTCAACACCATCTCATGGTCGCGTGAAAGCCCTTCAATCTCGAGAGAAGGAAAGTATTCGACAACTGTTTGGTGTGTCATCTTCAAAACCTGTTGCGTATAATACGGTCCCACTTGTAGAAACTCGACACCCCTTCCCCACACAGCACAATTACCACCTACCATTTTATTAAATGTACTCCCTCCTCCTGCTCTGGAGAAATGCAGTACCCGGTGTGCAATCGACTCAACATTTTCTAGAAAATTTTCCACAAGATTCCAAACATTTTCTGTCGATTTAGAAAGGAGACGACGTAGGTGGTCCAGGAATTCCCACTGTTTCAGTTTCTGCTCGTCACTAAGAGTCACCTGCCTCAATGCAAGGGCTGCATAAATAGCTCTGATTGTGATCTTCGTATCATCTGAATTGATTACTCTATACTGTAAGGGAATCTTGACATCTTTATACTCCTCAGTTCTTTCATTATCAGACACTATATCACTACTAATAGTTTCTTTCCATCTCTCGCTTAGAAAATCTAATTTCACTAAAATAGTGGTGAAGAAGTCACTTATCAAGCAGAAATCAAGGTTGTACGCAATAAGATAGTTCATCACTTCCTTCAAAATAGAATTTAACGGACTCTCAGTCATTGGCTTGCCTTCGTCATCAAGATACTCTGCTAGACCATAATGCTTCATTTTGACGATGATGCAGTAATTGTCTAGGTACAGCTTCAGAGTATCAATATTTACTGTGTAACTACCTGACCCTTCAATTCCACTTCTTCGGAGAGGTCCATTTTCATTATGCCATTTTTCAGGTTCAAGAGCATTAAATTGCCGATAGCAGGGTTCGGCAATAAATTCGGTAAAAAGTTCAAGTACTGTTGCCTCAATACGGAGACTGCCACTGTACTCAGGAACAAGAGAAAGGCTCAGTTTTAATGAACGCTTCCAGTAATAGTATCCTTTGGGGCCATCCTTAAGATCAATCAATTTCTGTTGGATATAAACGTCTAATTCCTTGAAAAGCAAAAGTATCGATTCTTCTTCAATCTCTTGTGTCCAAACTGGGATAGGATCGTTATATGTATCTAGTTTGTTATTCATACTGCCTAATGGGGGGCTAATGTCAGACCCCACACATTTCAACTTCAATGGACAACTGAAGAATATCCTATGAGCACAGTTGATCCATCTGTCTGAGTTAAGATGCATGTCAGTAAATACCGAATCTAGAATATCATATAAATCATCACCTGTGGCGCGATCCAAGCTCTCTCTCTCGAATTCGTTTTCTTCAACTATTAAACCATCAGCTCCCGAGACCGTACTATGTAGACTATCCATCTTGAGAAAATGAGAAGCTAAATAATTACAAATTTTGCAGACGAACTTTTATTCACTACTCATTTTTTGCCCTTTGTGCGTAGCCTAGCATATAGTTACAGGAGTTTCCTTATCTAAACTTGGCGTACGGATTTCGTGGCCGTATGATGTGAGTACCGGAGATGCTAAAGAACAACGAAGAACAATGAATATTATGATAATCGGCAACTGTTTGTCATATAGATATGTGTTCTCGGTTATTCCTCATCGTATCATAAACCTACATCAATACGCTGAGAAGAAGCCCTAATGCATTTATATTCGTTCCAGGATTAATGCACCGCTATTGTACTTAGTTTCAATCTCTGTATTAGTACCTCAAATAACTTACTAATCTAACCATGGTTAAAGTAGCGAAATTTTTAATCCGCTCGTAGAACAAACAATTGTTGCAAAAAAATTGGTTTTCAATTCCTTTCATAAAGCCTACATAACAATCATAAAGATATATAGTATTATCTCTTATGATCATAACTCGTTGCACTTTAGTACCTTAACTATTGCAACTGATGACATTTTAACATGATCCTAGCACCTTTTCTATCCATTTTACTTCCCCACTATTATCAACTGCTTCGTCGCTAATCTTGCTTTCTGAGAAATCAATGAAATACACCTTCCCACTATTGATAATCAAATTCCTCCGCTTCAAATCTCCGTGCAAAATTCCTATCTTTCCCATCTCTTTAATTTGCCGTATACCGTCATTCTGGGTGTCCGTATTCATGGTTTGTGGTTCATCTTCTATGTATGACATGAGCATGAACCATCCTGCCCACTGGAAATATCCGTTTTCGAAAAGAATTATTTTTCCGTAGTTGTACATTTTAGGTACCCTAATTCCTTGTGACTTCTGTCTTCCTTCATTATATTCCTCAATTTTCAAATAACACGAAATCTCCAGTATAAAATTACTGAAAATACCGGCATAGAAATCTTCTTCTGTCTGTGTCATATACTCCAAGTGCTCCTTATAAAATTCATGTATCTTTTCTATTTCATATACTTTCAACACCATCTCATGGTCGCGTGAAAGCCCTTCAACCTCGAGAGAAGGAAAGTATTCTACAACTGTTTGGTGTGTCATCTTCAAAACCTGTTGCGTATAATATGGTCCCACTTGTAGAAACTCGACACCCCTTCCCCACACAGCACAATTACCATCTATCATTTCATTGAATGTACTTCCTCCTCCTGGTCTGCATAAATGCTCAATCGAACCCCAACTGTCTAGATACCCTTTCGCAAGCTTGCAAACATCTATTGTCGATTTAGAAAGAAGACGATGTAGGTGTGATACCAATTTTCTCTGTATTCGTTTCTGTTCCTCACAAAGAGTCGCCTGCTTCAATGCAAGGGCTGCATAAACTGCTTTGATTGTGATCTTCGTGTCCTCTGCATTGATCACTCTATACTGTAAGGGAATCTTAACAACTTCATACTTCCTTTCTTTTTCATTATCACTAATTGTTTCTTTCCATCTCTCACTTAGAAAGTCTAATTTCACTAGAATAGTGGTGAAGAAGTCGCTTATCAAGCAGAAGTCAAGGCTGTAAGCAATAAGATAGTTCATCACTTCCTTCAAAATAGAATTAAACGGACTCTCAGTTTTTGGCTTGCCTTCGTCATCAAGATACTCTGCTAGACCATAATGCTTCATTTTGACGATGATGCAGTACTTGTTTAGGTACAGCATCAGAGTATCAACATTTACTGTGTAACTTCTTCCTTCAATCCCACCACTTCGGTGAAGTCCATTTTTAGAACGCCACTTTCCAGGTTCAAGAGCTTTAAAATGCAGAAATCAGGGTTTGGCAATAAGTTCGATAAAAAGTTGAAGTACTGTTGCCTCAATACGGAGATCACCATCGTATTCAGGATCAAAAGAAAGATTCAAGACTAATGAACTCTTCCAGGGTTCATATCCATTGGGGCCATCCTTAAGATCAATCAGTTTCTGTTGGATATAAACGTCTAATTCCTTGAAAAGCAAAAGTATCGATTCTTCTTCAATTTCTTGTGTCCAAACTGGGATAGGATCATTATATGTGTCTAGTTTGTTAATCATACAGCCTATTGGGGGCCTAATGTCATCCTCCGGAAGCTCTCTGTCCACATGTGTCAACTTCAATGGACAACTGAAGAATACCCTATGAACACAGTTGATCCATCTGTCTATGTTCAACTGCATATCAAGAGCCACGGATCTCATAATATCATATAAATCATCACCTGAGGCGCGATCCAAGCTCTCTCTCTCGAATTCGTTTTCTTTAACTATTAGACTATCAGCGCCCGAGACCGTACTATGTAAACTATCCATCTTGAGAAAATGAGAAGAAATTATATGCTGCAAATTTTGCAGACGAACTTTTATTTGCTACTCATTTTTTACTTCTCATTTTTTACTCTGGCTTGTGCGTAGTCTAGCATAAGGTCACAGATGCAATGAGATTGTTTCCTTAACTAAACGGGGGTAAGTATTGCAGTGCTTAGGGCCGTTTGGTATAATCTGAGTCCGGGAGAGTCTGAAAAACAGGGAAGAACAATGAATAGTATGAGAATCGGCAACTGTTTATTATATCAGTTATTCTTTATCATATCCCTAATCTACAACAATACGCTAGGAAGAGGCCCTAAAGTATTTGCATTCGTTCCGGGATTAATGTACCGATATTGTATTTATTTTCAATCTCTGGATTAGCACCTCAAATAACGTCAAAAATAGTCTACCTTATCAGCTCTCACTTTTTTGCAGTCGCAGACTGCTACACTACCGCTACTTCTTCATACCATCATTGACTCTTTATCCTCTTCCTCTTGTGGTGCCCGTCCTCCCACATCTACCATTCTCTCCTCTCTTCGCCGTCTTCCCGTGTCTCTTCCGAATCCTTTTCGTACCCTTTCCTTATCCATCGCCTACCCCATACACGTGACCCACTTCCACGGGTACGTCTCCCCCACACTAGATGGTGGAGCAGCACGGAACAACACCAACGGCAGCAACGATATTGCTGTCTCTCTACCTACTCTCCTATACCATGTATTCACCATCCTCTATCCCATACCTCTACTCTGTCGCTCCGTTGGCCCACCTCCAACCACTGTAACCCATCCCGTCGTTTCCCCCCGCTTCGCACGCAACACCACCTACTCTGGCCCCGTCGCAACCCCGTGAAAAATACCCGAGACGTGGGCCGAGACGTGGACCCGGCACTAACTTTAAACGGTACGGGGAAAAAATCCAGGGCCACAGGAAAAACAAAAAAATCCGATCTCATGGAGGAGCGAGGATTAACCTCGGTAGAGAGAGGGCTGCCAGTTAAATAGTGCAAGATATCCAGGCAAATGTTTTTTTACATAATGCAAGGTTATTTTGGCAATTGCTGTACTTCCGGTGTTCTGCTATAATCAGACGTGTTCCATTCTTAAACGGATTCTCCTACCATAAGCTGCCTACGCTGCCTACGAAGTTAACTACAATAAGTACTTCTGCCTATAAGTTTCCTACCCCATACTGTTGTTGCTCTCCATAACCACTCCTCCACTATCCCATTTGCATAGACCCCAATACAAAAGTTTGTGATCACACCTGTCCCATCAACAGCCACTAGTTTGCATTGTATTTATTTAATTCTTCCTCCTATTTATTGGCGTACCCCACATTTCCTTCATGTCTCTCTCTCCATTAGAAAAGGCTGCCAGTGGAGCCTTAGCATCCGTCATTGCCAATACCCTCGTGTACCCATTGGACTTGAGTAAAACTTTGATCCAGACCCAAGTCAAGAAAAACGACAAGGCCAAATCTCCTTCTCCTGCTCTCACCACCGAATCCGAAATCGAAGACAGTGTTTATTCCAAGAAGGCAACCAATGAATTGAAATACAAGAATACTTTGGATGTCTTGAAGAAAATCTACGCCAAAAAAGGAATATTGGGCTGGTACCATGGATTGTTTTCCTCCATTCTTGGTACGGCTGCTCAAAACTTCTCCTACTTCTACTGGTACACCATCGTTAAGCGTGTTTACGCCAACTTGTACAAGCACATTCCTAACCATAAGGCCAATACTCTTACTGAGCTTTTCTTAGGAGCCGTTGCTGCGGCCATTTCTCAGATGTTCACCATGCCAATTGGTGTCATTACTACCCAGCAACAAACCGATAAAACCCACAAATCTTTGTACCAATTGACCAAGGAAATCTTAGATCAAGATGGTGTTAGTGGATTGTGGAGAGGTTTAAGAGTCAGTCTCGTGTTGTGTATTAATCCTTCCATCACCTACGGATCCTACGAAAGATTGAAGCAAATCTTGTACAACAACAAGGAATTCTTGGGTCCTTTAGAAAGTTTCTCCATTGGGGTGTTGGCCAAATCAATGGCTACCATTGCTACCCAACCACTTATCGTTTCCAAAGCCATGATACAAAAGAAACAACCAAACAAAGATCAAAAATCCAAAGAAAAACTGGCCCACGACGATGATGACGATGACGATGAACACCACGTCAAATTCCAACACTTCACTGAAGCCTTGGCCTACTTATGGGAAACCGAAAAGTTTAGAGGTTTATACAAGGGTATTGCTCCCCAGCTACTTAAGGGAGTTTTCGTTCAAGGTTTATTATTTATGTTCAAAGATCAACTTGACATACTCTTTTTATTCTTATTAAAATTACTTAAAGGTAAAAAATCATTATCCCGTTAATAAATTTTTTTATAAACTAATATACAATTGATTTTTAGCAGTAACTGATAAGAAAATTTCATATGACATATTTGACCCCATTTTTCGGCTAATTGGGGATTCCGCCTTCTTGCCGAAGATGATTAGGGCTCGAGCCCCGATGATTTGAATAAACTCACGTGATTCAACTCGCGCACCAAATCATGAGATGACTGTCGATTATCTGCAGGATGCCGCTTACCTAATCGTCAGATTGTGGGCTCCTCACTAGGTGAGTGAGAAAAAAAAAACTATGGGATAAAATTCTACTTATGAAAAATCTTTTGAAGTTTCTTCTATACACTTTCATTCAACACATTAATCAACATGGGTAGTGGTAAACCAAGAGGTCTTAACTCTGCTAGAAAATTAAGAGTTCACCGTCGTAACAACAGATGGGCTGATCAAGCTTATAAATCCAGATTATTGGGAACTGCTTTCAAATCATCTCCATTCGGTGGTTCATCTCACGCTAAAGGTATCGTTTTAGAAAAAATTGGTATTGAATCCAAACAACCAAACTCCGCTATTAGAAAATGTGTCAGAGTCCAATTAATCAAAAACGGTAAGAAAGTTACTGCCTTCGTTCCAAATGATGGTTGTTTAAACTTCGTCGATGAAAATGACGAAGTCTTATTAGCTGGTTTCGGTAGAAGAGGTAAGGCTAAGGGTGATATTCCAGGGGTTAGATTCAAAGTTGTCAAAGTCTCCGGTGTCTCTTTGTTAGCTTTATGGAAAGAAAAGAAGGAAAAGCCAAGATCATAGATTTTATTGTATATTTATCCATTATAAAAGAAATGATTAACTAATAAATGAAATTATTAAATAATATGTGGTTCATGAATAATCTTCATCCTTCCTCCTTTCATCGAATCATTACCATATTCATTACTTTCATATCATCAATTTAACAAAATTATCAGAATTATTGTAGACTTTTACTTGTTGTAGACAATTAAAAATTACTTTCTTATTATTATTATACACAGACATTACATAGCTAAGTTTCTACCTTCAATAGAAGGTCCACCTTTCTTGGTGGCTTTCTTCTTGAAACTCATTAATGTCAATTTTTGATTAATTTTCTTAAATCTTTCATCAGTTCCTCTGGCATTCTGTCTTCTTAATAAACTAGCATCAACTTTTGGAGCAATTTTATAAGCAGTAGTTCTAGCTGATGGAATGGCAGCTCTATTTCTTCTTTCAGCACTTTCTTCGTACAATGTCTTAGCTTCCTTAGGCTTTTGACGTCTGGCAGAGGATAATTGATTAGTGAACTTGTTTTTGTTATATTCATGGAATTGAATGGTACGATCCTTATAAGAATCTGACTTGTTAAGAATTGGTCTGGTCCAATCTCCGATTAATCTGTCGACAATTTTCTTTAAATTTGGTTCGGTTCTTTGACTTCTTTGATAGAAGACCAACACTTTCCCTATACCTGAAGCAATTAAATGGTCAGTTTTGATAGGTAATGATTCTAATGAATGAATTAATTCTTTTTGGATCTGATAAGCAGGCATTGAGGCATCAGGTAATGGTTCTAACCACAATCTGACTGCTTCCAATAAGTTATTATCCAAAATAGATATAGCCAAATCGGCTTTTGACAATATATTAGTGACTTCGTTTAATAATTTAAGCTTTTCAGTTGCAATTTGACCTTGAGAGTTCTTTTCGACATCTAAATTGGCAGCTTCAATCATTTTATTCTTCAAGAAATCAATTTTATCATCTTGCATACGCTCCAAATCGTCTTCATCGGCCTTTCTGGTTCTGGTAGACTTACTTTTAAGAGCCAATGTCATTTTTTCTTCCAATAATCGTCTTTTTCTACTAGCAGGATCTTCATTGCTATAGTCTATTAATTTAGATTCGTGATAATCTTCAATATCATCATTAACTGCTACGAATACTTCACTTTTATCCACGGGTGTTTCTTCTCTGGCAGTTTTTCTGATCTTCTTCTTCTTGGTAGAGGCTGCAGAATCGCCGGAAAGCTTATGAGATTTCATGGCGTATATGTTTTCTTCATCGTATTCTTCATTATTGTCTTCTTCATCAAATGACTTATCAAAGTCATCCTGGGACTCGTCATTAGTGGCTAATCTATCGTTGTCGTCGCCATTTGGTTGATTTTCAATAGCCTCTAGCTTTTCTTCGACAGGAACAGGCGAGTTATTCTCCAAATCCGACATGTTGCCCTGGAGTTTAGATGGAGTTGAGTATTCTGGAGCTATTTGGGTTGAAATTTGATGTCGATTGAGAAAATGTCGCACCCGGCCAGAGAAATGTCGCTCATCTCTGATACCGAAATGGGGAAACTCAGTAAAGCCAAAGGTTTAGGCAGCGAAGAGTTGAATTAGAGTAATAACGATGGTTGTTTGGTATGATTAGAACAAGTAGTCAAATTTTCAAATTATTCAAATTTTTAAGTAAATTTGATAGAAACTGCAAATTTCACTGTACATGCACAAATAGTGTCCTCGATTTCGTAAATAATACAAATAAAAACACATGATATCTTTGGCAAACTGCATTACTACTCCATTCCCAATACCAGCATATTCCTACTACTATCCTACACTTATTTCCAATTGTCCATTCTTCTTTCAGCCGGGGTTGCAAAACGGCGGTACGGATGTTTTATCATCACGTGACTAGTGTCCTCACCGAACCTCTGGCACTTTGTTCATCAAGACACCTACCAACCATTCTTCCCACCTATCAATCGCCACCACCAGCATGTCTCAGTATATTGGTAAAACGATCTCGTTGATTTCCAACAAGGGCCTTCGTTATGTTGGTCTTTTGGACAATATCAACGCTAATGATGCTACTGTTGCCTTAAAATCAGTTAGGTCGCTTGGTACCGAAGGTAGAATGGCCCAGAATGGGACCCCAAACTTGGAAGTTTTACCCGGTAATGATGTTTACGATTACGTTGTGTTTAGAGGATCTGACGTGAAAGATTTGAGCGTTTTAGACGTTCCTATCGACCAAGTTAAGCCAGAAGTTGCTCAGAATCAATATTATCCTCCACCTCCAACCCAGGCTCCTGCCCAACCAGCTGCTACTGCTGCTGCTGCAACCACCACCCAACCAGCAGCTCCCGCTACTTCTTCGGCTCCTGCCCCAACATCGGCTGCAGCCCCAGCTGCTGCTTCTTCAGCACCAGCCAAAACCGCAACACCAGCTGAGGCTCCTGTAGTTCCTGCCCCAGCTTCTTCTACAACTGAAAAGCCAACTCCTACTCAAACCCAAGAGAATGCTCAACCCCAGGCAGCACCAGCTCCTGAATCAAGAACAGCACCAGCTCCTCAAACCGTAGCCCAGCCAAGACCCCAAAACTCTGCTACAACCAAGACCAGAGGAGTTGATATTCCTGATACTGCCTTTGACTTTGAATCTTCTAACGCTAGATTTACCAAGGAAGTTGAGGCCCAAAGACCGCAAGAAGACACAGAGGAAGTTTACAATAAACTGTCCTCATTTTTCGACAATATCTCATCCTCTAATGCTAAGAGCAATGGTACTATGAGATGGGACGAAGAAAAGGTTCTTAATATGGATACTTTCGGACAGTCATCTGTTGGTGGTAGAAACAACTACCGTGGCAGAGGAAGAGGAGGCAGAGGTAGAGGAGGTAGAGGAAACTGGAGAGGTAGAGGCAGAGGCAGAGGTAAGCCAGAACCAAAACCAGAATGGGCTTAATCATACCCTTCCAAACGACATGATTGGGCAAAGCCTGAATACACCAGAATGGTATACTCCAAAAAGTTATACGACCTGTAAAGTAATACATGAATTGATCCTTTAATAAAATGCATTGATATCTATAAAGATATATCTATATTCTCACCACCCCTCCAACGAACAATTTATTCTCCTTTTCTTCGTTTTCATCCTTGGTGTCTAAAATCTTATCACCCACCTGGAACACCGATTCCAAAGGTGCAAAAAATTGGTTGATAAGCAATTTTCTCAATACTCTTTGGATGAAAATGAAAGGATTCTTGGTCTTTTCCTCCTCCAGCATGAACTCATGAGATCTGACGACATTGTTCTCGAAAATATGAATCAGGGGAATGGATTGGACGTTGCTGTAGTTACCTTTCTTCATTAATTGACTGACCTCAGGAATAGCTTTCAAGATGTGTTCGTTTAATGCTTTGTCAATAATGATCTTTTCCATGAATCCAAAACGAAGTATACACCTGTAGTGTCCTTGAAGCTTAGTAGACCCCACCAACACTCTCTCTTCATGAGGAACGGTTGGAATTGATAATGTTCTGGTAGAGCAGAAAATCACCACAGCAGGAAGTGTTTCAAAGTTACTAATAAGTCTTCTGTATAACTGAGGCACGGTGTTTGGAGACACCAACGATTGCTGAGCCGAGTCTGAGTACAAGAATGCTACTCCGTCATTGGTATGTAAAGAAGACTTTCCAAATCTGGAATTGAGCTCCATACCCTTTTCGGCAGCAACAGACTTGAGTATTTTAGGAAGAGTAATGCCAAATTCAGAGATGTCATCACCATCTTCATCATCTGCTGACGAAGGAGTCAGGTCTCTATCTCTGCCCAAATTCAAGTCCACCACCTCTGGGGCTTTTCTCTTGAAGCTTGGGAAGATATCCCCAATTCTGGTTCTGGAAGCCAACTGTTGTTCGACGATTTTGGATCTTCCGTATCTCCAGAATGACAAGAACAAGAAGCTAATGGCTGTCATCATTAATGGGAACCAAGCACCATGGGGCACCTTCTTGAAATTGGCAACAACCATAGAAATCTCAAGAGGAAGGAACACCAAACCAAAGAGAACGGGGACAATGAAGTGGAATTCGTACACATACACCATAGCCACGAGAATCAAGCTTGTAGTGACCAAGAAGTCCAAGTTGATACCCAAACCATAGGCAGCAGTGACATTATTAGAGTTTTTGAACCCAGCAGCAGTACAACAGACACCCACCAACAACAAGAAATTAACCACAGGAATGTAAACTTTACCTGAGTACTTTGCGGAAACATGTTTGACTTCAAGTCTTGGGAAGCAATCAAGGTTAATCAACTGGGCCACGATACTGAACACACCCAAGATCAAAGCCTGACTAGCGATAATGGTACTGACAGTAGCAAGCACAAACATCACCCAGTAGCTCCAGCTGTTGGCACCACCTGGAATGGAATAGAAGAAGGGACTGACCAAAGCCGATGGGTTTTCGACAATATAAGCAGCCTGTCCCAAGTAACAAATCATCAAGCAGACGAACACGACAGAGATACCAATTTGGGTAGGAAGTCTTCCAAAGTGACCCAAGTCAGCAAACATGGCTTCAGTACCAGTTATAGCCAACATGGCACCACTAAATGCATCAATACCCGAACCTTTCAAGAGCTCGATAGCATAGTATGGAGACAAGGCTCTGAAGATACCGTGATCATGCTTAATGATGTTGTAAATACCACAGATAACCAAGCCAACGAGCCATAAGGCAATGATAGGAGCAAAAGCAAACGAGATCTTATGAGAACCAAGCTGTTGAACAACGAACAACACGATGATGATAACCTCAGAAACAGCAAGCACATCATTAAACTTGGTATCAGCAATCTGGATCCCAGCAACAGCACTCAAGATAGAAGTTGTTGGTGTCAACAACCCATCAGAGAACACGAGAGAGCAGCCCAAGAAGCAGCCTACAAGGATGAAATGAGAGATAAATTTGATGACCTTTGGATGGTTTTTGAACTGCTTTGCTGACTTCTGCATCGAATGACGAGAAAGGAAACTCAGGTTAGTTTCTTGACGTTGAAGAAGCTCCAAGTCGCTGACCTCTACCGAACCAGGAATCACCACACCCTTGGGGCCGATATTCAAATGACGAGCGATTTTGGCATAGATGGCCACTTGTCCTCCTTCTCCATTATTAGGACCAAGAACCAACACGATCAAGGTATACTTGATCAACACCACGAAGATGAAGACATAAAAGACAAGCGACACAGCACCATAAATGTCCTTTTTGGTGGGGTTATCATTTGGGTATTTGATGGAATTGAGCACATAAAGAGGGGATGTTCCGATATCACCATAAATAGCACCTAACGAAGTGAAACTAAGAATAAAGACCTCCTTCCAGCTTTGTTTCTTGTTGTGGAAGTCATTGGATTCACTAATCTGCGATTCTTCGTCAGATAAATCGATTTCGTGATTGCTGGCATCTTCAATAGACGAGGCATAGTTGATTGTTTCTTCCGTCGGAAGTACTTTGTTGTTGAGGACACTCATTATACTGTTTGTTTGTTACTGAAGACTTAGAAAAAGGTAAAATGGCTGTCTTTAGCTTATTTATACTACGTAGAGTTAGAGAGAGAGAATGCCATAAATACCTCAAGGTCACCTAACCAAATGGGGCTAAAATGTCGTATCAGCACCTGGATGCACAAGCTAAATGGCCACGCGATCGTAGCTCGTAGTAGCCCGTCCACTGGACGTTGCTGATACGACGTTGATTATTAGCCAGTGACTATGAGGACAGCAAAGTTTTTTCGCAACAATAATTATTTAGTTAATCATTCACAATTTAGGGCATTTAGGGGGGTGTGTTGGCAGGATCGACCTGAAAGATAAGCAAATGTAACCAATAAGGGGCACTGGGTAACATAGCCCATGCCCACAACATCACCATAGTGAATAGCTTAATTGACATAACAATACGGCAGCGATAAATTCCCTCATAGTGAATTCATTGGGAAATTATTGCAAAAAAAATGTGCCAAATTCGCACCAAAACCATAACAGAAATAGAAGAGAAAAAAACTTTTAATCCCTCACGAAATACGTTACTACGGGGGATTTCCCATAAAATTTGGTGTTTTTGACCTTGGGTACGGGTTTTTGGCCCCCCGCGTGACGTCACACCCAAACACGTCCGCGGTGTATGGATGTAAATTCAATCAGCTGGTGCACTGGGGCTCATCTGGTGCACTGGTCTTCCTTTGGTTTATCGACGCGACGCGTATAAACTCTTTGGCATCACCAACATCTCTTCTCCAACCACAGCATGCTGGCCCAATCTCAGCTCACCGCCTTCAATGAAGGGAACTCCTTCATCAGCTACAGCTCCTCGCTTGATAAGTTAATCGCGGGTAACAGTACAGGGGTCATCAAGATCTTCAACCTTGAAGATCGTGAATTGGAACCTACTTCTTACGATTGCAACCCTAATTTGACCAGTTTAACCAGTTTCGACAGCAAAATCCTCGTGACTAACGTGAAAGGACAGCTTGAGATCATTGATGTCCAAGAAAGTGCTGATAACGCTTCCAATGAGGTCATCTACGAGTCAGAACTCCCATTGCGAGATGCCATATTTACCCACGATGGAACCATTATTGTATGTGGAGGTGACGATAACAAGTTGGTTTTCATTGATGCTACCAGTTTTCAAATCATCCATAAACTCAGCATCCCCGATTCTGCAGTAAACTTGAGCTACAACCAGATTGGTCAGCTTTTGTCTGTTAGTTTATCTAATGGAGACATCCAAATCCTCAATGTTTCCAGCGAAGTGCCCAATTTGGTGCAAACTATACCCAAAAAGTTGTCGTCTAAGATCCATACCTCCACGGATACCATTGACTTTGTCGATGAACACAGCCACGAGCTCGTTTCCACCAATTGTAAGTGGTCTTCTGACGGAGAGTATTTATTTATTCCTACTAGTGAAAAATTGATTGTAGTCGACAGATCTGACTTTGAAACTTCTGTCCATGAATTGAGCCGTCCCGAAGAGTCATATGGTGGTATTGTTGACTACTATTTGTCGGAAAAAGACCATGTAATTGTCCTCTACGATGATTTTCATCTTGCAGTTTTCGACACGAATTCGGGCTCTTTGATCGAAACTCATGAACTTAGTGGATTCAGTGACCAGAAGAAAGGAATTAGTCTTGCTTTGAACAAGGCCCAGTTGTATATCGGGTCTACTAAGGGAACCATTGGCATTTTACCCTTGAAATTGAAACCAAGCAAGAACAAATTCGTAGCTGACGAAGCCGAAGAATCGTCTGAAGACGAGACGAGTGAAATCGATAACCTCTTTGGCGATTCAGATAATGAAACCAACTTGAACGGTGGTAATCCTCATGCTGAAGATTCTATGGTCATTGACCAGGAAGACGACTTGGATTATGATGAGGATCCTATGAGATTCTACAATAAACCCGTAGATGATATTCTTGGACAGCAAAGGAAACGTCATAAGTCTGGCCACAACAAATCAGTCAGTATTGACGGAAATGCCGTTTACGTCAATGAAGATATCGTTCCATACTCTCCCGGTTCAACCCCCTGGCTCGAAATCGGGTCTATTGGTAAGAGATATCTCGTGATGAATACCGTGGGTAATGCCTGGGCTGCTAAGAAGACATCCAGCAATGAGTACAGTAAACAACAAACCATTACTCTCGAGTTCCAGGACGGTAATGTTAGTCATAATTACCATTTCACCGACCCTATAGGATTTGATTTATGCTCCATGAACGAAATTGGAATCGTTTTGGCCCTTTCTGGCTACAAGGATAGAGCCAACAAGGACCGAGGACTAATTTACTACAGAACCCACGGTTCAGTACAAGATTCGTGGGAAAGAAAACTTCCACTCATAGATGGAGAATATCTCACTTCCATAAGTATCTCCAAATGTCCCACCTTAGACAGTGACGAATCGATAATAGTGGTTGGTTCAAATCTTGGGTACGTCCGGTTCTTCAACATTCATGGCCTTTGTCTTAACATCATTAAAACCACGCCCATGGTGGCTACGGTTATTTCCTCTAATTTATGTTTATTTGCAATCAACCAAATTTCGCATAATGTCTACACCTACTCCATTATCGACATTGGCAAAGACTACCAGTTCATTCAGCAGGATGTGTTGTTGCCATTGAAGAAGTCCAAGAGTACACTCCAGCCATTATTGACGGGAGTTTTCCATGACGAGTTCAACAATCCTTGTTTGGTGTCTGGTAACGACGAAACTTTGATTATCTTGTCGAAATGGAGAGAAACCAACAACGCCAAATGGGTACCAATCTTAAACTGTAAAGATGAAGTCACAGAGCATGGTAACAATCCAGCAAAGAAGAACTGGAAGATCTGGCCATTATCATTATACAACGATCAATTGATGTGCTACGTTTTGAAAGACACCCAATACCCTGGTTTCCCATTGTCATTGCCTATAGCTATCGACATCGAATTACCTATTAAACACCATAGTAAGAGCAAGAAGAAGGCAGATGAGGAAAATAGTGACCAGAAAGAATTGGATTTCGAAGAAGTGTTCTTAAGGGCCTCGATTATGGGTAAGCTCGTCAACGATTTTAATCAGGAGGAAGAGATGTCGGAATCAGAAGAGGCCGAAATCAACAATAAGATCAAAGAGTATAGTAACACGTTTGAGGCCTCGTTATTGAAGTTGTTTGCCAAAACATGTACCGAGTCCAAACTCAAGAAGGCATTCAGTATTGCCGGGTTGTTGCATTCAGATAAAGCATTAAATGCTGCCAGCAAGATTGCCGAGAGGGCCCAGTTTCCTAATCTTGCCAAAAAGATTTCGTTGTTACGGGAACAGGCATTTATAGAGAACGAGTTGGAGGAAGAAGAGGCTTGAAGCCTCGAGTGTATTCTACCAATCGTTCCAGTGTATTCTACAGGTTCTAATATATAAAACATTCATTTACCTCGAAGACATTATATACAGCTGAGGAGTTGTCTCGATGTTGTAGTTGTATCTCTAGAACTGCTTCTTGATAAAGTTGATGAGGATTGGGGAAACCCACAAAATACCAGCAACAACACCAGCAAATTTCAAATTGTCGTTGGTAAGCTGTTCTTGAGCTCTCTTTTGCTCTTCACTTAATTGTCCTGGACCACCAAACATTGTTAGGAATATATATATACACCAGGAAGAGTTTCCGGAAGCAAGCCAAAAATCAGTGAAAAATCATGATCTTGATGGGTTACCCGCACTGAAATATCGAACCAGCTAAATGTAAAGAAGAGGCCCCGAAAGACTCCAGGAAAGAGGACCAACAAGGGGTTTAAACCAGCAAAAATGACTTCAATCAAGCCGTTTTACATGGAGGATTTGTTTGAGCTCAATTCCGTCAACTTGGATTCGATGACGGAGAATTTTAACCTCCTGTTCTACTTCCAATACTTGATCGATTGGCCTACTTTGTTCTTCAAATCGGTCGAAATTAGCAACGACAGCTACTACGACCGTCCCTACGCCATCAGCGGGTACATGATGGGTAAAACCGAGGGTAAGTTGGCCAAAAAAGAGTGGCACACACACATTACTGCTGTTACTATCGATGAGCAGTATAGAAGAATAGCATTGGCATCGGATCTTTGCACGAATCTAGAGAACACTACGGCAGTTAAACCCCACGAGGCTTTATTTGTAGATTTGTTTGTTAAAGTTACCAATGGAGTGGCCAGAACGTTGTACGAAAAGCTAGGGTATTCTGTCTACAGACGAGTGGTGGGGTACTATGGAAGAGAGCTACCTGAGGACCGAAACAAGATAAACGACGAGATCGATGCTTTTGACATGAGAAAAGCACTTCCGAGAGATGTTAAGCGAGAGACGATACGAGAAAACGGAGACAAGGTGTATGTGTTGCCTCAGGAAGTGGTTTTCTGAGTGGTTTTGCAGGTATTGTTGAAAAACAGGTGCAAATTCGTAGCTAATGAATATGATATTGAAAAAAGGGAGTTATGATAACCTCAGCTTCTTATAGTTACGATTCTTTCCATTCATAGCAGAGACTTCATAACTAATGAATATAGCAGCATTTCAGCAATTGTAGCCTTAATTCGTGCAGCTCATAGCACTGAACTTCGTAGCATTGAACTTCGTTGCTTGAACTTCGTTGCTTGAACTTCGTTGCTTGAACATCGTAATATTGATCCCATATAACTTAAATGAAAGTATGGTAACGTTGTAGTTTTTAAGTGGTGCCTTAGCATTCAATTTAGCATTTGCAGCAGTTTCCTAGCTAAGCAACTTGATAGCTGGAACTATGGTCTTCGTGAAACCAGTAATATCTTCAATTCGTGCTGTAACTTTTAGATTTAATTAGTAGCTAAGTTTTGCAATTTTGCAATTGCTTTACAGTCTCTTTTGCAATTGCTCTACAGTTTTCAGTTGCAACTGCCAGCCTACAACAATTTCCCTGTCTTCCAATTCGTAGCCAATTCGTAGCCCATTCATAGTCAATCCGTAGATTCGACTTAACTCATTCCTAGCTTCCATTTTATCCATTATAGCTCATCTTAATCTCTTCCCAATTCAGTTCTGTCGAAAAGCCCGGACTTTAACCAAATCAGCTCATCACGCTTCCGCCGTTATCAACAGAAAAAAAGGGTCATACTCCAGCAAAAAAAAAAAGACCCACTCTTTTCTTCCCCAGAAACCACGCTATTCCCCCCAAAACTACCCCCAAAATGGCCCCGTCGTCTAAAATAAGAGCCTTGAGAGAGGAAGCATTGTCAGGAAGCTCCAGTAGGTCCGTTTCGCGAGCCCGAACCCCCAATCCTGACGGAGAAGAAAATGGTGCCCTAGACGTTAACTTTCTGAATATCGAAGAACTCCTTGCTGTAAGATTGGAATCGCTCCAGAGTTTGTTGGCGCTGCCAGATAAGCACGAACACGACACTAGAGATTACACTAGAAGTAACGATATCAAGAGCGACCTTCAACAAAAAGCTATTATCGATTTAAACAAGTCCCGTATTCAATCTGACTCCACCACCATCAACCAGATCATCTTCTCGTTGTCTCGGCCCCGTAGTGAAGTCTCGTCTCTGTCCCGAGAACTTCTTTTGGCCCAGCTCTACAAGTTGATCGTTACCAAACCAATTGTGGTGTATAATGAAGAACATGCCGGAACCAAAGACTACGTTTCCGAAACCAATGTCGAGGATTTGTTGAATGTGTTGTATTCCAGAGACTTCCGTAGTGAAAGCGAGTTCATTCTTCTTTACCGTTCGATCATTGGGCTTCTTGCCAGTGATTTGGAGGAGTTTGGAGACTTGGCCAATGGTCAGTTGTTCGATACCATTGAAACATTGCTCCTGGACCAAACTAATGCGTTGATAACCAACGAAAATAAGTCTAGCCTCATCACCGGTTACTGTGGGTTGTTACTCTTGATCTATAGTGGCACTGCTGCCTATGGAATAGACGAGAAAATCAACTGGTTGTTTGACTTGGCCCATGGTTACCTTGAAAGTGCCATTGCTTTAAGACTTCAATTGCTCACTGGTGACCGTGAATACTCCACCTGGCTCCACGAATCGCATGATAGATCCTTGGTGTCGGAACAGGAACGCAAAGCGTTGTCTGAAGGCCATCTTGGGATTGCTGCCATTCATGGTTGTGCTGCATTGTTGACCCTTGTGCCACCAGGCCTGTTCCTCAACGATTTATTGAGCGAATTGGTGCCTAAATTGGTGGAGTTCCTCGATGATGAAGATAACGTAGACATTGCCAAAGCAGCTGCCAGATTAATTGCCTTGAGTTACGAATTGTTTGACTACAATGTAAATGAAGACGAAGATGTCGAAGAAGACGAAGAATTCAATTACAATGCCCCTTACTACGAACAGGGAGCCTTGGTTTCCATTTGTAACAGATTGGCCAAGTTATCTTCTAAGAAAGTGGGTAAGAAAGATAAACTGGAAGTCCATTCGATTTTCAGAGAAACAGTTAATACCATTGAAGCATACACCAACTCCGAAAAGAGACTTGAATTATACAAAAAATCACCCGAAGGAGTGGAATTGTCCCACACTTTAATAGGTTCAACCACCCTTAAGTTATCGAAATCAAGATCTCTTCCAATCAACTCCTGGTACTTATATTTCAGATTGTTACACTTGAAATGGTGCTTCGGATTCGGACTCCATAGTCAAATCGTGGAGAATGAAGACGTCAGATTGGTGTTGAAAGAAAGAGTTACCGAATTCCAGGAGAAATATGGGTATGACGACGATGACAACTTCGCTCCTGGTGGTTGGGGCGGAAATGCTCGTTCAGATGTTGAACGGTTTGCCAATGAAGACAAAAAGAGATCTAATGATTTGAAAAAGGCCAGAGCCAATAAAGTCACCGACGAATTGAGCGAATTGAGCTTACTTGACGACAAAGAAGGATCAAATTGATCTTTTTTTCGTGACAAATCTCTGTAATGACTCTGTAGATTTCCCTACAATGACACTGTTTATAATATATATTAATAAATTATTCTTTAAGTATTTAATCGTTCTTTTACTATAATGCATCCAACTTTAAGTCAATTTGACCGTCAGTAGCACGGGTTAAATGTATACCTGCCATATCTTGCACGACATAAGTGGCTCCAGCACCAACTAGCACTTCTTTGGAGAAGGTGGTGGCGATTCCAATCACAGTAAAGCCAGCAGCCACTCCAGCAGCTATACCAGTAGGAGCATCTTCAAAAACCACAGTAACACCTTCCTTACCGTTGAGTTTCACCAAATTGTCGTGACCAGCCTTGTATCCTTCTGGATCAGGCTTTCCCTTGGACACATCATTGGCCGTGATAAACACATTAGGATTGGAGGCCCCAGTGAAGACATTTTTCACCCAGCCATGTGCCAATTTTCTGGTTCCAGAAGTGACAATTGCCCATTCGTTCTGGAAATCTTTGTTGAGAAGACTCACAAGTTCATCAGCTCCATGTACTGGTTTAGCGAAATGACCATAGTTTGTCACAATGCCTTCTTCAAATTTGATGATATCTTCAGTATCTCGGGGGAGATAAGGGAAGAATCTTTTGAAGAGCTCCTCTGATCTCGTTCCATGGGACGTGTGGAGATACGACTGCAACTCCAATGGAGGTAATTCTGGATGATTCTTGTTGTGGAAATCAATGGTGTCTTTCCAAGTAGCCTCGACAGCTTCGTTAGAGTTGACTAAGGTACCATCAAGATCAAACAATAGGTATGATACTGGGATAGAAACTGGCATTAGAGATAGGCGATGGGGATGGGCAATGAACAGATGGATGGGAGACGAGCAAAAAGCAAACTCAGGATGGTGAACAAGTAAAAGTGAATAAGAAGTGGTAATTAACAGCTGGCCTTTCAGCGTGCGGAATTATTTCCTAAGTTGACTACGCCTTTCTGTCATCATTAGTTTTTCCATTATGCAAGATTGATCCTTTTGGAGAAAATCGCGGAACAACTTTTTATATTTTTTGATGGAGATTTTGTGGGGGTTCAGATCAAAATAGGGTCTTTTATACCCTGTTGAAGATTATCATACACGATTTCGGGGTCAAAGGAGCCTAAAAGATTGTATTTCAAGTGTTTGACACGATGATGTTTGATGACAACTAGGTGGTAGAACTTCTCGTCAAACGTGGTAGTATCGTACCGTTCACGATACCAATGAATATAGTCAATCCACATGTTACTCTTTTCGAAGAGACTGAAGTTGATAAAGAGTGATTTTAGGGAGAAGATGTAGAGGAGGTAGAGTGCCATGCGGTTCTTTTTCCTCACCAAGAGATGGAACTTGTTTGAAAGGAGGAAGATCCAGACAAGGAACGGCACAGGATAATTGACTACCATACTCTTGTAGATGCAGATATCAAGGTTCAATATCGCTTCCGACAAAGTATTGATCTCATCCGACACAGCAGAGTTGATTTCACTGAATATGTAGTTCTCTGAAAGATGCTGTTTGATCTTCAACACCAATGGGTACTTGAAGTTTTTTGTTGCCGGACGTTTGATTCGAGAATTCATCATTAGATCACGATATGGTGACATACTGAACTCATACTGCCAGTAGAGAAGACTCAGCTCGAAACCTCGACAGAAAGATAGGAAATCGGATCCGTGAGGAGAATCGAAATATCCTTCACTATGGACGAACATATCCTGCTGTAGTTCTTTGTCAACAAACTCAATTTCATCACCAAAGTTAACGAGAGGCATAATTCGATGAGGATGGATTCCCAAAAATGCAAATATGATCATCCCAGAAATAATGATTTCGAATTTGAGGTTTGGATTGACGTAATTCTCATTAGCTGTGACCATTGTCTCTTGTGACCGTTGGGACGATCTGACACACTCCAAGAAGTAGTTGGCGGTTTTGATGTACAATGACTCATTGCCTTCGTCACTATCAAGAGGCACATTGTACAATTGGTGTTCGACCGGATGAGAGGCAGGAGTAATGTCTTTTGACGGCTCCGTTTGAAAAGTATGACGACCATACGTTAGAAAGTGAAGGGACATCCTATCGATCTCTCTATCTAGGTCTCGTAGAGCCAATAAGTCACATAGAGGCCAAAGATTAATACAACTGAAGGAGAAAACTGCCTGACGGACCAAATTAGATGATGCAAATAGGGTAGGGACTTCTTCTCTCCATACTCGTTCAACTCTAGTATTGCATCCGTATGTGAAGAGATCAACACAATACATATTGAAGAAATTTAGCAATCGTAGTTCCAATCTGGTTAGTCCTAGCTGCTGAGATGAGGAGTTTACTAAGCACTGGACATTTAAATCTGCAACCAAACTTCCTTCTCTGTCAGTGCTCACACTCAGATAAGAGTCTACTGAGTCTTCTCGGAAGAGTTCTATTACCTTTGGCTTTTTGGATCGTGGTTTTCGTGGTTTCGGGGGTAAGTACTCACAATTTCGGTGGGTATGCTGACAGTATTCACAGATTGGCCTGGTCTCATCACACTTGATTTTGAGCCTCCGGCAACTACTGCACCCACCTCGAGATCTCTTGGGCTTGGATATTTCAGCCATAGAATGAGCCGTAATCTGGGGTAGCAGAAAGAATCGATATTACAAACCACGATAACGATTATTTCAATGCGAGGCTGAGGAAAAAAGATTTTGACAGAAGGCATGATGTCAAACCCTGCGTTTACGATAACGAGAGAAAAGAACAGGAACGAACTGGAACCAAAAGGGGAATTGGACGAGAATTGACATAAAAAACGTCGGGCTCAAGTCAGGTAGAAAGAAGTTATAAGAGTTGTTGTGTAGAGAATAGATATTGGCCATATCGAAGCCCAAAGGGTAGAAAACTAGACCAAAGAAGAGACTTGTAAATTGGTGTAGATATGGCCGCAAAATTGAGATTCACAGACTTGAGATCGATAGTCATGTTTAAGAAGATACAGAAATTGAAGTAAATTATTTGCTATGGCCTTGTTCAAGCAGCCATATAGGCGCAACAGATTTTGGTAGATAGTGCTATTATAAGCGAGATAGAAATGCTGCGAAGTCGCAGCCAGAGATTGCAATGACTGTTCCAGCTTGCTTGGCGTTGTTAAAACTACAGTTGTTCGTAAAGCCTGTAATTACCTATTTGGATGAAGGAAGTCGTCCAGCTTGTGATTCTACGATCTAAATAAAGAGAGGATTGTGGAATCCGTTCAACAATTCCTCATGGATTTTGACTGGATCAAATACCCCAATGTTCAGAAATTTCATATAGCCTATTTTGAATCCAAAGTCCGATGCCAACTGGAAGAACTTTTGATCGTATTCATTCATTGGGAAGGACAATTTGAACCAGTCAATATAGTCCAACCACATGTTGGTTTTATTAAAGAGAGCAAAGTTTGTCACCAAGCACAAACATGCAAAAATGTATAGAAGATGCAATGCACAGTAGTTCTTTCTACGTACAAGCGCAATGAAGTCCTCAGACAAGAAAATGATCCACCGGAATAATGGCACCGGGTAATTGAAGTTAATCGTACCGTATAAAGCACTTTCTAAGTTGAAAACCTGTTCTGAAATGACGTTGATTTCGAACGACGTGCTAGAATTGATCACGTCAAAAGGATAGCTGGCAGACAAGTGATATTTGAGTTGTTTGATGATATAGTACTCATCCTTAAGTTTCCTAGGACGTACTACTTCAGCATCGGATGCTAAAAAGATATCACGGAACCGAGAGTTAAACACAATGTGTCCAGACATTTGCGTAACGTTTCTGATCCCTTGAGACAACGACACGAAGTCATTGACGAAGGGTGTACCTTCTGACGACATGTATTCACTCTCGACATTATTGGGGTCGTGAGAAAAGTCTACTAGAGGAAGCAACTTGTGTGGATGGATCCCAAGGAATGCAAATATGATGATTCCTGAAATGGCCATTTCACAGCACTGGTTGGCGATTTTGTCGTGGTCTCCCAAGGTTGTGGTTTTGATTTTGGTAATAATGTCGTTGGAATGGTTTAGAGTGTCCATGAAGTACTGTGTAGTTCTCGCATACAAACTGTCGGTGGAGTTGTCGTCAGTTCTGATGCTGCCGTACAAATTGCTATGGAAATCACCGTGAACCAAATGATGGGATTCTGCGGGAGAAGTCCGGTTCTTATCGTGGAAATCCAACTTGTTTGGAAGCGTATACAAGTTTTTGGAGTCCATTTCATAGTCCAATTCTTGCACTTTTATCAAATCGCAGAGAGGCCACAAGTTAATGGTTGCAAACGAGAACATCGCCAGTCGGACTAGTGGAGACGACACGAAGAGCGACGGAACCTCCAGTTTCCACACCCTGTCGACCTTTTTATTGGCACCAAACGTGAGTAGATTAGTACAATACTGGTTGAAGAAGTCAAACACCCGGAGCTCGAAACGAGAGATATTGAGCTGTTGTGATGGCGAGTTGATGAGGGTTTGGATCTTGAGATCATGAGAGTACGAAACGGAAGAAGAGGATGAAGCCGTAGAGAAGGACGAGGTGCTGCTTCTTGAGTCGCTGGAATCGGAAGAAGTCGAGCCCCGGGCCGATAACGCAGCCGGGATGATGGACGGTCGAGGTTTGAATGGTTTGGACCTTACCGCAGCGAGCGAGTTGGCTATAGAAAGAGTGAGGAAAGGGCCTGGCTCGGAGGAGTCGGTGTCGTCGACCATATAGGCCGTCAACGCTGAGGTACGGGGTTTTCGTGGCTTAGGAGGAAGATAGGAACAGTCCTTGTTTGTGTGTTTGCAGTATTCACAACGGGGTTTGGTTTCATCACATTTGATCTTGAGCCGTTTACAGTTGGTACACCCGCCACGAGACCGAGTGATCTTTCTGGGGCCAGGGTCTGAATCATCTATGGTCATGCTGCAGATCGGGTATCTGAGATCGTGGTGAGAACGCCTTATAACTCTGGAGATATGGTCTAGAACACTTCACGAAATGAGAGGGGGCGTAACGGAGAAAAAAGATGTTGCCAGCGGAAGCAGAAAAAAGAACCACCTATTCTGTCCAATAATCAATCATGGAAGGTTTAAAGGAAAGTAGCAGAAAAACTAATGAAGATCGTAAAAAGCAGCACCAGAAAATAGAATGGTTGAATCACCAGACAAGCACCAGAAAAGCACCCGAAAAAGAACCAAAAAGGGCCAGAAAATGAACCCGGAAAAGTGCCAGAAAACGAAACCGTAAATGCCAGAAATGGCCCGAAAAACTACCTGAAACAGAGGACCGAAATGCCTGAAACATAGCGCCGACGACGCCATTTGCTCAGCCAGGGACGATGGAGAGTGGTGATGGGCCATTGATGCAAATTGGTTGGCCCCACAAAGCCGAAATAAGCTTACGAACTTGATAAAGTTAAAGTTTAATTATGTATAAGGTTATAAATAAAAAAAAAAGAGAGCTCAGCTACGTTCATTAATCATACAGTTTCAAATCTAATGAACCTCATCACGAAAAATCTATCAATGGATCTATGTTTTGGGAAAAAGGTGGAGGATAAATCTACTTGTAGACAATCTCTTCCACGTCGAACTTCTTGGGTGAGATACCCATGTGGCCAATGTAAGTTTTGGCTTCTTTGGTCAATCTTTGGGTGGTTTCTTCGTCCCAGTTCAATTCTTGTTTCATGATTTCCACAACACCATCCACAGCCGAGAGTGCTTGTCTAGCGTTCAAGAAGGCCAATCTGGTTCTTCTGGCTAAGAAATCAACTGGATGTCTGGTATATTCGTAGTCCAACGAGTATTTCAATTCGGCAATGGTGAAGGGTTCGTCGAATGATTGGTACGATAAGTTGGAGTCATTGGTGTTCTTGACATCAGATGGGCGGAATTCCTTGGTGGCAGCCAAAGTGATGGGCAATTTGTTGTAATCCGATTGCTGGTACAATTCCAAAATCAATGAAGCTCTAGAACCATAGTTGTGACTCAAGTGCTTGGCCAATTTCAATGGAATCTTGTATTCGTGAATCAATCTGGCTGAGTAGTTCTTGGAGTAATCGGAACCTCCTGCCAAAATCAAATGGTTGGTTTGACATTCCTTAAGATTCTTACCTTCGAATTTGAAGTTCTTAACTAAAGTATCAACGGTTTCTTGGGCCATTTCTCTGTAGGTGGTCCATTTACCACCTGAAATAGTCACTAATCCAGAGTCGGATTTGGTGACCAAGTGAGAACGAACTAAACCTTGAGTAGTACCAGACTGACCATCTTTACCCTTTGGAATCTTGGAAGGATCACGAACCAAAGGTCTGATACCAGACCAAGCAGATAAGACATCTTCTCTAGCCACGGGGAAAACAATGTATTTTTGCAACTCTTTCAAAATATCCTGGATTTCTTCTTCCAAAGGAACTGGGTTTTCTTGCACGGATTTCAATGGAGTATCGGTGGTACCGGCCAAAACCTTTCCTTGCCATGGAAGGAAGAACATGACTCTACCATCAGAAGTGGAAGGATCTAACAAACCCATGTCTCTAGGACAGTAGTATTCGGGTAAAACAACATGGACTCCTGAAGATGGAACAACCATTCTTGGGGGTTGTTCGACCTTTGGAGGTAAACCTTGAGGGTCTTCATCCATTTCCAAGAGCTTATCAGCGAAAGGACCAGTAGCATTGACGACGGCAGTGGATTCAATCTTGAATTCTTCACCGGTTTCACGGTCACGTGCACGGACCCCGATTAATTTGTTATCGTCATTTTTCAACAATTGCAAAACTTCGAAATAGTTAAGCACAGTAGCACCATTATCGATAGCAGTAATAGCCAAGGTAGAGTTCATTCTGGCGTCATTGAAGGTACCATCATGGTACACACAGGTGGCCTTAAGGTTAGAGTCGTCCATCATAGGAGCAATAGCGGAAGTCATTTCTCTGGAGAAAACAGTGGAGTTTCTCAAGTTTTGGTGGCCGGCAAACCAATCGTACATCTTGCAACCAATGAAGAAGTAAGGAACTTGCCACCACTTGTAGACTGGGATCATAATAGGCAAAACCGAGCACAAGTGAGGAGCAGTTCTTAACATGTTCCCACGCTCATTCAAGGCTTCGATAACCAAGTCCAATTGATCTTTGGATAATTGGAAAATGGCTTTTTCAAGATAACGGACCCCACCGTGGGCCATTTTGGTGGACTTAGAGGATGTACCACTGGCAAAATCGTGTTTTTCCAATAAGCACACGTTCAAGCCTCGAGTAGCAGCATCAACGGCTGTTCCTGTACCGGTAGCACCACCTCCGACGATGATGACATCAAACTTGGTGTTTTTCTTCAAGTTCTCGATCAATTCGGACCGAGAGGGCGGCTTGGGTAACTCTTTTTGCAAGGGCTTGTACGAATTGCGGACGTGAGTAGGAGCTGGGGCTCGAATAAAATCGAGGTAGATGATACCTCCTCCCACCAACCCCGTGGTGGCGAGAGTGACCTTACCGAATGTGGATTTGAAGAACTTCGACATGACTTTCTTTCCTAGGAAGAAAAAGAGAAAACGGTAATTGGTTGTCCAATATTTAAAAAAGAAAAAAAACCTTTTTATAAATGATTTAACCTTGCTTAGTGCAAAAAATATATAAGGTCGGAAAAAAAAATCGTGCGTCAGTCGACGGGATTGCTACTAAGCAAGCCAGGACCCAGAACCACCTGGGTTTTTTGTTTACTACGGGCGATTCAGGTGCTAATGTGACGGCCAGAGCTTGTGGCACATATGCTATGCGGCAGAAAATCAAGCAAGCGAGGATAAAACGATAAAAACGAAGATGGCCACCCGACGTTCGAGGTCCTGTGATTGACTCAGAATCACAAGTCCCGATCACGACACATATGATAAAGCGAAAAACGCACAGTGGAGGTTCGGAACATCCTGGTTGGGCTGCAACATTAAACCGAATTTTTCACCATCTCGTCCCATTTGGGTGCCGGCCTCCAGGAATCCATTGGTCCGATTTGGCTCAGGGTGCACTGACGTACCCCTCTCAGCTTCCTCGGCAGAACAGAAATCCGTACCTCGTCCGGGACGATAAGCACGTGCAACCGATAGGTGCACGGGTGCTTGGCCGGTGGTCATGTGCTATTGTCGGCCATTTCAGCCACTCGTCCGGAAGGGCTGACAGCCTGGTAAACAGTTCAGTAGATCGTACCAGATACAGACCACCTGCCGAAACCAGCCCGAGACACAGGGGAAGTAGACCCGTACAATAATTAAACACCCGTACCGCAAAACCCGCACCTCTCACAAATAAAACCCGTACCGCAAAACCCGTACACCCCTCAACTAACACCCGTACCCCAGTCCCCCGTGCCGGCGGATCTTTTGTAGCTCCGTGCACACTGATCTCTCCCATCCGGTCCTACACTTCTTCTACCCCCACCATGGACGAACTATCACCCGACCACCAGAGCCTCGTCTCTGAGTTCACCTCCATCATTGGCGAGACTCCAGGCAATGATGAAGTCACCCCCAAAATCATTCAGCTCTTGTCGTCCAACGGTTGGGACTTGAATATTTCGTTGCTGAAATATTTCGATAATGGTTTCGATTCCTTGTCCTCGGCACCAATTGAAGAAGCAAACCCGTTCACCTCCAGCTCCGAAGTGTATGAAGATAATGCCTTCAACCTAAGTCATCGTAATAATAGAAATGTTGCAACCAATCTCCAAACCCAGATGTTCTTGGACGACCTAATCCCCAGATTACCCAAGGCTCCCAAGATCTCCAACCATTGGTCGTTGGAATTGGGCATCCATTCGTCACTCAAAGAACAGAAGACAGAAACCGAATCAGAGCTTACATTAGAACAGCCAGCTACAAAGAAACCCTCTATTAACTTCTGGATCATCTTACTAATTATACCCAAAGCCATCATCACCATGCTTATTTCTATCTACAAGTTCTTGTTTGGTAACTTGAACATATTGAAAAACTCTCCACTTCTGGGCATCAACAAATTCCCCAGCTCATTTGATTACGATCGCTACGACGAAAACTATAACTTTATTGGGTATTTCCTGGAAAAATTGTTACGTACCTACCAAAAAAGTATCGAAATTAGTGATGAAGACGAATCCAAGAGTCAAGCGGATTCTTATACTAATGACATACACTTGAAATTTGAAGAATTCAACTTGATTTTCGAGGGGTTTAATGATATCCACCAAAAAGTTCAAAATGATTACCAGTGGCTCTTGGTTATCCTTGTAAACGACAGCATTGAGTGTGAGCAATTTGTGGAGAATTTGTTCTTGAAGAATAAGAACTTTAATAAGTTGTTCAATAAAACTAACGGAGTGTATAAGGACAGCTATATTTATGTCAACAATATTGATAAGCATCCAGAAACCCATGAGATTGGCAAAACATACAAAGTTAAGAGAATTCCCTATGTCATGTTAATTGGTAACATTACCAATAACAAATCAATTATGTCATCGATGTCCATTCTTTATAAATCCAACATTTCACATCAATTCTTAAGTAATACTGAAATTATCAACGGCACCAACAACAAGATTACTAGAAATTTAAACAAGCTATTAGATGATTTCAATCCTCAATTAATAACAAAGCAAATTGATAAGCAAGAGATTGAAATCAGTAGGATGTTGAAGGAACAGCAGGATAGTGCCTACTTGAAATCTTTGGAGACCGACAAACTCAAGAAGATCAATGAAAATTTTTTAATACAGAAACAGCAAAACTTAGAGAAGTTGGTCAAAATAAGAGAGAACTTCTTGTTTGGCCTTATCAAAACCAGGTGGTTTGAAGAATTAAACGAGGACTTGAAGGGCGACGGGCTGACTACCAAGATTGCAATTAAATTGCCCAATGGAAAAAGAATTATTGAAATGATTTCGAAGAACATCTCCATATTACAGATTTACTATTTCGTGGAATTAAAATTGTTCATCAACGACCTAATCAACCGGGACCAGGATGAATTCAATAACGAAGACGACGTCTTGTCATACATCAATGCCCAACCCCAGGACACGACAGTAGAAACGATAGATTTTGACGAGTACGTGTCGAAATTCCCGTTCAAGTTCGAGTTGATCCAGCCTTTCCCCAAGAAGGTGATTGGTGCATCGTCGAATTTGGTTAAGGAAACGCCAGAATTGAAGTCAGGGGCCAACTTGTTGGTGGAGTACGTAGAAGACTCCGAGGATGAATCTGACGCATAGCAATATACATGGGACCAAAAGCCCTTTGAAGCAAATTGTAGATGTAACTGAAGAATTAGCAGTAACCATAACTGAGGAATTAGCAGTAACAGCAGTGACTGGTCAAATTAGTGGGTGCAAACCTGCCATAGCCGTAGGCTTCTCTCGCTTGTCCTGCACCCTTGCTATGTGAAACTGGGGGTGTCGCTTTTATCTAACCTGCAAAATGTACGGGCGTCGTCTAACTACATGCAGGACACGCACTTGCCCCGGTCGCAGCCCATTACTGGGCACTGTCTTGGCTCATTGAAACGAAATTGTGAGGCATGGAAACATACACCAAAAGGCTTATCACATTGTTGGTGGATTATTGATAATAACCACTTGGATTAAATCTCATTTAGTTATAACTTAACCAGTTAGCAGTAGCTGTACTTTTTATTACACCAAAAACCCAATTTATGGCTAGCCGTCAATCCAGATTAGAGGCTGAGAAGTTGGCTATTATCCAGAAGTCGATGTCCAGAGGGAGATCCGTTTCTCCCTCCAGAACTGGAGGAAATGCCAGCAGGTCGTCTTCTGGATCCAACGAGAGATTCAATAAGGAGTTAAAATGGTCGATTACCAACCATGATCCCCTGGAAAGATTAAAGCACAAGAATGAGGATAACGAAGAAGAAGATAACAATAAAGAACTATGGAATGACGAAGTTAGTGAAGAAGAACATATAAGTGATGATGATGACAACGAAAAGTTCCAGTATGACGATACCGGTAACATTTTACCCAACTATGCTTGCCATGACGAAAAAATCAATGAGATTTCCACCATCTTGGAGAACTCCAACTTAAATGACCAGTCTACCGTAAAGAAATTAGAAGAATTAACTGCTAATGAAAGAGCTCTTGCTAATGCCAAAACTGCTGGAAATGATGTGAATGAAGAATTCGTAAAAAAACTAGCCACTGATAAGCAAGCCTTGACGGGAGACGAAACGTTGAATTTGGATGAAACTGATCAGGATGCTGTAGCCAGAAGACAGAAGTTGGAAAACTACTCGAAGTACCGTAAGAAGATCATTGATCAAGAAAACGACCACATTAAATCGTTGGAAACAGGCACTGGTACTACTGGAAAAGAAGAAGAACCTAAGGGTAAGGAAGGTAGTGAAAACCCTGACTTTATGATTCCTTATACCTCTGCAGTTGAAGATAAATTAGACTCTGAATTCGCTTCTAAATTGAATGAAACCATCAAAGAAGGAGAAATCGATTCCAATAAGGCTCAATCCAGAGTGATTCAAACTATTACTAGAGGTAACTTCTTCCAGTTAATCAACCCCAAGGTCAAGCCAAAAATGTTCTTGGTTTGTATGGATTTTTCTCCAGAATCGATTTTTGCTCTTGAATGGTGTCTTGGGACCGTTTTGGTGGATGGTTCTGTTCTTTTCATTGTGTGTGTGATTGAAGAAAATGACAATAATCATCATTTGAAGAGTAATACTCTCAATGAATCCACCAGAGAAACCTACCGGTTGAACATGTTGAATAAAGCTAAACAACAGGTGTTGAATTTATTGAAATTAACCAAATTACAAATTCATATTGTCATTGAAATCATTCATCATCCTATCCCTAGACATTTAATCTTTGAATTCATCGAAAACTTACAACCAACTTTGGTGGTTGTGGGTTCTAAAGGTCAAAGTGCCATCAAAGGGGTGTTACTTGGTTCTCTATCAAATTATCTTGTTACCAAATCAAGTGTTCCGGTTATGGTGGTGAGAGAGAAATTAAAGAAGATCAATAGATTCAAGAGTGGCTCTTCGATATTCACCAATAATATCAAACCTTTGACATTATCTGAAGCCAGAGTCGATTAATTTTATTTATTGCCTTCTACCTTTTCAATTCGTGCTATTCCTGTTCATTTTTGCTGTTCATTTTTACTTCATTTTTTGTTGACTTTAATGCATTCATATTGTTGATTTTGATACTACATGATTAAATTCTTATGAAATCTATAAAGTACTTGTTACGTAATATACAAATGATTAAACAACTAGTAGTAAAATCACTAATAGTATACTTCTTGAAATGATTTTTTACCTCCTCTAGAAAACTGCTTCCCACAACCTTCTACTGGACACTTTTTGGGAGCACACCGAACTGGGTTATCAATCGAGTCCTTCTTTGGAGGTTTTCCTTTAGGTCTATCAACTATGGCCTTAACACAACGGCCGCAAAATACATGTCCACATTTAGAGTAAAACACTCTCTTAGAGAATGCCACATCAGATTCAAAGCACTGTTTAATACAAAACCATGGAGCTGGCACTTTGAACTGTTGAGAGTACTCATCCACTTTGAGGTCATATTGGGGGTTAGGAGTGAAGTCTTCTGGGATTCCTTCTCCTAGGGTGACTCCACAGATCACACAAATGGCATTATCATCATGTTTTATGTCGTTGGTAAAACCCTTTAATTCATTTTGGGCCACTTGTTTCTTTTCATCAGACGTTTTCTTGTTGAATACATTTTCCTGTTGTAGTCTCCGATCCAAAGCGTGTTCATTATCTCGTTCAATTCGTTCCATTATCGATCCTTCCACGTTACTGGCATCCAAGCCATCACTAAGAAATCCAGGTATTCCGTAGTCCTCAGCCATATTATTAGCAACGAGTCTATTCCTCAAATGTTCGAAAATGTACTGAGGAAGTTCAAACTGTTCCAATCCTTGGGTTCCTACTCTTAGAACCGCTCCCGGACTGAAGATTCTACGAAGATTTCTGGTATTTCTTCCTCTTCCTCCACTGCTTCTGTCTCTTGTTGATAGGATAGCACCACCAAGCGGCCTACGAGGAGCCGGATCGGATGGCGTTTCGAGCATCGAGTACCATGAGGGTCTTGGATTTGCTGGAGCCTCTTCTTGAGATTCAAACATGCCTACAGGAGTCTCTATTCTTCTTAGGAGGGTTTGTCGGAAGGTATCCGCATTATTAAGTCGTGAATGTACTGGAACTGAATCATCTGGAACGTATCGTAGTCCTGATTCAGCTGGTCTTTCATTTATAATTTCAATATCATCATCATCGGAGATACTGCTAATTCTTCTACGGACATTATTGGATTGGGGATCAGGACTATGGGATCGTATTCTGTCAGGACGAGAGAAGCCGGGGACTGTGGTGGCTCCGGTGATTTGTAAGTCATCATTATCATTAAGAGTATCATTATTGGTATCATTTTCATCGTTTATTACTATGATTTCATCATCATTGGGTGATCTTTCAGGGACATAAGTTTCATCATCAGACAGGATTTCGATGATATCATGGCCATCTACCGTTTCGATCGGTGGTTCTGGTGAAGCTACTGTTACTGAGGAATCCTTTCCATCAACCGACGGCAAATTCCGGTTGTCTTCCGGCGGATGATTTGGAGGTAGTTCGTCCAATGCCATAGTAGCCTGGGGTAGACTTAGGGGCATTCTGGAAGGTTTCTGTTCAGGGACAAGTGATTTTCGAAGAAAGTTAAACAGCGTAGAAATCCAGAGTATTTATACCAACAATAGTGGCTGTTACAGCACCTGAATAAGATGAGTGGGTTGCTTACAAAGGTTGTATGAGGGCAAGACCGCTAAATTAAGCAATAGGGTAACAAACAGAACGTATGCAGGAAGATGAGACTCAGGTGCACGGATGGACCCAGGGGCACGGGTTTTTGTGCCTGAACCAGGGTATAAGGATGCAAAAGGTGAAACTGACGGGGAACTGGTAGGAGGCAAGTAGTTAGAGTGATGAGAGTGATGAGAGTGATGAGAGTGATGGAGTATAATGAGAAAGGGGTCTAAGATAGCAGTCAGGATTTGAATTGTATAGGGAGAGAGATTTGTATAAGACAATAGTACCAGGGAATGGTGTCTTAGAATGGTGCCAGAAAAGGTGCTAGAAGAGGATCTAATAGTCGTTTAGTAAGCTGATCCTTGACATTTTCATGATACCAGATCTTAAACCAGTATGCTGACTTTTGGTATGGCTGATATCAGACCAGAACCATAGGCTACATAATTTGGAATTCGCACGCTATGGGTTCATATGGCCATTTCATTCAGTTTAAGGACACCCGTAAAACCCCAGTAGTAAGTCCTAGCTGAACTAAAGGTGCTAAAGAACATGCTTGATCTTCTCAATATACAGAATTTAACTCCAAACAGCCAAGAACATAGCCCACAGCCAATTAAGTTCGACCTGCTTTTGACAATAGCGAGAACAATACGATGATGTAGATTGTATAAATATTGACCTAATTTCCTCGTTTGAGACCACAGAAACTGTACTTATTATCTCCTATCGCCAATTCTTTATCTGTTTAATTTGTGTTGAAGCATACGATCATAGAGCTGGTATGTTTAATTTCATAACTTCCTTGACTTCTGGTCTTCGAACCCCACAAACGAATGATACAAAGGCTCAAACGCCAGTAGTCTCGCTTTACTTACCACCAGATGGGTGCAAACCAATTGAGAATTATGACTTTTTCATACTGTTGCCCTGGACTGCTTTTGGGCTAGATGAAAAGGATGTTGAAACAATTAAGGAAGATGCCTATGATACGGCTGAAGGAATATGCAAAACCTATTTCAATAGTCTTCCGCCATTCAAAAAACAAAGTTCAGAGATTAGTGCCTGGAGCAATGCATTGAAGAAACTACTAGATACAAAACCAGAATATCTGGTGCTTTTTACTTCTGACACCGTTGATTTTGGAAATCGTTGGAAGTTTCCCAGTATGACTTATGAAGGAAGACAACTTGATTTTTGGATAATGATGTTTGATTTTAGACTTACTTTACTCATTGATGATAGTATTGATGAATGGAATGGCTTTACTAAGAACTTGAATGGTTTCAATAAACTACTTGAGCTGTAAAACTGTTGATCTGGAATAAATAAATATTTGAAAGGGAGTTATTAAGTCAAAACTCAGAATTTCAAAAGCTGGTTTGAAATAATTGAGTATTTCAATATCTGACTTGTTGAATTCTTGATCCTGAGGTAACTTTCCATCAACATGCTGTATAGCAAATAATGATACAATAAATATCCCCAAACTACTGTAAGGAATACAAGACAGGGTCTGAACTGGTTTTACTCTATCACCCAAATTTTGAATCAGTAGGGTAATCTACAGCTTTTCGATAACTAATTTATTATATGAAAGTTATGGTACATGAATATTAAACAATGACTAAAAAAAGGGACCAGAAGAATGCAAATTACTGTAAGTTTATTTCTTTAAACCGCTTCTAATGTAACGACCAACGACAATACAATGGTCTCTTTCATAAGGTTCCAAGGTCAATTGTTCTAATGGTTTGATTCTTTCTTCTCTCAATTTTTGAACTTCTCTAGCGAAAACAGTTTCAGCATCAACAGTAGAGTCAATACAGTTGGCCTTGATAGAAATAACAACGGTACCTTGATCCTTCAAGAACATGTGGGAGTTAAGGGCAATAATACGAGCTTGATCTGGTTGGGCAACATCGGCGAAAACAGCATCAACCATACCAATCAACATACGGTATTTTTGTGGGTGACGAGCATCATCGATGATTGGGATCACATTAGGTCTCTTTTTGGCCATACCAATCAATTCTCTACCTGGTCTGTGAGAGAATTCAACAGCGTAGACTAAACCTTCTGGACCAACGACATCAGAAACGTGGGAAACGGAAGTACCAGAAGCAGCACCCAAGTACAAGACTTTCTTACCTGGAGCAATACCTAATTCATCGATACCACCCATAATACCAGCAGCCAACTTGGATCTGAAAGGATTCCAGACACGGTATTCGATCTTGGTTGGAGCAGCACCTTCTTCTTTAGCTGGTTCTTCAACAGAAACTCTCTTTTCACCGTAGACGGATTCACCAGGAGCAATGTTTCTGGTAACTAATAAATCTTCCTTACCTCTGGCAATGAAAACACCAGCATGTCTGTGAGGTTCGATAACAACCTTAGCACCACCTCTGGCACCACCTCTGGCACCACCACGGCCACCTCTGGCACCACCTCTGGCACCACCTCTAGCACCACCTCTAGCACCACCTCTTGGACCACCACGGCCACCACCAAAACCACCTCTGGCACCACCACGGCCACCGCCAAAACCACCTCTAGCACCACCACGGCCACCACCACGGCCACCGAAGCCACCACGGCCACCTCTGTCAGAACCTCTACCTCTTGGAGCACCGAAAGCCATTTTGTATTAATATGTTTAGTTTCGTTAAAGTAGTTTAAAAAAAACTTGACAAGCAAAGAGATAAAGAAATTAAATTTATTTAGCAGAGATGGTTCTGAAAACTTTTCATGCATCGCCCGGGTAACCCATCGGCTTACGTAAGAAATCAGCATATTTTGTATGGCAGTTAATTCATTTTTGACGCACGTCGCTAAAAAATAAATGTGCGGCACGGGTGTTTTGGAACCGATTGCTGCTAAACGTGGAGATTTCCCTTCCTGACGAGAGAAAATGGGGATAGAAAGGCTCCTGAGGGATTGTGAGAGGTCTTGGTACGGGTTCTGAGGAGTTTAGGCCATCAATTGGCAAAAATGGCAAAAATGGCAAAAGCAACGCAGCCAATCATGGCAACATGGACTTAACAGTTCTTCCCAATAAGCAGCTACTGCCTGAGGTCTCAGTACTCTATCCCAAGCTCTGTTGCCTGCATTATCCTGAGTACTCTTTCCCTTTTGTAGATGTTGCTTTGCTGCAAATTGCGATGCTCTTCTCGCCAAGTATGCAGGACGGCATGATAAGAAGACATCCGTACACCCACTTACCTCCATAGGCAACCACCAGTAGAATCCCGGACCAAATGCCCGTTCTGAAGCTTCGAAACTGCTTTGGAAGTTGTTTCGAATAGACTGGATCTGTACATGCAACAGTGGTTCGGTCTTGGCCCCGGTGTGGCGGTATTTAGAGTGTTACTCAATGACGTAATGTCTCCCATACTGACAGCGTACTCGGAAAATAGATGTTCCACCCTCTGCTACTAGTAGGGTACATTCAAAACTGTTGTGTGCCGATGCCATTCTGCCGGCTTTTGCAAGGCATTGGCTATGTGTCATGATGTCAGACGTGCCATCTACCGTTGTGGACCGCTCACGTGACTGAGGTTGCCATAATTACTCAATTGGGCCCGCAAAGTATGCAATCTGATACCGAGACTGACCTCTAAAAACTCACCTCCTCTTTCTTCTTGCTACCGATTCCTTTGCGTTTTTGTTCTATTCAGACTACCATGGGATCTTTAGCATTTAGATTGGCCATTGTCATTGGTACTGTCACCACCGGGTGTATGAACTCGGTGTTTACCAAGTACCAGGACAACCAATGTGTAAAGAACTGCTCCAATCCAGATGTTTCCACCCACAAAAACTTCGAGCAACCAGCTATCCAAACGTTGCAAATGTTCATTGGTGAATTGTCGGTATTTGTGGTGTACTACTTCGTTTACGTGTCCAAATTCTCCCATAAGAGACAAGGATATCAGCAAATTGCTGACGAAGACCAACCGGACGCTAATGAGAATGTTTCTCTTCTTGAAAGCATTAAATTGTCCATTCCTTCCATCTGTGACTTGTGTGCCACCACTTTGTTGAACATTGGTTTGGTGTATACTCCTGTTTCCATCTACCAAATGACTAGAGGTGCCATAGTGCTCTTCGTGGCCATCTTGTCTGTGCTCTTCCTCAAGCGTAAAATCACAACTCTTGAGTGGATTTCGTTGATTATAGTGTCCCTTGGAGTAGCCATTGTAGGGTATAGTGGCTCTCGTACTGCTCCTAGTGGTGAAACGAGTGCTCAAGCAGATGAAGCCTCAGCTTTGGTTGTTTTGGGGATTTCGTTGATTATCGTGGCTGTCAGTCTTCAGGCCTTGCAGTTCGTGTTTGAAGAACACATTTTGGCCCAGAAATCGATTGTGCCATTGAAATTGGTGTACATCGAGGGATTCTACGGGTTCACTATTTTGACCGTGGTGTTGGTGGTGTTGAATTTCATCATTGGTGCCATTTCCAAACCTTCTGAGTTTGTTGATTCGCCATTCAACCTCCACGAGTCACTTCTGCAGATGTTTTCTTCGAGAGAAGTGCTCATATCTTCGGTTTTGATCATGATTTCCATTGCTTCCTTCAACTTCTGTGGAATTTCCTTGACCCACGAGTTCTCAGCCACTTCCCGGTCCACCATCGACACCTGCCGTACGTTGCTTGTGTGGTTGGTGGCCATTTTTGCTGGGTGGGAGTCGTTCCATTTGCTCCAATTTGTGGGTTTTGCAACCCTTGTTTTCGGAACCTTGTGTTTCAACGGGGTGTTGAAACCGGAGGAGTGGTCGTGGATCCCTGCTTCCTGGAAGGATAGCAGCAACGAGAGACTCATCGATGTCGTCGACGAACAGATTGAAAGATTGTAGCCAGCATTTACTTGAATATATTTCGATATACACCCGTACCGCAAAATACACCTGTACCTCATAAAAACGCACCCGTGCACCACGCACTATAATCTCGACCTGGGTATTTATCGTTGCCACTTAACTTCTTCTCTTTCTATCAAACACCACAACAATCATGGTATGTATCAGCGTTTTACGTGATCCAACCTCTACTAACCGATAGCCTTTGCGAGTAGTTCCCGATAACAGCCATCAATCGAGCATCAACACCACCAGTTTTGGTGAGGCCGCCAACAGTGCGCCAGGATTACAAGATATCTTAAGAACCGGAGAAGGACCGTTAAATATGGCTTCTAAAATCAATAACCGTCATCCACTTGAAGCCAGAATCAACAATTGGGAACAGACCCAAAGAGAAACACAATTGGAAACCTACAGACGAGTATTTGGAGCTGGAGACCCAATCAAAAGAACCATGGAATTAAACATTGTGGAGGCCACCGATTTTAAGCCCCAGGTGTTGGGTGGAAGCAGCAACATGCACCGTGATGTTTTGCTCAACAAAGACGCTAGCGTGGACTGGGATGATGTCTATAAGGGAGGATTTGAAGACGGTAACAACGTGAAAGACTTCCATACTGAAATGGAAAGAAAAATGAATATCTAAATGTACGTAGAATACACTAATGCCACTCTGATTAATATCGATACGATGTTGCTGTAACAATTGAACCAGCAATTGAACCAGATGTAGCAATGAAGCATTGTAGTGGAATGAAGAAGATGTAGAGTTGTCTATTCTGGCTAGTTCTGGCAAAACGACACTGTTGCCTTTTTCGGCAGGTTTTCGACCCGATTTTTCACTCTACCTACTCCCATTTCGTCATCTCGTCGTTGTCATTTTGTCGTTCTCTCTTGTCATTATCTCCTGTTTGTCGTTATCTCCCTCCTCTATCCCATTTCTCCGTACCTCCATCTCAGTACCGTTTTGTGCCTTGTGTGTCTCAACCTTCTCATTAGTGGAAAATTTTGAGATCGAGAAAATTTGTCAAACGAGAAGAAGTCAACCTCGATTGCTAAGAAACACCACAACATTTCCGCAGCAAAGAACTGAATAACCTATTGATTGCCACCTCCATATTGTCAATTATTGTCTTTAGTTTTTAGTTTGTAAAAAAAAAAGTCCAAAAAAATTCAAAGTATAACCATCTCGTCCTAGTAGTTTTCACCATTTAAACTCCTTCTAAAGTACGTATTTGATTTGATTCGGTGTTTTTCCCATTATAGTTGCTTTCTTCGTACTAACCGGCCCCAGATTATATCATGTCGTCAGAATTAGGTATATCCGCTACCGCAAATATAACCATTCCTCCCAATAAGGGCAGCAAACGTTACAGCATGGACGAAGTATTCCAGGTTTGGTACGATAATAAGGATCAAATCTTACTGTCGTTATCGTCAGCCCCCAAGCAGACCCAAGAGTCCTACAAAAATGCCAATCCTGGCCAGATTTATCATCTTGATTTACAGCATTCGTCCTCCAATGTTCGTTCAGCCATCGACTCCGAAATCAGTGAAAAATCCCACCAAAATGGCAGCAATCACTACGAGGATAAGTTGGCTGCGTCCCTTGCTACCTTGTCCACCGACGAGACCAATCCTGTAGGCCCTCCGCCCGGAATCCCTGGCCAAACTGTCGATTCTGACTTAATTGCTCCTCCTACGGTACCTCTATTAAACTCGAGCCAGATCGAATGGTTGTACTTGGATCCTAGTGGCAATGAACAGGGTCCATTCAACGGAGACATGATGCAAGAATGGCTTACTGATGGCTACTTGACTCTCGATCTTCAGATCAAACGGGTCCAGGAACCGCAATACCGTACTTTAAAAGAGTTGTGTGAAGCGGTCCAGAACTATATCCAGCCTTTTAAGGTGTCTCTTCCTGACTTGACGGTTCCTCAGCCTTCCAGTTTCCTTCAGGCCCAGCAACAGCAGCCGGCACCATTGCAATCGTTGTCTTTTGCCAACCAACAGCCTCAGTTCCACCAATTCATGTCAAATGGGTCCGGTAATCTTGGTGTAGGTAGTATGAGATTGAACAATACTATGAACTCTCAGTCCAACTTGTTCTCCAATGACTTCATCTCGCAACAGGACCCGTTTGCTGCTCCGCTTACTCCCCAGGGTACCAATTTTGCTGGACCCAACCAGTTCGGCATTGACACCGTAAATGCCGGGGCCATTGGAGGATTCTCGAATCCTTTGGCTGGTGGGTCCTTGCACATGCCTACGTTGTTGCAACAGCAGATCCAGAGCCAAACCCAGCCTGGTCTCTCGAGAAACAACAGTGGCTGGGGCCTTGATACCACTTCCGGTGGGCTCATGTCCAGCAATCCGGGAACTCCAGTTTCTGTAGCTCCTCCTTTGGCGTCCCAGATCAACCAGCCGGCTCCGTTGTCTCCATGGATTGCTGCTACAGCTCAATCACTGTCACGAGTGAGTTCTCCGTTTGTTGCTACGTCTTCTATGGCAACAGAAACCCGAGATGCTGCTGGAGATGATCATGTGTTGAACAAATTCCACACTTCTGTTGTCACTGACATCTTGAATGACGGAATTGACGATAAGTTCACTTCTACCAACCCCGAATTCGTTGCTCCTCCTCTTGAGCCCGAAACCGTGGCTGCTGTAGACCCTGTTGCAGTCCAACTACAACCAGAACCAGTTGTTGCTGCTGAACCATCTGCTATCGAGCCAGAGAAAGCCCCAGCTAAATCTCCAACCCCAGAACCAGAAATAAAGTCCAACAAAATCGTTAGACCAACCGTCACCACTCCTCCAGTTGAAGCTGCCAAACCAGCTCCTCCTCAACAACCAAAATTGGCTCCTTGGGCAGCAGCCTCTCAAGAACCAAAGGCCAATCCTCCATTAACCTTGAAAGAAATCCAACAATTAGAAGCCGAAAAGTACGAACAGCAAAGAAAAGAATTAAGAACCGCTCAAGCTGCAGCAGCAGAAGCTGAAGCTAAGGCTTGGGCAATGGAAGAAAAACGTACTTTAGCTGAAAAGCCAAGTCTTCCAAAAACTTCTAGTTGGGCTGCTGCTCCAACCCTCAACAAACCTGTGGTTAAGAAGACTTTGGCAGAAATCCAGAAAGAAGAATCAGAAGCCAAAGCTGCTGCCGCCGCCGCTGCTGCTGCTGCTGTTTCTTCTTCGGTTGCTCCATCTTCTTCATCCAAACCTTCATTTGCCAGTGCATTGACTACTAGTACTCCTTCAGACAATGCTTGGACTACGGTCACTTCTAAGAAACCACCAGTGAAGAAACCAACCCAACCTGTTATTGTTAGCAACACTTCAGCCACCAAAGCAAGCCCACAAATGTTCCGTTCTGCCTCTGCCATCAAACCAGTCTCCACCTCTGTCAATTCCTCGGCTTTGAGAGAAGAATTCTTGGTTTGGGCCAGATCTGCTATGACCAACTTGTACCCTACTGTTTCCAAAGATGATTTGTTGGATATTTTTGTCACCTTACCATTGAACGGATCTGATTCTTCTCAATTGATTGCTGAAACCATCTACAGTTCATCAGCCACCATGGACGGAAGAAGATTTGCTCAAGAGTTCTTAAAGAGAAGACAAAAAGTTGAACAACAAGTTGGCAGCAGCGATGAGGTCTCTTGGAGCTCGGCCATTATTGCCAGTGCTGACAAGGTTCTCGCCGTTGATGATGACGGATGGAGCACTAATGTCAAATCCAAGAAGAGAGGTAAGAAACATTGATTTGGACTTTGAAGTACCCATGTACATACTATGTATACGATAACTACACTCATTTATATTTATTGCACAATAAAAACTACACTTCATTAGATAAAATTATATTTATTGCAAAGTAATGTACAAGTAACTATTTAAATAACCGGACTTTTTGAGATGAAAGTTTGAATGACTTAATGTATGAAAAATGTAAAAAACTGAATTAAAACCCCCGTAGAAATAAATAAGAATGATAAAAAAAAATGACTTATGACTAGACTTTTAATGAACTAACTTCTAATGTTAACTGATCATCAGCGGCTTCACTATCGTGAATATCAAGATGATCATAATCAATTTCTTTCAAAATTTTGGAAACATCCGCCAAATTTTCTCTAGGAATCATAACAATTGCCGATCTAGCCATGGACAAATAGTTCATTTCAAATGGACTACCAACGAGTTCGGGAATCTTTTGGATTCCATTGATGATTTTACTAGCTAATCCTGCCACAATACCCTTAGAATCAAGAGGTAATTTGTATAAATCTATGGTGATAGGAACTATGACATCCTGGTCCGAACCAATGATGTTATTAGAGGTGAATCCCATAGATTCACGCTTACGGGATGATTTAGGTAAGATCAAGGACACTTCGTTGATCGAAGTTCTGGTAATGGCAAAGTAATCAGGAATGCTGTTGCTAGAAATGATTTTGGCGGTTTTCAAGATGGTGTTGATAGTTTCACCTGATCTTGCTCCCGTGAGAAGTAATTTGACCTGTTTTCTAATTTTTGGTTTAATTTTGGAACTTTTGAAAAGGTTGAATGTGTTAATTTCCACCTGGTTATTTGACGGATCAAAAGGTGGAATTTGGTCGTCGTCCTCGAGGTTATTGACGTTATTGGTGACAATATAGCTGTTGGAGATGTCGGAGAATTGAAAATTGTGTTTGGTTAAGATATTAATGACCTTTTTCTTAAGGTGATAAGGAATCAATACGATATCACTGAAATGGCTTGAAAGGAAGAATAATGAAATGTTGTTCTCGGACAATGGTTTTGTAAGTTCCAAGATTCGAAGATTGTTGTTAAAGCTACCGTCACTATCAATTTGTAATGTCAAGAAGGTCTGGTTGATGAGTTTGACGTCAGTGTAGTTTAAATCAGCACAAACCAGAAGCGGTTTGGTGAACAACTTTTCCATTACCGAGGTAGAGCAGATAACCGTGCATTCTATGGGAGTGAAGGCAATGTGAAAGAAGTAGGTATCGTCTTCATCTACCAAGGAAGCATTGCTGGAAGAGCTGGAATATGGAGATAATTCGGTGGTATTGTTGGTTTTACTGGAATTATCGATTTTCAAGATGTTTTGGGCCCGTTCTCGAGAGCTGGATCGTTTCCTGATGATCTTGCCGTCTTCCAGTTCATCCCCCGAATCATGGGGACTGTCCAAGCTGTCGTCGGTGTCGGTATCGGTGTCTAAGTCCGAGTCGTCATCGTCATTGGCATCGGAGTCGAGGGAAGAGAATTTGGTGGCCTCCTCGTGGAGCATCTGAAGGATTGGCCCGATGAAGATCCAGTACTTACTACGGGGTATTGATAGTATCGACAACTTTGTCGGGTTTAAGTATACCTGGCTGTTCATGATGACTCAAGTATAGGCTGTGAAAAAGGATATCGTGGGGATACAACGGACATATAAGCACGGATGTGTTGAAAGCAAAAAAGCAGTAAGAGAGAAAAAAAAATAGTAGCGCCACCACTGTCAAGTGTCAACTTTAAAACGTCCCGATGCCAGCTATATATCTGGTGAAAACTTTTCAACCTTAAATGTTAGTCATAAGCTTGGGTGCGGGCCCTTTATTAATGGATTTAGTGGTATTTTTTGGGATAGTCTTTGAAAAATTATTTTTTTTCACAAATTTTTTCACTCGCCCCATTTGTGTCACCAGGTGCGATCTGAAAGGAGTCATCTTGCGCTGAGGGGACGAGTCATGGCCTCGGAAATCGCATCTGAATGTACGTGTGGCGCACGTGCCTGCCGCGTTTCGCTGCCCGGTGGCTGATAAGGGGGGAGGGTTTGGGGGAACCCTTAGCGCGGTGCCGCGAATAGCCGGCGGAGCAGGGCCTGTTTGTTGGTGCCGTAGAAGCCCCCTATCTCCGCCCGGCCCCCTCCCTGGGCTTGGTCCAGGGGAGCGGAGTTGGGCGGACGGGACTGGCGGTCTGACTGTGGCGCCTCCCCTCCTCCCCACATGGGCCCAGTGCGAGCGGGTTGATTATTGGTGGAATCCTGGGAGCGCAGCTGTGTGGAGACCTGCTAAGCATTACCCAAGTCCGATAAGGTGAGCCATAGCCTTCTCCAGATCAAGAGGGCGCTTCCCAGCATTTCCGCGGGCCCAGGCGAGAGACGAAGGCCCTGTCCAGTTTGCGACCGCCGGGCCCAAATCGCACGGCCCTGGCGACGGAGCAGGATGATCATGGGGCGCGCAAAAAAATTTGGGCACAACAGCACCGGACTAGACTGAAAATCGGCACAAGAATAGACTGGAAATCGGCACAAGAACACCAATCACACTGGAATTTCGTGAAACGGTTCGAAGTACGAGTCTAGAGGCGGTTAGGATCTCCGGTTAGGGGTCATTGGCAACGTGCAACCCCATGATCTCGGCCCTGGCTAAGAAAGCCTGCATTCCCGTCCGGAAAAATCGCTGCTGTTGCGAAATGCAAGTGATGCCGGAGGATGCAACAGAAGAAAGTAATGCAATGCTCTCCCGGTGCAAATACGAGAATGAACACTTCGTCGTGTTTCTGGGTGCATGGGTGCATTGTTGGTAGTTAACTACAGAGATAACTGATGAGGCAATGTCTCTTATCGATAAGTAAGTGTGTATTAATGATAGTCTAATCACGGCGTTTTATGCGGTAGCCAAATTCTGGCGTTCGTAAAAGGTTTCCCACAACTCGATGGCTTCCTTCTGCGACTCAATAGAGCTTTCGATGAATATCTCCACGCTGTTTCTGAAATCGTCTATTTTTTCAATCTCAAAGTTCTCAATTTCTTGCTTGATAGTATCACTGATGGTATTGAACTTTGTTTCGTAAATCGAAGTCTTCTGCTTCAATTTGTCCACCTCGAAGTTCAACTGGTTGATCTTATCTACCGACGACTTGTACTTTTTGTTTAATTTGTCCAACAGACTCTGTTTTTTCACCAAGTCTTGCTTGAAGTTATGATATTGCTGATAAATCTTCAATCTCGTTTCAAATACAAACTTGATCGACCCAATGATTCGAAGGTACTCTTCGACGGTAAAGCCGAGAGTCAATTGGTCCTGAAGATTGATCCGGTCCAAGTTTTCTCTTAGTTTTATTTGGATCTCGCTGAATGCACTGAGTAAGTCGCTGGTCACCTTGGAAATCTCAAAGCTGGCCAATTCTTCCACAGTTATGGATATCTCTTCTAGCACATTTATCATCTCGATTCTTTGGTTTCCAATCAACTCGAGTGATTTATAGAAATTCTTCAAATTGTACTCCAAATCGTCAATATATTCCTTCTTTTGCGAGAAGAACTCATCCGGCTCGTTAATCTTATTGGATATCGAGAACAACGAACTCATGAATCCTCCCGTACTACCAGAGCCAGAAACAATTGGAACCACGGAGGAGTTCGACGACAGCAAGTCATCATTATTGCCATTATCCAAAAATTCATTGTTCTGTTGTGAAGCACCTGAACCACTTAATCTTTCTCGTTCTCTCGATTCATTATTGAAGTCTTCACTGGTTAAAAACATGACAAAGTCATTATCATCTCTCAAGTTAACCAAATTGCTTATTTTACTCAACATCTTTTCTAATGATAGTCTTCGATTCTCAATAAAACTCTCGTTGAATCTTCCAATGTAAGTTTGCTTTGCTGGAGGTGGAGGAATGATTCTTCCAGGATGGTTATTTTGCAATTGATGGTATATCCACCTGAAATCTTTGTATCTTCTCGTGACTACAACTTCCTCGGTTGCTTCTGATGGCCAGAATTTTGATTGAGGATTCTTTGATTTCGTCTTGATCGTGTAAACAATATGAGCCGTGGTTATATCCCCGACTTTCATAGGATCACCAACGGTAATATCGAGTTTATTGGAGAGAGAATCGTCTACTTTAACCTCCGGTTTCTTCTGGCTATCAGCAGATGATTTGGCACCTGCTTCTTCAGATAAACCGGTGGGTTTGGAGATCTTTTTCAATCTTTCCTCTTCGCTTACAGTAGGAATGTCATACAACGGAGCGTCTGCTTCTTGGGCCAATTGATTGGCTCTGGTATTAGACTTGGTAGAGGATTTATCATTGGCATTGTCATCTTCATTTTCTGCTCCCAATGGTCCTAGAGAGTTGTCCTCGGCCTGTTTATGGAATTTATTGAGTTGAGAGTCATCTTTCAGAGCTTTGTTGCCATTCAAATGCTTGATGTTGATTTTTGACGAGTACTTACGTTGTCTAGGAGCCTTGAATTGTCCAAGCTTCAATTGAGAGGATTTTTTGGGGGAAGATAGACTATCAATAGTGGTTTTGGACAGACTGCTGACTTTAATGGGGCTATCTTTATCGTTGAAAAGAGATCCCGTGATCTCTATTTTCTTTGGCGTGGTTACCGAAGCTTCTAATTCGTCATCTTCGGCTCCCAAGGTTAATTCGGAGATTAATTGGTTCTTATGTTCATTTCTCATATCGTGTAGTTGGTCCCTTTCTGCTTCTTTTATGGGATCATAATCATCATGTTTTGGAGCCGCAGTTCTACTGGCGGAATCATCATCTTCTTCCTCATCATCATCGTTTTCCGAGTCTGATTTCTTGCCGTAGTGATCGTGAATTGACAAATCATTGAACTCGTTACTCAATGGGGGTGGGGGCAGCACGTAATTGCTAGAAGATGCATTGGCAAAGGGCTGGTGCGAGGGCGACAACACGTCGTCCCAATGGGACGCAGTCAAATCGTCCTGATCCATGATGGCGTCAACAAAGGTGGTTGGTGGTTGACGGGAGACGGGTTATTGTCGAATTTCTTCTGGGACGGCGGAGCACCCGTACCTCGCCCTCCTAAATCCGTACATTCGCATTTCAAACCCGTACCTTCACAGACTACGCCCGTACATTTGAGATCCAAACCCGTACCTCCTTCGGATCACACCCGTGCACCGATCCCTACAATAAGTCGTCATGAATGTATTACTTTATAAACTATGGGGCACAGTAGCCTCCGTCAACGATAATGTCGGTCCCGGTAGTGTAGCTGGCGGCGTCAGAGGCTAAGTAGAGGTAGGCACCCACCAATTCTTTGGCCTCACCCTCTCTGCCCATTGGAATCAACGACCACCATCTCTGCTTGACGGCCTCGTCAGCAAACTCAGAGATATCAGTAGCAATGTAGCCCGGCGACACAGTGTTGACCCTAGCAAATGGAGCCCACTCCACCGCGAGCGATTTACCCAAGTGGATACACGCAGCCTTGGCGGCGTTGTAAGGGGCCTGCAATTGAGGCACGTTGACTATATGGCCCGACATGGAGGCAGTAATGATAAACGAACCGGTTCCTTTCTTCTTAAAGATCTGCCCCACGGGTTTGGCACAGTAGTACACCCCGTTGAGATCGCAGTCGATGACGTGCCTCCAGCTGTCCCACCCCTTGACGTCAATGCAGGGTCCATCGGTCCACGCAACACCGGCATTAGCAACAAAGATATCGATGGTGCCAAAGTCCTTTTCGATTTGGTAAATCACCTTTTCCACGTCATCTGGGTCGGAAACATTGCACTGATAGGCCCGGACAGTGACACCGTAGGTTTTGGATAAGTGCTCGGCCTTGTGCTCGATAGGGTTAGAGTTGTACCAGATGGCCACGTCGGCCCCGGCCTGTGCGTAGGCTTCAGCAATAGCATAACCAATTCCTCCTGAGGAACCGGTAACGGAAGCAACTTTCCCCTTCAATGAAAACAAGTCCACCACGTTGGTGGCGGTTTTGGGGGCTGGTCTGGGGAGAGGGCCGATGGCCTCGTTAATAACTGATTTGATTTCGGACATAGCAGCTGGAAAGTGATGAGATGGGTTAAACAAAAGTAAATTAAAGGGAGGAGGAAATGATAGTAGTATAAGTAGAAATCAGTAAAGATTATAGTAGTCTCGGGGATAATGTCGAATTGGGCACTGGCCCGGCAGCAATCTGGAAAATCCCCTGCTTATATAGCAAGCGAGGCATCTCCGCTCCGAGCCCACTCCGAGCCATGCAGCCCCGTCATCAACGGTTTTGGCCCAATGAAACAGCAATCCTACGGCCGGCCGCAATACTACCTGGGCTGGGCCAATGTCAGCCGAGCCATTCACGATACGGTGGGTCTGGTGGGTGCCCCCAGGTTCCTTGATCCGCACTATGACGTAGCTGGCACCTCGGAGCCCGGAGTTGGTGCGGTCACAGATGTGTCAACTGTAGTACAAGCCGGAGCTGAAGGTGACCACCTACGGGGGTGAATGATCTGACGGTAAGTGGACATCAAGGACTGACAGGCAAGTGAACAACTCTGATTAACAACTCTAACTAGTGAATTCCTCAGGCCAGCTACTCTCCATCATACCTCTAGGCCTGCCAAAATCCGGAACCAGATAGGGCGACAGCGAGAAATCCGGAACGAATTGGCGCGAGCCCCGAAAAAATCGGGGAGTCGCCGGCCCAACAGGAAGACACCTCCCGATTGGGGGCCGGGGCTGAATATTGTTCCGTTATCTCGGATCAATTGGTGATGCGCATACGGGGCAAAGCGTTAGTGTGGGGCCAATGAGGTTGCGTACTTTGTAATGTTTCAGTTCGTGGTGGTTATTCTGATTACGTAACTTTGGTCTTGTTGCTTATGTGATCTCAGATAAGCGACTGGCATGCCAAACAGATCCACTACCACCACGTTACTACCATGGCCTACCATGTCTACTGCCATGTCTACTATCGTACCTACTACCATGTCTAGCCATACCGCTACACCAGTTACAACAGTGATGATATTTGAATAAATAAATATTTAGTTGATCAAATGCATAGAGGAGTTTATTGTTCAATCACCATGACACACAGCCAGATTCCTTAATACACACGCTTGGCTGGAGGCACAGGTTTACAATCGTTTTCATCCAAAGTGGTGGCAATAACATCTCTATAGTCCAATTTGACTGGAGCACCGAAAGTGTCTTGGTAGGATAAGGTATGTTTTCTCCAGTTGACGTCATCTCTTTCTGGGAAATCGTCTCTGGCATGAGCCCCTCTAGATTCTTTTCTAGCAGCAGCAGAAGCAGCGGTTTGGGTAGCACAGGTTAACAAGTTTTGTAATTCCAAGGTTTCCACCAAGTCAGAGTTCCAAATCATGGATCTATCAGTAGTCTTGATATGTTGGAAAGATTCATCAATCTTGTTAATATGTTCCACACATTCATCCAAAGTTTCTTGTAATCTGAACACTGCACATCCCTTTTGCATAGTTCTTTGCATTTCATTTCTAATATCAGCAGTTGATTTAGTACCTTCAGCAGTTCTTAATTTATCCAAGTTTTCAATAGATTCATGACCAAGATCCTTTGGTGCTGGACCGTGAGGAGTACCTGGAGTTAATGAGTCTCTGATGGTGTGAGAGACAGCTCTACCGAAAACAACCAAATCCAAAAGCGAGTTAGCACCCAATCTGTTGGCACCGTGGACAGAAGCACAAGCAGCTTCACCACAGGCCAATAAACCTGGAACGACTTCATCTTCACCCTTTTCATTCTTCTTAACAACTTCACCATTCCATTTGGTTGGAATACCTCCCATATTGTAATGAACAGTTGGTAAAATTGGAATTGGTTCTTTGGTGACATCAACCCCAGCGAAAATGTGGGCGGTTTCAGAGATACCTGGTAATCTTTCTTTCAAGACAGAAGCAGGAATATGACTCAATTGTAAGTACATGTGATCTTTCAATGGACCCACACCTCTACCTTCGTTAATTTCCATGGTGATGGCTCTTGACACCACATCTCTGGAAGCCAAATCCTTAGCAGAAGGAGCGTAACGTTCCATAAAACGTTCACCTTCGGAGTTAACTAAGAAACCACCTTCACCTCTAGCACCTTCGGTAATCAAACAACCGGAACCGTAAATACCAGAAGGATGGAATTGAACGAATTCCAAATCTTCCAATGGCAAACCAGCTCTGGAAACCATGGCGTAACCATCCCCAGTACAGGTATGGGCCGAGGTACAGGAGAAGTAGGCTCTACCGTAACCACCGGAAGCAATAACGGTTCTATGGGCTCTGAATCTATGTAAAGTACCATCTTCTTCGTTGTAGGCAATGACCCCAACACAAGCACCATCTTGCATCAACAAATCCATGGCAAAGAATTCAATGAAGAAATGGGTATCGTGTCTTAACGATTGACCGTACAACGAGTGTAATAAGGCATGACCAGTTCTATCGGCGACAGCACAAGTTCTGTAAGCTTGACCTCCCTTACCGTATTCTTTGGATTGACCCCCGAACGCACGTTGGTAGATTCTACCTTCTTCATTTCTGGAGAAAGGAACCCCATAGTTTTCCAATTCGTAGATGGAAGCAGGAGCTTCTTTGGTCATGTAATGGATGGCGTCTTGATCTCCCAACCAATCGGAACCCTTGACGGTATCGTACATGTGCCAGTGCCAGTCATCCTTGTGCATGTTACCCAAGGCAGCGTTAATACCACCCTGGGCAGCGACGGTATGTGATCTGGTAGGGAACAACTTGGAGATACAGGCGGTTTTGAAACCGGCTTCTGCCAAACCGAAGGCAGCTCTTAAACCAGCTCCTCCAGCACCGACAACCACACAGTCATATTCGTGGTCGATAACATGGTATTTTTGGCTCATATATTTGGCAGCGTTGGCGTCGGAACCGGTGACCGAACCAATAACCTGATGGTTGATGGCAGAAGATCCAAAGGAACGAACCAACGATTTGGTCTGAACCCGAGAAATCTTAGGAACTAATCTACTAGTTAACATAATAAATAAATAATCAAGTCGTTGAATAACTTGAAAGGAAGAATGAACGACAGAAAAAAAAAACTGAAGTATAAACCTGAAAGTTCCTCAAAACACCCAAACTTTTTTTCCTGATTGATGGAGTAAAAAAAAAAAAAAAATAAAATAAAATAAACCAGGTGCAACAAATGGGAGTAAAAGATGGTGAGATTGCCTAACTATATTGTTCGATGAGAGAGTTGCTCCTACAAATTCCGTGACTACAACGGGGGCCTGGCCCACCTTGAGTCTGGCCAGTCACAGGCGATCAATTAGGTGGTGGTAATTCCTAGTTTAACTCGTAAAAAGTCGCTGTAGCACAAATTTTCAACCCCATGATTGCCCTTAGTAATTGTCTATTTACCGCGTTTTCATTTGCTGGCACCATGGCGGCCTGCACACAGACCCTCACTTTTGGCTGAGGCCTCGGCGGTTGTTGGAATGGCTCCGGGTTTTATGCCAGAGACGGAGCCGAACCCCGGAGTGCTAAGCGAGGGCCCAGACAGTGTGGGGGAGTGGTCATAGGAGCACCACCACCATCAAGTGGGGGTGGAGATAGGTGGGAGAGCCAGAGGGTGAAGCTACACTAGCGTAGCCGCCAAAGAACGAAGAAGAAGGGACCAATGAGGGGCCAGCAAGCCACCACTATGGAGAGGTACGGAGGGAGACCCGGACATGTAGGAATCGGGATTGTTGCTGTAATGCCTAGGGAAGGTCTATATGGGTGCAAACACCGATAACTCCTGCCATAGGTGCAAAATGGTTGCAGCCAGGAATTATCAGACAGCAGAGATACACTCGAGGCTAACAGGTAAGCAACTGTAACTAAGCACAGATATATAAGTGGCACTAGCAGGGTGAGACAGGTAAACAACTGTAGCACTGAAAGCCGCACGATCATGGTCAAACTATCTGACAACTTTGTTGCAGTCAATACTGGAGACTCCTTATTCTGGTATATTACACTTCGGGTGTCAACCCTCTGTTCTCTCTTTTGCTGAAGACTCACCTTGAACTCCGTTAATTTCATGCAACTCCAGACACTATCTGGACGATTTTGCACCCTATCCAATTTCTATTCCTGCTCATTCTGGCGTTCCATCTCGTCTTAACAGTTTCTAAACCTTTTCTATTGCTGTGACATTACATCCCTAGTCACTGCAATTCTCTATTGCAGTGTTCCATTCCGTATCTCTCTACACTTTCTCTATTGCATGTCTATTAAACTCTATAAAGCAATAATCTGTTTAAACGGCACAGTAACCACCGTCGACTCTCAAGTCAGCACCGGTAACGTAAGTGGAAGCATCAGATCCCAAGAAAAGGTAAGCACCACATAATTCTCTTGGTAAACCTTGACGTCCCTTTGGAGTAACACTGTACCAGATGTTCTTCATGTCATCTGGAACAAAGTCAGATAATTCAGTAGCAATGTAACCTGGAGAAATGGTGTTGACTCTGGCAAATGGAGCCCATTCAACAGCCAATGACTTACCCAAGTGTAAAACACCAGCTTTGGCAGCATTGTAACCAGCTTGAAGTTGTGGAACATTAACAATGTGAGCAGACATGGAAGCAGTCATCACCAAGGATCCGCTACCTTGTTGTTTGAAGATTCTACCAACGTGTTTGGCACAGTAGTAGACACCGTTCAAGTCAACGTTCATGACGTTGTGCCAGTGGTCATCGTTTTCTTGGTCAATTAATGGTCCAGCAGTCCAAGCAATACCGGCATTGGCAACGAAGATATCAATTCTACCGAATTGTTCATGGAGAGATTTGATGGAAGATTCAACTTGTTCAGCCTTTCTGACGTCACAACGGGAGTAGGAAATTTGAACCTTTGGGAATTTAGCCTTCAATTTGTCAATAGAAACTGGATTTTCGGCGTAGTCAATGACACCCAAGTTCTTAAGACCGGCTTGACAGTAGGCTTCGGCAACGACGTAACCAATTCCGCTAGCAGCACCAGTGATAACAGCAGATTTTTCGTCCAACTTGAAGAAGTCAAGGACGTTTTCTGGTAAGGATGGGTATTGAGCTGGTAATGAACCAATGTCTTTGTTACAGAGGGAAAATGGAGCTGGGGTGTTTTCGTCGACTGTCATTATGATTTTTGGAGATGATAACTTTCTACTTTCTACAATATTCTCTCCATCGCCAGGAATTTCGTCCAAATTTATACCCTCCTTTCTTTTCTAATTCGTGTTATTTTTTCCTTCGATTTTGGTCGGTTATCAGCAATATGATGTACAATTGTACATGAAAAATAACCAAATTAGCGTTTGCAGTCGATTTTCCCATAGTAATCGAGAAAAAAGAAAAGTCGACCTCTACAAAAAAGAAACAACATTGGTTGCACAAAGCTACCACGACGTAATGCTCTGTATGAGCCCTTACCAACAAAAAAGATGACAAAGGGGAACTTCGATGTCATTTCCTCCCTCCGCTAGCCGTCTTGCGGGAATGGTGGGAAGGGATCTCGGAAGACAGAAGCTCATGGAACCACGATTAAGGTTGAGGGCTCAAGAATCAACTTTGCTGTTTGAGTAGTCATCTACAATCCAATTTATTTTTAGATGTGGCCCCAAACTAGTAACCACCAATTTTTTTTTTTGGTCATCTATGCATAATCAAAACACCGGAGGAACTGAACTTTGGACTGGAATGGTTAAAAGCTTGAAAGCACCTTGGTATTGTTTGGGGATTATTTTTTGTATCATTTTTTTTTTTTCTTCCTCCGCCCTACCATCCCATCCCACCATTAATCATTCCGGAAATCTATACTGGGGTACCCCCAAACTATGGTCTAATTGGATGGTTTTGTACCGTTTTCAAACCACAGACGAATTATATAATTAGATTTGCTGTTACAATTCTCTCCAAAACGGTTAAGTCCTCCCACAATTGTCTTTGTCCAATGGTCTTTTGATTGCAACAAGAAAAAAAATTTTTTTGTCTGAAGTTTTTCCGAATATTGCACCAGGCTCTCCAGTTTCTTTCTCCAGATCTTGCCCCGTTTCACCCCAGGTGTTTACAGTTCATCATTCTCGTAATAACCCTAAATGTAATTTTTAAACAAAGATTGGCCGTGGGGGTTACGGACTAATTGCCACATTATGGGCCGATACTTGGTCCCAATTATTTGTTCCCCCTCCACCTCAAATCATTTCTGGTTACCAAGATTCTTTCTAAGCCAAGTTCTTATTTTATTTTTGCCTAAGTGTAATTAACCGTGCAACAGTTTGTGGAACCTTGTGCTTCATTTGCCCGTAAGAACCCTCCAACTTGAAAGTTATGTGCAGAAGCTGTATGTTTATTTGACACATTCTTGTGTGCCGTATCTCATTCCCAAACAAGGTTTTTTTTTCGTTGACTGGTGCACGGAGTTTCTTTGAAGCCCAATTTAGATGCTATGGGGATAGCTGCAAATTAGGGACATACCAAGCCCGGAGTGGTAGCTAATGTTGTTCTTGTCGTTTGCAACCATGCTTTATTTGATATTGAATCCTTCTTGGACATTCAGAATTGAAACCGGGCTGTCTAAGCCAATTTTGCTTAGCAGTCTATCTGGACGAAATCTATGAATATGGATTACAAAAGCTTTAAAGTTCAATAGTCTTGTAGTCTACTCCTCACCGAAATAAGGCTTACTTCGAATTGACCGAAAAAGTATTTTGATTTTCATAATCCCAAAATTTTCATTTTTTACCTAATTTTACTACAAATCTTTAATATTCCAATATTCTTTTACAATTTTTGTACATCCTAATCTGTAACAAGATTTGACGCTCTTCAATCATATAACTCTCTGACTATAATAGACCAAGTCATTATTTTCATAGTAACTTAAATCTACACTCACTCTTTATTAACGTCTGGTTTATTATTGAAACTATATCTTTATAGATAAGGAGAAGAATTAAAATATCAATGGGCAGTACATTATATACTCAGTGAATAGTTGAAAGAAGTAAACTGATTAGAAAATAACATCATCTTCATCAGCCTTAAGTATATCATCTTCATCTTTGGTCTCCAACTTTTCAACCTGTTCAACAATTTCTTGTTCTTTTCGTTTGTCTTCTTCTTCAGAGTGTGGTTCACTTTCTTTGAATTTCTGCTTTTCTTCTTCTTCAGCTTCAGCAGCAGCATCCTGTTTCTTTTCTTGAACTTTCTTTAATCTATAGAACTCTTCTCTATCCAATTCATCCAATTCAGAATTGATATAAGTAATGGTATTTTCGGTTCTAGGAATAATAACATGCTCAATAGCATTAACTCTTCTATTAGTAACCTTAATAACTTCATCTAAAATGATGAATGCAGTTTGTAATGATGCCAATTCAACCAAAGTTTCAACAGCTCTAGTGTAAACGGCTTTAGCCTTTTGAACTTGTTGACCACCTCTACCTAAACCAGTCATCTTAAAATCGTTGATTTCTTCATTGATGTGACTTTCAAAAGTTGGTAAGTAAACCCCAGACACATTTTCTTGTTTGGCCTTAACTTGAAATCTGGCATTTTGAACTGATTCTTGGACTTGGTATGAAATATTGTCTCCAGTAGCATATTGAACTTCGGCTAATGAAAAAGCTGCGGTTTGCATAACTCTACCCATCTTTCTCTTAGATTCATCAATTCTTTGAGTGATGTCTCTGAATCTTTTGGTTAAGGCTTCAGATTTTCTCTTTAATAAGGAATGACCTTGTTGAGCACCTTTTAATTTACCCTTCATAACCCCCAATGTCATACGGGTTGGGAAAACCTGTTCTCTATTTCCTGCTCCAGACATGCTAAATTTATTCAACTACCTGTTTTCAAGTCAAAAGAATGTCAATTGATTGATGTTAGGTCAATTAATCAATTCAGTTATCTATTGCACTCCATCGTTCAAATTTCGTTGATTAAATTGAGGGACTTTACCGAAAATGAGGTGCACGGATTTTATAGCTACGGTGTACGGATGTAAATACTAGTTTTGTGTCACATATGCCTCTTCTCAAAAAGTCTACAATTAAAAGAGAACCAATACCAGAATATAGATAGAGAGATATCAAGCCAATTGTTGAGACGATACTATGGCGTGGGTGCTAGAAGAATTGATCACCGCCGCAGATGTACCGTTTGAGACAGAAATATCAAAAAATCCTGATGATTTGACTATTTGGTTGAAATACTACAAGCATAAGTTGACAAATCCCGAAGTAACCTTCAAACAACGGATATTTATTCTACAGAGAGCCGTTAAACAATTTCCTCGATCATACAAACTATGGTACTTATATCTCATGCTCCTAGAAGAGCATTTCGGTAAAGACAAATCAGTGACAATACCTCTTATTTCCCAATCATACCAGAGCTCATTGATCCTACTAAACAAATCGCCTATATTATGGGCTAATTACTTGAAATTCCTCGTGAAAAATCAGTTAGCAGAAGTAACTCTTATACGAAGAACATTCAACCAAGCATTATACAATTTACCGGTGTCCCAACATCATATAATATGGCCAGACTATATAGGTTTTGCTAATGAAATTGGTGGGAAAACAGCCATTTCTGTCTATTTAAAATTTTTTCAATACCTTAGTCCTGAGACCTTACGAGGAATACCAGGTGATCAACCTAAATCAGAGAAAGACGAAATCTTTTCCATGAGCATAGACCAAATAGTTAGCAAACTAATTGAATTTGGTGATAATAAACATGTTCTTCTGTTAATGAAAGAAGTATTAGCTAACATTAACCATTATCTACCGTTATCCAAGTCACCTGTCCAACTAAGACTAGAGTTTATTGATCTTTTGATTGAAAATCGTGGTCTGAAGCTAAATACAGAATATGATAAAACTATCCAAACCTTTATTCTTGACGGTATAAAGAGATACAAAGATCAAAATGGAATCCTTCATGCTAAGTTGATTATGTTTTTCATCAAAACTAAAAATCATGACAAAGTTAGGTACTATTGCTCTCAAGGTTTGAAAACTTGTACTACGATGAAGGATTTTACCTTACTTTTCGATTTATACACCGAATTTGAGCAGTCCATTGTGGTTGACTTGGAATCATTGATTGAGAAAAGCCCTGATGATCAAAAACTTATAGAAGAGGCTGATTTCCGAATGGCATCGATTGAAAAGATTCTTGATAACCGGACTCTTATGATCAATGATATGAAATTACGACAAGATGTTAACAATCTAGATGAATGGTTTAATAGAATTGAAATTTTTGAAGTTGAACATAAGAATTTGAGAGAAACATTGAATACGTTTGTTAAAGCCTTGACATCAATCAATCCCTTGAAAGTCATTTCAGTTTCCAATAAATACACTCTTAGCGATTTTTGGATTAAATATGCTAGCATTTATGCCAAATCTTCTGATATCAGAACTGCCAGTTTGATTTATTCTAAGGCAATCAAATCCCAATTCAAATCACCCGATGAATTGGCCAATATCTATATCTCTTGGAGTGAGATGTTGTTAGAGAGTGGAGAAGAAGCATCTTCAATAGAATTGATTGAAAATGTCTTATCAACTATTCCAAATCAAGCTACAGATATAGAATATGATGATGCAAGCAAGTCAGTACAATCAAGAATGCATAAATCTATTACATTATGGCAATTCTATATTGATTTATTGGAATCAATGATTGATGATATTGCCAAAGATGCGGATAAAATAGATAAGATCATGAAAGCTTATGACCAAATAATAGAATTAAAATTAGCTACAGGACAAGTACTCTTAGATTATGCTAATTTCTTACAAAATTATAAATACTGGGAAAAGTCATTTACAGTTTATGAAAAGGGAATAAATTTATTCAAGAACCATAAGATAAAATTCGAAATATGGAATCAATATTTGACGAAGATCATTAAATTCAATCAGGAAAATAAGTCGAATATTGGAATTGAAAGAATAAGAGATTTATTTGATCAGTGTATTGATTCATCTGAAGACTCTGACCATGAAACTATTCCACCATCATTATTAAAGCCGATTTTCTTATTGTACTCACAGTTTGAACAGGATAATGGGTCCATAATGAAATCGATCAAAATTCTTGAATCAGCAACGAAGAGATCATCTGATTACTTGAGTACAACAAAACCAGATATGGAAGCCACCGTTAATGCCAAGTTTGAGATTTATAAGATCTTATTATTCAAGGTAGAAAAAGTCTTGAAGGATTTTATAAAGTTAAGGGAGACTTATTCAACAATTCTCAATGATAAGCAAATAACCTTGAATCAATTGATAGAAATCACCTCCAAATTTATACAATTTGAATCAGACCAAGGCCAGTTAGTAAGAGTAAGAACATTATTTAAGTTCATAAGTAAATTAGGGAATCCAGAAGCTGAAAAATTCAAGAAAATTTGGTCGGATTGGGAAAACTTTGAATTGAAGCATGGTGATGAATCTTCATTTAAAGACATGTTAAGGTTTAAGAGATCCATTAAGGTTGAATTTGAGAATGATGTGGCTATAAAAGATTCTATCAACCCTATAGGTTTCGTCAAAGGGGCTTCGTCTCAGAAAGATGAAGTTCCTGAGAAGAATCCAGATTCTATAGACATTGACATGGATATGTAATGACCCCATTTCCCTGTTCAATTCTACACGTAATGCATAATTGTAATATATCTGTGAATTAATATAAATATGAACCAAAAGATAAAAGAACGTTAGAAACCATAAAAATAAAGATTTACTCATACCCTATGAGCAATCATTATCGGAACTCATTCCCAATGAGTTGTATATATGCGATGAGGCAGGATGAAAGGATGATAATAGGCAAACTTATATTTTGGTAAATACATCTTTCCATTTTTCCATAAAGGAGTCCAAGTTAACCAAGGCATCAGAATTGTTGTTTATCTTGATAGATTTATTTGATCTGATCAATTCCCCATAACTGTTCCAACCTATATGATAGTATTTGAAGATTACTACCATTAGACTTTCAAAAATTCTTAAGAAATTTTTAACCTTAGTTTTTGGAGAAGTTAAATAAATCAACAATAACTGAAAGAAATTTGTGATTAAATTGAGGGAAGAAGAAGTATAACTGGATAAGTCACATAAGTTCTCATCAATGGTATTATTATTAGTTGTTGGTGATTCAAATTGTTGAGCTGGAGGACTCGTAGGACTCAGGAACGAATAATGTTGGCTTATGATTGGTGTCGAAGGGGCACTTAAACTCAATGGCATCTTATCATTAAATTGTAACAAAATTTCGAACAACTTGATGGAGTTTAATCCATCAAATTCAGTTAAATCGTTAAATTTGCTTAAGAATTTGGTAATGAAACTGGAGTTGCTAGCGCCACCACTGTTAGACCAAGATTTTAAGTTGTTGTTCAAGCAATTGAAAAGCTGGCTGTTGAAGATCTGGTGGTTGAATAACTCAACCAACTTAAAAATTTCACTTACTGGTTGATCACTAAATTCAAATAGTAAGGTAGGAATTAAGAATATTTCATCAATTTTGCCTAAACCTTCAGGACTTAAAAATTTCAAGTAAAGCAAAATCTTGTAATCGGATTTAAATTTTTCATCATCAAACTGGTCATTCAAATCTTTAATGATTGAGGAATATAATGGACGATTCAACGTTGATTCAATCAACTGATCAAATTCATGATCTTTGATAGATTTCAAATCATCAGACATATCATTGAATTTTGAATTTAGTTTGTCAAACATACCATTTATTTCATTGGTTGTCTCAGTTGATAAATTAAGTGATAATACCTTACTAAAGTAGTCAAACTTAACATTACTGGGGCAGACAGAGTCCCAGTTCAATTTTCGAAGGACGAACTTTTCATATTGAACCTTTTTGTTGAATTGATTGAGGTCAGCGTAGTTTGTATTCATGAACTTATTCCAAGTCTTTTGATTAGCCATCAATTTATCAACCAATTTCTTTTTAAATTCATTGTTGTTTTTATGGTTAGTTTCAATATTTGAAATCACTCTATTGAATTGTTTGTTATGCTTTAATTTGTCGTTAGACTTCTTTGGGGGTAAATTAATAGGTCTTGTTTGATCAAGGAAGGTCAATTTTTCAGGAGACATCAAATTCAAATCATCAACTGATGATTGAGATTTCACATACTTTGGCAATTTATACATCAAATCTTGTTTTCTTGTGACCTTCATGACTTTTGTAAATGAATCCGAACTCTGATTGTAGAAGTCAGTGATATTTTGGGTGATTTCCAAACTATCATCAAACGAGGAATCATGCAAAATGGACGAGTCATGATCTAATTTCCCAGGTAGTGGGAAAGGTTTGGCAGATGCAGAAGAATTCTTAAAGTTGTAATTATAGTTATTTTTATCATTAACCAAATCAGTATGAGACAATAATTTTGAGCCATTGCTATTCATGAATAATTGCGGATTATTCTTGATTATAGGGACATTAAATACCAAGTCCAAGTCATTTGATAAAATGATATCATCATTTTCACTATCATCGTAGGCCTTTTTTCTTAAAATCTTTCTTTCTTTAGCTTCTTTAGCATTTAAAAATTTAGATTTTGTTCTTATCAAGTTAGGGATCGAAGGAGATCTTTGGGGTATCGATGGTAGGCGAGTGGTATTGTTAATATTGGAGGTTGAAAGAGATTTGATGGAACGAGGATTGATGTTATTTTCATTCTTGAGGTTGATGGTGGATAAGGAGGAATTTATATTATCCAATGACAGGTTATTCAATTCAATATCATCGGTAGAGTCTTGATTGAGGGTTGGAGAATGCAGAGGAGAGATTATTGAATTACTCGTCAAAGAACTTAATCTTGATTCCGGATCAAATTGAGATGAGTTTACCAGCAGATAGTCATCCAGAAGATTCGATTGTAATGATATGATCGATTCACCCGAAACTGGACGATTAGCTAAGGTGGGAATGGCAGGAGGTAATGGAGACTTTTGGATCAAATTCAACGAACTATTTGACAATTTGTTTATATAGTAGTCACCAGGACGTTTAACATCAGGAATTTCATTTAAAGTTGATAACGATGACACCGAAGTAGCTCTTCTTGGAGGGTTTGGGAACTTTTTCTTGGGATTGTTTAGTTTTTTCTGGTTATTCAAATTAATATCATAATAGTTGTTATCATTTAGAGAGCTTTGCGATAGATTAGAATGGTTCATAATAAAACGAATGAAAGGGTAAGACTAGAGAGATTTAGCGATAGTAACCTAGTAACGAAGGTGGCGGAGGTGACAATGATATGGGGAGGGTTAAGGTAGTGATGAAGCTGGTGGAGAGAAAGAAAAAAAAGAACACTGCGCCAGGAATAAATAAGAAGGTCTTCAGTAATATGTCACTTCTGTGTATCAGCCCTTTCGTGAAAGCAACAACAATCTAATTTCTAATATAAGGTGAAATGAAATTTTGTTTAATCAAAGCGGCATTGACGGGTAAAAAAAGACAAATAATACAAAACAATACCGAACACAAGCTTAGATACGAATGAAGCGATTAAGGGGTATCAGTATCTGGAGGCTATTTTTAATTCAATCTGTCGGTGATTTGATTGTTTAAAATTGGGCTTTTCAGTTGTTGAGGATAGTTATAGGCTGTGAGGGTCATGTCGGTTAAGGTTTCACGATGGCTAAAACAGGATGATTCTCGGCCTTCTGGAAAAGGTCTATTCCCTTCCCGATTGGGATGCTCACAAAAATAGAAGGAAAGTTGGCTGAATTGGGCACAAAACGTGCGCCGGCGTTGTGACGGACCTTACCGGAGTCTTTACTGCTTACCGTCGGACAATTTGGGCAGACAATTTGGGTATAATTTGGGCAGACATTTTAGGTGAGTTGCAGCCGTGGTGACAACTGACATGGACGTTGTTGTTAAGGGCGAGGAGCAACTGGTGGGCGCATTAGGAGCACTGGGGTTGTAGATCGTTCCTTTCGGGGTTCCAGCTAAGGGTCGGATGTAAAGTCTTAAGATCTGAACCTAGATTACGGGCAAAGGACAATTTATCCGTAAACAATCGACAAACTATTGGTATGTAAACAGTATTACTACAGAACATCAGTCAACTGTCAGTAGACTATCAACTATCAGTAGATTATCTACTATCAGTAGACCAGTAGTCAAACTGTCAGTCTATTGTCCATCAGTAACTTATTCGTATGACTGTAACTTATTCGTATGACTGTAACTTATTCGTCTATTGACTGTAACTTATTCGTATGACTGTAACTTATTCGTCTATTGACTGTAACTATCCGTTGACAGTCTATCTAATAAATAACTATACATCTCGAACGGTTTCAATCCAGTCGGTCGTACTCATCTGCGATAATCTACTCAATGCCCGGGCAAATGCAAACTTCTCTTCATCATTAGCAAACATGTTTGCCTTCTTAGCAATGGACTTATCAAATCCATGCTTCACCACCAACTCATCGTCTTCAAAACTCTCTTCTGCTCCCTTCTCTTCTTGCTTCTTGAACAATTGGTAATTGTCTTTCTGTAGGTCCTCGGGCTCCACAAATAAATCCTTGAACGGAGCAGCTGAAGTGACGGCAATTCGTCCGTGGGCATCGTAAACCGCATCTAGAAACGTGATGAACCGTCTGACGTAATCTCTGACGTCGATACTCAAGTAGGGAATATCGGTGATGATGAATGATTGGAAACTATTGGCCAACATCAAATAGTCCCCTGCTGCCAACGGTTTCCCACACAACTCCTCAAATGTGAACTGGCCTACAAATGGTGGAGAGCTCACAGGAACTTTCAATTCTCTACCCCAGACTTTCAATTTGTAGTCCTGGATCTTTTCCTGGTTGGGGTTCTCGGAGTTGAAGTATTCGTACCAGCTTTCTACATGCTTAGCACAGTTGGCCAAATTGGTCTTGCTCTTATACCTAATCCCCGGCTTAGGATAGTAGTACACCGAAGACACTGGTTTGGGGATTTTTCTATAATCGGTGGGGGAATTGAGGTAGATGACTCGCGTTTGCTTCTTGATCAACTGGATACAAGGAATAAACGACACTCTTTGGATCCCATTCATGTACAAATCATCCGGAGCTCTGTTGGAGGTGGCAAAGAGAATCACCCCGTAACTGGGGCTCAAAAGCATCATCATTAATCGTCTAAGCAACATGGCATCAGCCACATCAGTGACCTGAAACTCATCAAAACAGAGAATGGTGGAGTCCTGAGAGATTTCACTGGCCAAAAGAGGAATCACATCCAAGTCCATGTGGTTGTGTTCGATTTTGAGCTGGTGGCATCGCTTGTGAAGGTGTTGCATGAACTGATGGAAGTGAATTCTCTTTTTCGGTAAATGGGCTGGAATCGTACTGTAGAACAAGTCCATCAACATGGTTTTTCCACATCCTACGTCACCGTAGAGGTAAATACCTTTAATTTCGTTGGACTCAATGTCATTAATATTAGTCACCACCTCATCTTTCTTTGACAGAAAGAATGACGAAAACACCTTTTTGATACCTACTTTGGGTTTTAAGCTATCGATCGATGGCGTGGACACTACTGGAGGCTCGTACGTTTGCAAACTTTCGTGAAGTATCGACAAGTTGCTGATAATGCTACGTTGGTACTTATCATCACGTAATTTACCTTCTTTAACCTTATGGTCATACTCTTCGATCGGAGTTCTGTAATTGGATGGAGTGGATGCGGTATTGGCAGCAGTTGCCGTGGATTGATAGCGGGCAAGGGGCTCGATGCTACGAGTGGCTCGAAAGAGCCCACTCCTTAGAATGGTGTGCCTCATGGCCATTGTTCATTAGCGTTGGAGAGCAAAAGCTGTCAAAACTTCGACCCCATATTTTGCTCGATTTTTATACTCGAGGCTGCTCCGAGTTTTTTTCCCATATGATATCGCTAAATCACTCGGAAAGCTTAAACTGGAGTCACGGTTTTTGAGCCGTAGATGGAAGTAATGGGTCCGAATGACGCGGCAGGGGTGGTGTTTGCATGGGGAGGGGCCGTTCGAGGATTGGGCAGTTTTGGGCTAGATAGTTTTGGGCTGGGTGGTCGACAAGGGTTTGGCTCCGGGGTGGACCAACTCCGAATCCTGGGCCCGGCCCGAGCGGCGAGCGCACCGGGGTGGGATCAGTCCTGTGATCGGGCCCATTCCAGGAGTGGGACCCACAGCGTCGACCTGCAACTGTGATAATGGACCCATCGCGTACCCCCTTGCTGGATTGTACTTGAGCTTGTACCAGGAGAGTAACGACTCTTGTCGAACCTTGGCCCTGACAGTAGGTCGAACATGGTCCATTAGCTCTCCCGGCCCAACAGAGTTTCGTCTCGTGCGACTTGGGCCCATCTCCCTCTCTGCTCAGTCCAATTCTCTGGGCCAACGGCAGCCCGGCTTGGCTTCTCTGCGATATAAACCTAAATTGGACCGAGACTTCTTACGTGAAAATTCAGATTCTACTCCTACATCCTTCATCACCACTAAACCGTGACTTCGGTACAATTTCCATAGTGTCTTGATATACATCCGTAGCCCATTTATACGGTAATACACTCGTATCTTGCCTGCGTTTCCAGCAGTTTTCACTCCTTCCCCTTTTACCCCTGTTTTTTAACTAACATCATCTCCCATGGTTGCGCCTGATTTGTACGAAAGAAAGAAGGATAAGTCCAAGAAAAAGCAAAAGACCGTCACCCCCGGTCCTCTTAAGTCAAAGGATGGTATCCCCCTTGACTACATTGTCATCATCGACTCCGGTTCTAGTGGTTCCAGAGTGTATGTCTATAATTGGCTAAACCCCTATTACGCTTTAAAACTGGGTGCTGACCTTACAGTACACAATAAATTGAAATTGGTGAAGAAATACGATGTTCGAAAGCAAAAAGAAGCGGATAGCGACTCTGACTCTGATTCAGAATCCGAAGATGAAGATTCTGAGGAATCTAAATCCAAAACCAAGTCCAAGTCCAAAACCAAGCATAAGTCTAAAAATCCGTATGTAAAGTACCCCGAAATACACTTGGGCAAAAGCTGGCACACGTCCATCAAGCCAGGAATCTCCTCATTCAGCTCTAGTCCTCAAAAAATCGGTAGTCGTCATCTCAAGAGCTTGATGACTCTTGCAAGCACTATTGTGCCCAAATCTCAGCATTCAAGAACTCCTATATTCGTTCATGCTACAGCAGGAATGAGAACACTTCCCCCATACGAGCAAACTCCAATTCTCGAGAAAATCTGTAGTTATCTCCAGTCAAACCTGGACTTTTACATCCCCCATTGTGAATCGCACGTTAACATTATTGATGGAGATATTGAGGGGCTCTACGGATGGTTAGCAATAAACTACTTGAAGGGATCGTTTGACGACCCTGACTCTCATAAACATGGTAAAAACCACACTACTTACGGTCTCCTTGACATGGGAGGAGCTTCTACCCAAGTGGTTTTCCAGCCCAACGAAACCGAAGTATCGGAACACACCAATAATCTCTATCGAATCTCATTGAATCATGTTCCTACCTTGTCCAATACCACAGATCTTACGGTGGGAGGGTATCTGATTCCAGAGGAGCAAACTTTCAACATTTATTCCGATTCTTTCTTGGGATTTGGTATGTTCCAGGCCCACAATCGATACCTTAAGTTCCTCACCAGCGAGTATAAGAAGGAACACAACTTGAATGACAAGAGTGGATATGCTGGAAGAATCAGCACACCAATACTCGATCCTTGTTTACCCAAGGGGTACACTACTTCGGCAACCATCGATGACGAAAACGTAGATTTTGTCGGAGAAAGCAACTTTGAAAAGTGCTTAAAGTCCATATTTCCTGTGTTACTCACTACGACCCATACTGAAGGAACCGGAGGAAATAACGGTGAGTGCAAGGAGTTTAGCGAAAGTGACGAGGTCAGTTCGTGTTTGTTAAACGATCGTATTCCTTCATTTGACTTTGATGTCAACCACTTCATTGGTGTTAGTGGCTATTGGGATGCTTTAACTCATCTTCTTGACTACGAGTCGAAAATACCTAAGGAAAAGCGTGATGCAGACCCCAAGGTCGGTAAAGAAAACTACGATTACAAGGTGATCTACCGAGAAACATCCAAGCTCTGCTCACAGTCTTTCAGTGCATTGATCCAACTCAACAATGTAAGACCAGATAATCTCCAAATGAAGGAGGAGGAATTATCGGAGTTGTGTTTCAAATCGTCGTGGATTCTCAACTTCCTCCATTTGGGATTAGGGTTCCCCAGATTTGGAATCGATGAGATTGCGAACATAGACAACCAATTTTCTAGTTTGGAATTAGCCGAGAAGCTTGGTGGATCCCGGTTTTCGTGGACCCTCGGCCGAGCCTTGTTGTACGCCAATGATGAGTATATCCAAGCATTTAACAACTACACTGTGGACTCCATTCCTGATATTGATAAGACTCAATTGTTGAGCCGTCCCGGATACTATTTTACTGCCGTCTCTAGTGTATTTCACTATGGAGCCGAAGAGAATGGAATTGCACCCCGGCCACAATTCACAGAGCCAGATGTCAATGCCAAGTACCCTCATTTTGACTATGAAACCAATTCGCTTAATGGTGGCAGCAACCACAACAATAATGAGCTGAAATGGTACATTGAGCCTCATAGGTGGTATGGGATTCTCACATTTTTGTTCATGCTAAGCTTTATTGTGTGGCTCTTGATTGGTAGAAGTGGCCGGGGGCTTATCTTTGACAAGGTAAGGACTAGAGCAAGGTCCATAGGCTACAAATTGAAGTCGTTGACGTCCGGTTCGACCACTACTACGCCGTACTCTCGACTTCCCCGCGATAATGACGATGACTTGGAGAACTTCCCCTCCACAAACCATGAGCTCAGTGACTTGGATACCAATGGCACCCAATTTAAAATAGATAGTGAAGATGAGGATAATTAAGTTATAGTTTAATACACTGATAAGACGACGCCACATTTTTTTGCAGCATTTTTTCGGGTCGCATCGCTTCGGCTGGTTCCAACCTGCCTATTCGGCCCACCTTTGGTCTAAACAGCGACGGCTAAGTAAGTCCTACAGGGACGGAAAAGTGCACGAGTGCTTGTATGACAATATGTAAGACCGTGTTTATTATCTATGACACTATGTAAGACTGACTACGAATTTTTCTCCCTTGGCCCCGACGGCCTCGAGGTCTTTTAATGCATCGTCGATGAGATGCAACCCGCCCTTGTAATGTTTATATCTGACTGGCTTGACGAGATCCTTGTTGAAGTAGTGAGTGGTCAAGTCCACGAATGCCTTGCCGAATTCAACATTTTCGTGGAAGTTCTTGATCACTACCTCTCTCACATCGATGTCGTCATCGATTTCCTTGGGTTTGCCCACAATGGCCGAGAACAACGGTTTGTAGGACTTGTCTTTGGCAGCCTGCTGAAGGATTTTGATGAGAGAGGCTGCGCTGGCCTTGGAAACGCAGTCGATTCCGTACTTGATGTCGTCTTCCAAGGCTAAGGCCTTCTGGATGATTTCCGATTCGGGTAAATGACGATTTATGACGTGATCTACACCCAATTCTTTCAAATAGTCTTCGTTGTCAACGCTGGCAACGGAAATAACCTTAAGTCCATGGACCTTGGCGAGCTGGGTCGCATAGAGCCCAACAACAGTAGCACCACCCCAAATGACCACGGTTCCGGCAATCTGTTCGGGTTTCTGGTCAAGAGCGAATTTGAAGCTATCGTAGAAAATGACTCCGGCCGTGACTAAGCCCACGCCAATGGTAGCACCCTGTTCAAAGGTGAAGCGAGAGGGTAACTTCCACACCAACCGGGAGTCGATGGCGGTGTATTCCTGGAAGGTACTGGTCCGGTTATCTCTGTAGCTGGTGCTGCTGACGATGACCCGGTCGCCCACCAGGAACTGGCTGGTGCGCGGGCCCGCATCCACCACCACGCCGCTACTCTCGCGGCCGTTGATCCAGGGGAAATGGTAGATGCCAAAGCCAAACTTCTTTCCTTTCCAGTCGATTGGGTTCAACCCAATGGCTTTGTTCTGAATGAGGATATCATTTTCAAGGAGCTCGGGCACAGGATGGTCCTCGATAACGGCTAGTGGTTCCTTGAAGTGGGTAACCAGAAGTGCCTTCTGCTTGACAGAGCGAGGCTCCGCGCGGTCGGTCGGCCCAGGGACGGGGGCCGGGGCGGCAGTCTTGGCCCGCTTGGTCGCGGTGGGCCCATCGTCGTCAAATGATCTTTTGGCTACGACACTGGTGGGAGACATGGTTGGAGATGAGTGAAAAAACATCAGATCTGCAAATTCTTGAGTTTATATCTGCTCCAGCTTCATGCCCGACCCAGTGGGCCGGCCTACATCGGGCCAACCAAATCCACATGCTTGCCCAATCATGGGTCGACACCACACTTTTTTCACCAATTTCGCAATTTTTGCAGCTAGGCACCTACCAGCCCGATGTGGCTACCGTACAACCGGACCACCTGCTGGTGCTATTTAAGCACTGTAGTTAGCAGCGATGTAACGGTCTTGGAGGACAGCAATGACGAAATTAGACATTAACAAGGTTGCTATCATCGGTGCGGGCCCTGGGGGTTTGGCATCGCTTTACGAACTCTTACACACTGATGCCAATGGCCGGTCCACGGTACCAGGACCTAAGCCCGAAATCCCCAGGTTTTCGGAAATCGTTGTGTTTGAACAGAAGGACAAGGCCGGGGGGATTTGGGCCCCTAGCTTGGACAAAGCTGATTTGAAGGTACCTCCCCAAGAATTGCTTGATGGAGGCAAGTACAACGATCCTGACGTGGTTCACCCGGCCAGAACCATTCCTTCTGGGCTTGAAGATGCTACCTACGACCATCCGGTCGCAGTTCCGGGCGGAAAGTTGACAGAGGAGTTGGAATGGAGAAGATCGGGTCTTTTCCCTGACTTGTTCACCAACATTGCTGCTCGGTTCGTCAGATTCTCGTACTTGCCAGACGAACAGAAGTACCACAACAAGGACAGGGCCATCTACCCATTCTTGTCCCAGTCTGAGCTCTCGAACCGTCTCGAGAACTTCGTTGCTACCGAAAACTTGAGCGACTACATCCGGTACAACACCAGAGTAGAACACTCTTTCAAAAACGAGCAAGGTAAGTGGATCTTGACCGTAGTTCAAAAGGATCCTCTGACAGGTGAAGAAAAATGGTATAAACAGGAGTTTGATGCCATTATTGTTGCCAACGGACACTATACTGTGCCTAGTATTCCCTACATCGACGGATTAGCTGAGTTCAACAAAAAGTACCCGGGATCTATAGTCCACGCAAAGTCTTACCGGTCCTCGGAAGAGTTCAAGGACAAGAAGGTATTGTTTGTAGGTAACAGTTTCAGTACTGTAAACTTGGTCCAGTACATTGCTCCGGTAGCAAAATCGGTGGTGGTGTCCAAGAGAGGCCCCCATTTGGTGTTTGGGTGGATTAACGATGGGTTGAATGCAGAAGGGTTGATTTCCAAGCCCGAAATTGCCAAAATTGACCCCGAAACCAGAGTTGTCACCTTCAAGGACGGTACTACCGAGTCTGATGTTGACAAAATCGTGTTAACTACCGGTTACCACTACCATCTTCCTTTCTTGAACGATTACTTGCAAATTATTCAGCCAGGTAACTTGAGTAGAGTCGGTGGATTGTACTACAGCACCTTCTTCATCAATGACCCTACCATTGCTGCTGTGGGAGTGGCCGTTTCTGCTCTTAACTTCCATACCATCGAAGCCTCAGCTGCTGCCATTGCTGGGGTGTGGTCCAACGCCAAACAGCTTCCTTCCAAAGAGGAACAGAAGGAATGGGAGAGAAAGCAAGTGGACGCAACTGCAAACAATCTTTTCTTCCACTTCTACCCCCATAGCACTGTGAAAGAAGACTTCATAGACAAGTTGCACGCTTTTGCACCCATCGATAGACCCAATCCTTTCGAGAAAGACGGGGACCACATCGACGAAATCGACTTGTCCATTTCCCGCTCAGGAGAGCTCTACCATAAGCTCTTGAACAGCGAACTCTCGGTCGATGCCACGAGATACAATGAGTAGAAGAAGACCTTGCCGTAAATGTTTATATGTGTGGGGAAACACCCGTACATCCCATATAATATTTATTACTATATAATATGCTGTGTTTTACAAATACCTTTCTCTGTAGTTATCTGTTGTAATATCACGTCTCTATGTCCACATATCTCCCGTTGAGTAGTTGTGAAGGCTACCATTTTGTTGTGGTGTGGGGTCCAAATATTGGGCCTAAATCTTTTTGATGATATCATTGTCTCATTATCATGCGAAAGGCAACTGATTTAACTCCTTGTTCTTTACATAACTACTCAGCAATACACCCACGCTACGGTAATTGTAGCTTGATTCCATTGCCTGTGACTCCCAGAATCCAGTGGAACTACCTAATGTCAACATGAGTGAGCCTACCATCAATTTCCACGTGCAAACGAGGCTGACCCAGTTCAAAATCCCTACTGAGCTTATCAAGAAGAACTTTAAGGTGATGCAGAAACAGATAGAGAAGCAGAAAAAACAACTAACAGAAGACTTGGCCAAAATCAAAAAGAACCCTGCCCTCCCTCCGGCCATCAAACTCGAAATGGTCCGTAAGCTAATCAAAAACTTCGAATCGTTCCAGAGAAAACTCCAGGTAGCCATCCAAAAAGACGAAGAGCTTCGGTCTCGTTTGATGGCAAGACTAGTGAATTTGGAGAAGTTGAAGAATTTCACCGTAGCCAAAAACGACGATAAAGAGAATACCCCCGAAGATAGACTACTAGATTTACACAACGTCAATTTGATCAATTGGTACCGAGACCAGACCAATATTCTCATAATCGACTATTTGATCAAGTCTAATACCAACTCCGGCATCAATGTAGGACTGAAACTCCTAGAGTCGTTCAAACAGTCGAAATTGGATAAGTTGATCGATGCAGACCTATTTGAGAACTTCAACAGAGTATTCGTGTCTATGATTGAAGATCACGACTTAACCCTTGTCACGGCATGGTTCAACGAAAACAAAAACTCATTGAAGAAAATCAACTCTAATCTCGAGTTTGAAATAAACTACTGTAAATTCCTTTCTCTCATCAAAGACGGAGATGTGACAGCAGCCACCAAATACTCTCAAACTCACTTGTCTCCATACGGAAACAAAGAAAACTACACTGATGATGATCTAGATAATTATGAAAGCAATTTGGAGAAGTTGAAACAAACAGGTGGGTTGTTTGTATACGCAGCAACCTTTCCGGTAACTGTGGAATCGTCTGATTTCTTCTCCGGCAGCATATTGGTCAGTTCTCCTCGTTTCCAGGATTATGTGAGACTACTTTCCGACGAAAGATGGAGAGTATTATCCAACTGCTTCATTGAGAATTTCAATAAAATCTACGGTATTTCGAAGACGTATCCATTGTTTGTCTATTTGTCAGCAGGGTTGTCTAGTTTAAAGACAAAATCATGCTATTGCAACACTGAGAATACCATATTCAACCAGGGGGGCGAACAAACAGAATCACGAGAGGCTATATATGAAAAGGATTTGGCAGTTTTGACAGATAAGAAGTATAGAGGCCCTAACCAGTACTATAAGCTTCTTAACAAAATCAATCATTGTCCTGTTTGTTCTCCAGAGCTATTTGCCATTAGTAAGAACTTGCCATATGCCCAGTTGATCACTCATATCTTCGACAACCCTTACAAGCTCCCCAATGGTAACATATACTCATTCGACAAGCTTCTTAATCCTTCTGACAAGTACTTATCGGAGAAAAATACTCTCTTACGTATGGGCAAGGTCAAAGATCCGTTGACTCGCGAGATCTTCTTGATAGATAACTGTGTCAGAGTATTCCCTGCGTAATTCTTTATGTATTCGTTACGTTAATGAAAAAATGAATAATGCTAATCGTCATCAGAGTCTGATTCGTTCTTCTTACTTGCTTCTTTCGCCTTCGAGGTTTCAAAATCAGTAAATATGTAGACTCTAGCATCTCTTTGCACAGCTGGTTTGGTGGTATTACCCATACCATCAGTACGTCTGTGTTGGTAGCCTGGGAATCTAGCAAAGTCAAATTTTCCAGATCTTTCTAATTTTAAGTTACTTGATCTTCCCAAGATCTTGATATTCCACGAATTATACGGCTCTCCTTCGAATAAACTCAAAATTACTTGACCCTGCTCCGAATTACCGGTAGAATTGCTATATCCAGCAAAATCGTTATTCAATGCATTATTCACCAAGTTGTACACTTCTTTACAGCTTTTGAAATATCCCATTACAAGCTGCTGGTGGTCTCTGATATTTCTTAACTGATCTTTCATTCCTCTACCTGTATGAGGGAAGTTGAACATGATGTTGTCCAATCTTTTGTAGGTAGGGAATATAGAGGTATTCTTTCGTTTCCCAGTGGCTTTCAACTTGAGACTCTTTACTAGATTGGTGGCATCTATTTCATACTCCACATTTACTCCTTCTTCGGTAAGAAACGTCAATATCTCTTCCACATGTGGGTACTTTTCAATTACTGTTTGCTTGGAGTCATAACAGGTTGCTATAAGGTTTTCTGGAGCGATCAAATTCTCCACTATGAGGGCTTTAGCAAATGAAAAATCTCCTTCACCCACCAATAATAGGGTCTGATCTGGGGAAAATGGCACTAATCCTTTCAGCTGTGCCTGGTGAATCTGCTTCTTAGCTTTTTTAGACCCTCCAGTCTTGATTGATTTTTGTTTCAACTCCTCCTGCTCCTTTTGAGCTTTTAACGAATTGGATACACTCTGTTTGGACTTTTCTTTGGCCTCATGTCTCAAAAGGGCCCCCTTAAGTCCCTTTCCAACTACGGCTCCCTGTCTTCCCTTAAGTTTTCTGCCCATTTCGGTGGTTGTCTGGTCAAAAATACGTCAAATATTCTCCGAGGCATAAATTTTTTCGATGATCATCGCGAAATCTACTGGCATGGAATAAGCTAAAGGTATATAATAAAGCTCAATATACAGTTATATTTACATATGGAATGCACGTTCTTCCCCTATGTGGTAGTCGGGGTCTTGGGTCTCGGCCCGTTCATTATCATCACTTAAACCGGAACTCTCGTACTCGTCGTCTTCGGTAGGAGAGTCATTGAAATTTGCAGCCGTGTTATTGGGTTTGATTTGAGGAGCATTGCCGACCGATGGGGACTGGACCGATTGTGAAACCGGCTCTTCGTCGTCATCCAGCTCATCCACCGGCTCTAACATCTCTTTGAATCCATCGTCGTACTCGTAGAAGATCATGAACGTTCCTTGCGAGTTCAATACCTCATTTTCAGTAACAACGTAGACAGATTCATCACTAATTCTCCACCAAGTTCCACGGAGTTTACGATAGCAGATGTAATGACCGTAGTTGTGAGTCCCATAATGAGAGATCACAGCCTTTAAGTTGTATAGAAGCTTGGGGTTGAAGTTACTACTGTCTTCCTCAGGGAAGTCTTCAGTTCCAGAGCTTGGCGAGGACCGGGGCTGGTCCTCTTCCATATCAACATCTTCTCCCTCTGAAACTGAGTTATCAGGGGTGGTGTTATCAGAACTTGGGTCAGAATCGGGTGTAGACACGCTATCTTCATGTTTTTCATCCAAAGATGCTGCAAGCTTCGACTGGGCTCTTTCGTCCTGTTTTCTGAATGGAAGTCTGGCATCCATATTGATATCACTGGGTTCAGCAACATAACGGGACAAGTTAAGTTTGGCAGGGAAGGTGACGTTGCTGGAGTTTTTGACAATCATATAGGTTCTGGGATCGAATACTGATCTATTTATGTGGATGGAAAGTAATGGAGCAGGTCTGCCTAGTAAGATTTGTTTGGATTTACGGGTTTTTCTTATCATTTGTTTGGTAGTCAATTTCTCGAAAACTTCGTCAGTAATGTGATTTTTTTGCAACTCCAAGTCAATTTCGTTCACTCGTTTTTGGAAACTATCAATGAGAGTCTCATTATTAGTCAGAGAGATCTTCTCCAATAAGAACTCCTTAGTTTGAACTAGTCCGCATCGGTTACAGTTGACATCGTCAATGATTTCAGGAGTGATCCATTCGTTCATCAACTGCTCAAGGGAGAAACTGGAGTAGTATGACTGTTTACTGGGTAAGTTTAAACTGAGACCACTCAATACCGAGTATCTGATACCACCCACTTCTCCACACACCATACATCCTATTCTATCGGCAGATATACCATCAACTGGGGTGATCAAGTTCAATGGTAATACTTTATGGTCACAGTCCACCAAGTTAGGGTCAACTTGTGCGGCAGGAACGTATACTTTACCTAATTTTCCCAATTTTTCACAGCCAAAGATCAAATCATCGACATTTTCCACATCTACAAAGTTGTGAGGATGAGCATCTGACAGAGGTTTTGGATCTTGTTTGAAACCAGTGGCCTTTTTATGTTCATTTTCAACCAAATTCATCACCAATTGGTAGAATTCTTGGGCATCTTCCTGGTTGTATCCGGTAAATATATTTTGTTTAGGACCATTAAGCATTTTATTTAGCATGGGCTTAGCACTAAACTCTTTACCTCGGCTACCGTATCTACCATTGACGTTATCAAGAAGTTTTTTCAATGCAGCAGTGAATACAAGTTCTGGACGAGGTTGATTTGATTTTACAACCACCGATTTTTCGTCTGATTTGGAGATTTCGATTTCGGAGTAGTAGTAGGAGTCAATGAACTTCAAAAACTCCCGGGAAGAAGCCAATGATTGTATGACGGAGTTCATAAAACAGGTATTTCCGTCATTACTAATACCACCGGGTTCTCCACCGTTTTTTTGAGCAAACTTAACTTCTTTGGAGTTTCTCATGGAACCTCCGAACCGAGAGCTAGAAGTAAATGAAGAAGATGCCGAGGAGGTCATAAACTTGTAGCCGGAATTCATCGTGGACGTAAGCTTGTGAATGACTTGGGGGATGTTGACTACTTGTTGCTGATTTGCAAAGTATAATAAAGGAATTACAAAGAGGAGGAAGGAGCCCACAGACTTAAGTTTAGTGAATGCTGATGATGATAATACCAATTTGCCCCGAAGGATGTCGAATAAGCTGTAGAAAGACGTCAAACCGAGGATGTTAGGGTAATAAGTGTACAAGGAACTTAAATAAATACAGGACGTGGAGATGAACGCAACGAATACAACAACAACTAGAATATAGATAGGATAATGGCGGCTGAAGTGATCAGGTACTGACATAAAGGAATGGGGGGAGTAGCTGATGGCAACTGTTGTAGAAATACCAACTTTTTTTTTGCCAGATTTTGTTTGTAAGATAACAACTTTAGCCCTCTTTGGTATCTAATGAGGATTTAGTACATAAATATGGAACTAATGAAGCCTTACAATTAATGGAGCCTATAAAAGAAGATGATATCGGGTCAAAAAGTTTTTTTCGCCAGCTACAAAAATTTTTTTTCATCACAAAATGAGCATGAGGCAGCTGATAAGACGAGAGACACCAAAGGCCAAAACAAACTTACGGGCCCCGGCTAATGAGAATGGGCAGGTGGCGGCAGACGAGAAAGTGGAATGAGGGATGAAAAGGGTCCAATTTGGATCCAATTGGTCCAAAGGGTCAATGGGCTCAACTGGGCCCAACTGGAGCCAGAAAGGACTACTAGGAGAGTTGCTGCGAAATGTAAAACAAGATGGTGTATTAACTTGTCACTGTCGAAAGGATGTGGACGACAGAGAGTTTATATATGTATAAAGATAACAAATTAATGGAACAACGGGGTGATGGAGTAGGAACAATGAATGATGGCGATGATGGGTTGGAGGAGGAGGAGGAGGAATATGAATTAAATGCAAATGTGATATAAATTTAGTTAAACATTTTTCTTTTATTCTTTTATAATTTGGAAGTATTCTATGGTCTACCTTGGCCGTACATTTGTGGAGGAGGTGCTCCTCTACCGAAGTTTTGGTACTGGCCCATAGGAGGTCTATCTTTACCCCAACCACACTTAAGTGGTCTTCCATTGATGGTGAATCCAGCCAATTGTACAATAGCTAAAGCGGCTCTCTCATGAGAATCGTACTTAACAAATGCACAACCTCTTTCTGGGTGGAATTTGAAGTCAACGATGAAGCCAAAGTTTTGTAATAAAGGAATCAAATCCGTTTGCTGGGTGAAATGAGCAATATTACCCAAGTAGACAGTGGTTTGCCACGATGGAGTTTGTCTTAATACGATATCATACGATTGAGGAGACATAACCGGAATGTTACCTTGACCGTTGTTAGAAACATTATTGGAATTTTGTTGATTGTTAGGAGGTAAGTTTGATTGATTAATTTGATTGGATTGCAAGTTACCGGCTGACTGTTGGTTGAAGTTTCCATTAGGTAATCCCAAGTTATTGTTAGGGATTTGTTGTTGATTAATAACGTTAGAGTTGAACTGTCTAAATTGACGATTGTTTGGCAAATTAGAGGCTCCGTTATTGGAATTGGAGTTATGGTGGTGGTTGTTATGATGGTGATGACGACCATTGGGTCTGAAATTACCATTTTGATTACCATTTTGATTATTTTGCTTGTGAGAAGCCCAATTACATCTAATAGCTCTACCATTGATCCATTCACCATTCATGGTTTGCAATGCAAGTTCAGCATCGTTTTGCTGGGCAAAAGTAACAAAACCATAACCTCTCGATCTGGACGTTTGCATGTCCCACATAACATGGGCTTGTTTTAACGAAGGGAATTTTGAGAATGCATTGTTTAAAGTTTCGTCATCCACTTCTGGAGATAAATCACCGACAAAAATATTAAATGTTGGTACCTCACTATTGTTACTACTATTGATGGAGGAAGATTGGAAAGCCCAATTAATTTTAATTTCGGAATTATTGATTATTCTTCCATTAAGGGTGTGAAGGGCCATATCTGCCGATTGAGGACTTTCAAATTCAACAAACGCATAATTGAACCCTAATTTATTCTTGTCGTTCAAAATTTTCACCGTTTGAATGGCGCCAGCGACAGAAAATAAGTCTCTTAATATTTCTTCAGTAACAGATTTGTGTAAACCCCCTACATATAAGATCTTATTGGACACTTCACGGCCTCCTTCAACAGCAGATGCTGGATTGACTTCTGGGGCGTCTTCGGAAGGTTGATCCGGGGTGATTTCTTGGGGTTGGTCCTCGGTGGATTGGGGTTGAGGTTGAGGTTGGGATTCAGGAACTGGTTCAGACATGATACAACGAGAAAAACAAGGAAGTTAATGAAGGGATTATGCTTTGGTAATGACAATGGACGATAAAATCACTAGAAACAACAAGTAATGAATCAATTTGGGGTCAGGCCAGGGAAACAAATGGAAAAGTGAACTTTTTGGAGACAGAAGACGAAAAACAAACGTAATGTAAGTAATCTAAACACGACTAGCAACGGGACGGGAAGAACTTAGGTATGACGATGAAGCCAATTGATTAACTAAAAACAATTGGCAAGGGAAGAGGGGGGGGGAGTCAGGAATTGGAAGGAGGTGGGAAAGGGAAAAGGAGGGACGAGTGGATTCAACGATTACAATTGGTGATCCGAGGTGAACGAAATATATGAGGAAGGTATATACTTGGTCGGGGGTGGGTAGGGTACTTGCAACGATGATTGAAATACAAAAAAAATCCTGATGTAATTCCTGATACAAGGAAAGAAAAGAAGAGTAGGAAAAGAATTAAATTGGCGGTCAAAGGAAAGTCTGAGGTTTTGGAGAGTTCTCACAATCCAATGAAAAAAAACGAGGAAAAAAAAAAAGACAAAAACGAGCCAGAAAAACAAGAGTCAAAAAAAACCTACCCAAACCGAGTAGCCCCAAAAGCGACCTGAGGGCCCCCAAGGAAAACTGGGTCCAAAAGGGGCCAGTTGTAGAATAAGATTAAGAGGAGGGGCACCGGCGTATTGTAGAGGAATTCCGTCCGGCGCCAGCGGGGCATTCCGGGGCAGAGGCTCGAGTGGGCACCATCCTAAACAGGTTATGGAGGTATGGAACCCAAAGTAGTACAAAAGTAGGTGACAGATACCCAGGAATTATGGCAAAAGTGACTCAGTTCAGGGCGAAGGAGGCGAGTACTGGCAACGGTAGTTTGCCGGGCGTAGGAAGGAGGTGAAAACCCTCACTTTGGGTCGGCCAATTGCGTGGCTTGAGTCCCCAGAATGACAGTCCTGGCCCTGAGGGTTGACGGCACGGCAAGTTCAGCATCTGGTGGGAACATGCCAGAAACGGAATGCTTTCTTCCACCGGCCCAGCCCAATAAGATTGTGGCCATTATGTGAGAATCTGCCACTAAGCACAATGGCCCTTTCAAGCTGTGATTTTGGCCCCAACCCGTTGGCAGGCCTTTACGTAATCTACTACAAGGCGGTACAGAGGCTTTTCATCGGTCCGTACTTTGTCTACGGGACGGGGTCGTCAACGGTGAGGGTAGTTGTCAAGTCGTTGCACATTTTGTGCCCGGTTTGCCCCCCAACGCCCACCAAAGTCCCCACGCCGTCTGTGCCCCGAGATCCATGGTCGGAACAGGTTCGGTGTTTGCCCCGATGGAATCTCCATCCACATTAGGAGGGCTGCATGCCAACGGCCGACGGGGAATGTAACTCCGTACACCAGGGGTCCGGCCCGTACCTCGACACCAGTACACCAGAGACAAAACCTGTACCTTGCCACCCGTACACCACTCTTCCGAACCCGTACCCCCATTTTCCATCCAAAACATCTGTCCCATCTCGAGCTCATCTCATCCCCAGCACATGTGGGCAGTGGCGGTGGACAGGCCTGAGGAGGTCAAGCAGGTCAAGAATCTTCTTGAGACCGCCCAGTTGCTTCGGCAGAAGAACAAAATCGTCAAAACAGGCAGCAAATTCCAGTTTTTCACAACTGATCCCGATCTTGAGCATCTAAAGCTGCTTATAGAAACGTTGCAATTGGCCAGTAATGTCGAGTTTTCGCAGTATGAGCCAGACCACGATGATGAGTCGATAGAGGCCGTGATTGCTGCTATTTTGGAGCCTTACAATATACCTTTTAGTGCCGAACTACGGCTGAAAACTCCCAGTAAATGGTCATTATACCCACCCATGGTGCTATTGAAGGCAGACACTTTTGACAGCGACTGTTGGACCCAAGTGTTTGCCCAAGTATCCGCCGATTCCTTCTTTCGTCAGTTGTTGCAAAAGAAGTTTCCTGGAATCAGCCACGTCGCTGTCAACAAGCCCATTATCGAATCTGACGTCATGAGACGTCCCTTTCAAATACAGCCACTTTACGGAGATTTTGGTCCGTCTCCTACACCACAGACGTTTGAGTCACCCACTCCGGCCGACTTGCAGAAGGCCTTTTGGTGCCATGTCGTGCAAAACGGCATTTATCAGACCTGGAGTCCATTATACACCATGTTTAGTCGGGGTAACATCAAGGAAAAGGCTCGTATCCTCAATGAATACCGCATAGACAACCAGGATGTGGTTGTTGATTTGTATGCGGGAATTGGATACTTTACGCTCTCGTACCTCAAGAGAGGCGCCCAGCAGGTATTTTGCTGGGAAATTAATCCGTGGTCTATTCACGGACTTACCCAAGGAGTAGCCAAGCTTAATGTCAAGTTCCGTGTAATCGCCGAGGGAGAAACATACACGGCTGAGGCTTATAGTCAGGACAGGGACAACGGGGTCCGAGTTTTCATCTTTCACGAGAGCAACGAATATGCAAGTCAGCGAATCGAGCAATTAAGCCAATCGTTAGCGATTGCCCACATAAATCTCGGCCTCCTTCCCAGTTCCCAGCTTTCGTGGTCCATAGTATGCGATCTAGTGGCTGGTAGCAGCAGAGATAGGACCATGGTGCATGTTCATGAGAATGTGGGGGTGGCTGACTTTGAGCAGTTTACCCAGATGGCCGTAGACTTCTTTCGTAGCAGATTGGGGTGCCAGGTAGAGGCCCAGCACTTGGAGAGGGTCAAGACATTTGCTCCAGATGTGTGGCACATTGTGGTGGATGTGGAGGTGACCAGAGAATTGGATGTGGAGGTGGCCAGATAAGCCACTGGATGTGGAGGTGACCAGAGAATTGGATGTGAGGTGGCTAGATAAGCCATTGGCTAGGGGTGAGACCACGAAACTAAGAGATTGGCGAGATTGTAGAGATTGTACATAGATAAACAAACAATGCAGATTTTACAGTAGCAGTCGACAGCCTACATTAGGCCAGGTTCCGGCGATAACTTTGCAGTCGGCAGACAGTATGGCATGCGGCGAGATAAAATACGATAAGCGAAGGTAAAGTTCGAGCCGATTGTCTGCCCACAGTTACGAGACACCCAACGGGCGCAGACAGAACGGGCACAGAACAGGGGGTAAGGTAACAATAAGAGCACAATACGAGCAGCCGTAGTGGATGACAGAGCAGTGGATTGGGCCGGTGCGCAGCTGGTGCGAACAGAACGGACCCAGCCTGAGCTATCGGCCGAGCCCAAGCAACCGGCCCAGCACGCAATCGGCCCAGCCCCAATCACAGCTCTACAGCCAACCAGCACATTTCTACCATCTACCCTGTCACTCTACTGCCGTACCCCCTACTCACCACCCCTACTCCCACCCCCTAGTCTCGTCCTAGGCCGTCTGCGTGTGGTCATGCTGCCACGCGTACAGCCCAGTCATCTCCACATCTCGTGCCATCTCGTCCGAGAGGCTGCGACTACTGCGCCTACGAACCCAAGGTCACTGCCAAAAATACAACAATACCCGCCAGATCACCGCCGGCGTCTGTCATTACCTGCTTGCCCCATTGGGCACGGCTCCTGTATCGTAACCCATGTCTCAGACGTGAGCACACTGTAGAAACACCCCAGGACCTCCCCCAGAGCCGTATTTGGCCCCAAATTGCTCGTACGCATGCCGGCCGGGGGACGGGGGTGCTGCAGCCCCCCATTTTACGTCAGTAGCATGGGCCAGATCCGTCGACATTGTCGGCTGACATTGGCCAGATCCATTTTCGGTTGATATTGGCCAGAAAATGGCCACTTTTTTTTGCGGGCCCAATTTTGGCTGTTGAAAAATCTCAACTAAGTCTAATATTATTTTTTTTTTTTTCACAATCTGCTATCGCTTTTATTTTGTTCCTTTTCCTCTTCTTTCTTTCTTTCTTCCTCCTCCTTCTCCTTCTCCCACCAATTTATTTCCTACATCCATTACTTTGTTATTAAGCCAATTTACTGGCCCTGTATTCTGCTTCCTCATTGCTCCCCCCATAGTTCGCCCCACACCCGTCCGCCCATCCACATTCTCGCCCAATGTCGTCTCATAACAATCAGGAGGAGGATCAGCTATATGATATGCTAAATCTATCACCCCCCTCGCTCATGAATAAGTACCCTGGCTCCGACTTCTCCCAGCCCGCCCCAGGCCAATCATTTACCGGCCAGAGCCCTGGGTCCAGAGCATTCCCCGGCCAGAGCCCCAGTTCCAACTTCCTCTCCGACCAAACTCCCAATTCTGTATTTGACTTTAATGTGCCGTCGGCCGATATTACCAGTCTCCTCTACGAAAACAACCCGCCGGGCTCCGACGACTTCCATAAGAATGCCAACGTCAACCTCGGGTCCAATGCCGGATTATCTCTCACGACGTCCAATCTCTACCAGGCCAACGCTGCCAATAACGACTTGTTGTCGCCCCATAATCTCAACAGTAACTTCCTTCTGCCCCATCCAAAGAGCCCCAGTGCCGTTTCCAACCATTCGCTCTACAGTGAAGCTTCGTCCAACCCGGGAAGTCCATTTATCGATGCTCTTTCCCATTTTTCCGGCTACAATGCCCTCTCCGACGTAGGAAATGCTGCCATCAACAACCCTCCGGCCTCGTTCCTTTCTGTAGACCCACCTTCCAACCCGTTCGATACCGAAATCGCTCTCGGTGGGTCCATTTCCTCTACTAATCTCATGGCTCTCAATTCTCAACAGGCCCCCCCACAATTCAACTTCCTGGTTACAGAAGACGTCCCCCAGTTCGCTACGGGAGACTCGGTGCCGCCCTACAACTCGACAGTAATCAACTCGCAGTTCCACAGCGAACTCAGCAAGTTAACCCAGAATAACCTCAACCAGTACATCAACAAAATCCAACCCCAGCCCAACGGTGACATCACCATCAACATCGACCGGGCACCAGAAGAGATTGCAGCCGCGGCCCGTACGCCCTCGTTGTTCAGCAACTCGTCCCACAACTCGTCGGTGGAAAACTCGCCTCACCGGCCCCCAAAGTACCTGAAATCAGGCACTAGTCTCAATCTCAACCCCCAAATCTCGCCGTCCAGCCCCGGGTCCGTAGTTTCTGACGTATCGGAAAACCACCAGAACCTTTTGTTGCGTCCAGAAGAGTACCAGTCCATAAAACGGGGCCGTAAACAGGCCCATTCCAGTAAAGTTCGCCTGCGGTCTCGCCTGAGGTCTTCGGTCCGTAGTGACGACTTCTCTGACGAAGACGGCATCAGCAGTGGCTACGAAGATGATGATGAGGGCCGTAAGGATGAGAAATCGTCACTTGGGCTCTCTTCCAGAGAGAAAATGCTCGAACTAGCGTCCCCAAATCAGTCTTCTAAAAGAACCCAGAAACATCCATCTGTTTACGCTTGTCATCTCTGCGAAAAACGGTTTACCAGACCTTACAATCTCAAGTCTCACTTGAGAACCCATACGGACGAAAGACCGTTTATCTGTAATGTATGTGGCAAGGCTTTTGCCCGTCAACACGATAGAAAGAGACACGAAGACTTGCACACGGGTGAGAAGAAATTCCAGTGTAAAGGTCTCTTGAAAGACGGTACGCCGTATGGTTGTGGGCGTAAGTTTGCTCGTGCCGATGCCTTGAGACGTCATTTCCAGACCGAGGCCGGTAAAGAGTGTATTCGGTTGTTGGTGGAAGAGGACGAGAAAGAAAAGATCAAAAACGGCACGTTCAAGTCGGGAGAATACGACATTTCCACCATTGGAATGGCAGGAGTGGTTGGGGACAAGAAGTCTGCCAGCGAAACCGACACTCCCAGCGATTTCTTGAGTCCCAACTCGGCGTATCTCAACGGAGCGATTCCCCAGGTGGCCATTTCACCGCCAGAATAGCACGAAGTCAGACGACTGAATCTCAAAATCTGATGTCCTAGAAGTACTGGCTAAGGCTTCGAGTGAATCCCAGAGCAGCCGTAAGCACTGCTACTCGCAAGATCACGAGATATACCCTGAATGGCCCCCAATAACAGGAATCTATTCAAAAACTCTTTTCTTTCGAGTTCCCTTTCATACCCACTCCCCACGCCAATTGTTTCCCCAAAAGCAGATGATCATCTGCTTACCATTTACGATATTGTATGCAGAGCTCATTTCCAGAAGGACTGTATAATATTATGTGAACATTTCACTACCTAATGCTCTACAAATACCCTACTACGCAAAATAGTCAAATCACTCATGTTATCTTCTTCATTAATGACACGATTCTTCCATCTATTTCTGACTTTCTTTCAAAACGTTCAAGGATTTCACAAAACATCTCCTGGTTCTACAGTAATGACAGCACCATTTATTTCAATTGGTTATCCCAAATTTTCCAACCTTGTTTTTTTAGGCATGTATTCTTGCTCATATCAGCTTGTTTTTGGTCCGTAAAACCCTCATTCGTTTCTCTTGTATACCTTTATACCACGAATTCTATGTACTTTACTTCGATATATCAATTAGAACAGTAACTTTTTGCTCTATGACCTTGGTTTTATCACTTCTAAAATGTACTGCAAAATCTCACCCGCAATTTTTTCACTGACATTTTGACAGTATGTAGCATAAAACCATTTTTCATCACTCTTTTCTACCATATTCTATCCCCTATTACAGTATGTCGTTGGAGCACGATGATCTGTTGATGGACCGGCTCTCGGCTCAGGCAACGCCCCTTCAGAATCAGTCGAAGGAAGAAAAGGAATTGCAATCGTTGCTAGACCAAAAACAAGATCTTATGGTGAAACAGAGCCAGGACTACCTAAATGAGCTATTCAAAGCTCAAGGATCTACACCAGTGGTGGTTAAGAATGTCCAGATGACAAATTCACAGTCATTTCGTTATGGATTTCTCCAAGAGCAGTTCAAACCTCTACTTTCCAAGAATATCGTGACGGTACAGCAGTTATTTCTGAAAATAGATGAAGTTAGTGAAAATCTCAATAAACTAAGCGTTGTCGAGGCCTGTCAGGTTTCGGTCCAACAGCTTCCTCGAAACCTATGGAATCGTAACAAAATCGCCAACGAAGTGGTGCCCATCTTCAATATTGTACCCATCAAAAAGTTCTACGCTAAAACAGGTACTAATATAGGTAATGGAGAAGGTGATGGATATATTCAATTCCAGTTGAAAAATCTCTTTGGAGGAGCCGAAAACCTTATCTTTGATGCCATTACCGGAACAAAAACCCACTCATCCTACTTGCTTAACTACAACCAGCCGTTATTTAATCATGCCAACTATATTATCGAAAACTGTGCTCTTGTCAATACTAAAACTCTTGACTGGCTCAACAGTGACGTTAAATCCAGAGGATTCACTTCTAGAATATATACCCAATATCTGGGTGCCGTAAACCACGAATTACAGGTTGAAAATTCCTGGAGAACTCTCGACAACACCTCCTCCAAGTCTCTTGACATCCTTACCCAACTGGGTCACGATTTTAAATCCTCAGTGATGTACAACTTCAGATATGATACCAGAAACAACAAGCACTTGCCAAGTGCTGGTAAATTCTTACGTCTTGGAGCCGAATATAGTGGATTATGGAAGTTTAGCACCAGTAAATACTTCAAATTGATCTATGAGGGCCAATTTGCCCAACAACTTGGAAAAAACAACTTCATAGTGGCCACCAATAAAGCAGGATTGTTGTTTCCATTGGGTTCAGGCAGTCATGTTCTCGATAGATTCTATATAGGAGGGCCAACGGACGTCAGAGCTTTCACCATCAACGGATTGGGACCCAAAAGTTACAACTCCTCCATTGGAGGTGACTATTTCATCAACGGAGGAGTGTCTCTCATCACCAACATCCCCAAGTACGAAGAATCGAACTTCAAGTTCCACAATTTCATCAATTTTGGTAAACTTCTTCCAATCAACACCAGCAAGAGTGCCAAACAGCTTTTCAAAGACATCATATCCAACCATTCGGTGGCCTACGGGTTTGGAATTCTTTACAACCATCCAATGGCACGGTTTGAGCTCAATTTCGTGCTTCCGTTGGCGGTACACGAGAGAGACTACGTGAGAAAGGGCATTCAGTACGGAATTGGTATATCGTTTTTATAGGTATTCTGGCATAATAAATACATGTAAATAGCACTATAATATTCAGGTCACAAGACATCGAGTCTTCTTTCCTATGTTTTTTTTCTGTTTATGTCGGTGTCGGAACTTGTTGACTATTAATACTCTTAGGTTCTTCTTAAGCTCCTCTTCTTTCCTGTCTTTGTCTGCTTCCTGCCTATCTCTTCTCGTTGTGGTGTTTAATCCAGCCCTGGTGGTGTTTTATCACTTCTGGCACAATAATACTCTCGATTTCGACTCCCTTTTCAATCTGACTTTCATCAAGGGTAATCCACGAAGGTTCTGAATCAGGAACTACAAAAACAACTTCCTTCTTTCTCGTTTGCAACAAGTTTCCAATCACCAATTGGTGCTGGTATCTGTCCAAAGCTGATTTGGCCTTTTTGATGAGAATACTGCTATCGGTCTCCAATTTAAACGACACTATCATGGCCGAAGGAGCCCAATTGTCCACCAATCTGCTCAAGAATTTGGGCACCTGTTCCAAATCTACAATCAACTTACCCGTGGCCTGAGACTGGATCTTGTGCTGAGGCATTCTCGACTGAGGAAGGAAGAAATCAGACACAGCAGCAGCCAAATAGAACAAGGCTTTGCACTCGATTTGTTTCAAGAGTTCAGACGTCAACTTTAACGTATACAAGTACTGGTTGACAGTAGTAAATGGAATTAACAAGAGAGACCGACTATCTTTGGCCAATTTATACTTTCTGAGCACCACCAACATTTCATCAGCAAAATCAGGATTAATTTCCACTTTATTGTTGATTTCGGTCATGTAATCCAAGAAACAGTTGGTGGTGTGACTATAGTGTCTAGAATAAGGCAATAAAGAGAATTCACGATGTAAGAAGATGACGGCATAGCCATTTTCCAAGAAATACTCGGCCGAAGTTGCTCCTCTGGTCCCAGCACTGAAATTATCGATGAATCTGACAGTGTTGTTCTCTAAGGGCACCGTAGTACCACCACTGGTGACCAAAGCGATGTTTTTACCGGTGGTTTGGCGATGGTAGGTGATGAAATCTTGCACTTCATCCGAGATTTCGGGGAGGTACGACGGAGGTTTGTGGGCCCGGAAGTACTTGTCCTCATCAGAGATCTGAGCAGCAGGGAAATCAGGAATACTACGGTCAATGGCCGTGTTGGTTTCGGGATTGGAGGTGTGGAATGATTTTTTGGGTCCCATACTGATAAACGAGATTAGATACCTAAAAGAATGGCACGGAAAGAGTGTTTAACGTACGGCAAAGGGTATTATAGTACTAAAACGTGGGTTAGCCGGTTTAAAAGTGTACTTATAGTATAAAAGCGTGGTCAGAAAGTGGTTACAATTGGTGTGAAAAATGTGTAGCCAGAAAAAACCAAATCTTATGATAATTTTTGCTACTCCTCGTATAGCTTTTCTAGTGGTGTCCGGCATTTGCGATGACTAATCCGGTTGTATTTCTCGACGTATGTACGGAGGTGTTGCCTGAAGGAGGATGCATGGGTGCAATTGACTGCAGTACTAACAATAAGGTGACTAGTGGGGGAGGTTCCCCGTTACGTATAAAAATCGAGCTCTTTGCTGATAAGCTTCCCAAGTACGTACTACAATGGGTCGTATAACTACTCGTTTTGGCAGCCGCTAACTTCTAGGACCTCGGAAAACTTCCGCCAGTTCTGCACGGGGGAATACCGCCAGCCCAAGCCAATTGGCTACAAAAACTCTAAGTTTCATCGAGTTATCAAAGGGTTTATGATCCAGGGTGGTGACTTTGTCAAGGGAAACGGCAAAGGCAGCAGTTCCATATACGGAACGAGCCATTTTGATGACGAGGGCTTCTGGTTTGATCGTAAGTACTACTTAAGCACCACATTGGGCATTCACTAACTATTCTAGACAAGAAATACTATTTATCCATGGCTAATGCTGGGCCGAACACTAACGGGTGCCAATTTTTCATTTGCTGCCGGGATTTGCCTCATTTGGACGGGAAACATGTGGTTTTTGGCAAGGTAATCGAGGGCTTCGACATCGTCGATGATATAGAGAAGATGAGAACTGATGCTAGTGATAAGCCGTTGGAAGACATTGTGATTACGGAGTGTGGAGAAATGTAGTCATCTTCCTTCTGGTCCGATCCGTGGGCAGAGCTTTTGGCCCATTTTTGTCGCGCGGACCGATCTAATCCTTTTGGGCCCAAGCGCGCCAGATCATCTCCTGGGCAGAGCCATTTGGACCGGGCTTGGACCCATTCTATCCGGACCCATTTCGTGGCTACTACCCCAGATCTTCAGGCCAAATTGAACTTACGACCCATTTCTTCTGTAGTTCTCTGCCACTTCTGGTTGACTAACACTTCCTCCTCTATTCAACCAGCCTTTCATACCAACCTCCTCTGCCCATATATATTAAGTGTATATTGTATACTATCTGAAAAATCAGTTCAATCTTTTGCACCCGTACAGTCGCACATCATGTTCATATCTGGGCTCCACGGCTACTTCTCCATTTATCTACCACTTTCTTCCATACAACACCCTTAATCCACCCCTGTTATCACCATCCCATGTCGGCCGATTTCTGGAATTCGTCACAACGTACGAGATGGCAACTCACCCGCCAAACTTTGGTGGAATCCAGACGGAAATTGCTCATACTAGAAAAGAAAATGATACAGAACGGCTTCATCAAAGACTATCCCAACATCAATTATGATTATAACATGCGAATCTACCTTCACACTCTTGTGGTTAAGCTCGGAAGAAGATTGAATATCCGTCAAATCGCTTTGGCCACCGCAGAAATCTACCTTACCCGATTCCTCACCAGAGCTCTTCTTAAAGAAATCAACGTCTACTTATTAGTAACTACTTGTGTGTACGTGGCATGCAAAATTGAAGAATGTCCTCAGCACATTCGGCTAATTATCTCTGAAGCCAGAAACTTATGGCCTGAATACATTCCTCACGACGTGACCAAATTGGCCGAATTTGAATTCTACTTGATAGAAGAAATGGAATCATTCTTATTCCTTCATCATCCGTACAAGTCTCTTTTGCAAATTAGAGACTTTCTTACTGAAAATTACTCGGTTTATGGTTTTTCCATCAATGATGATGAGCTTCAAAACTGCTGGTCCCTCATTAATGACAGTTACATCACCGATTTACACCTCTTGTTTCCTCCCCATATCATTGCCGTAACCTCCATCTACATCACCATCGTGCTCAAGAAAACGTTAACTGCTCTAAGGGTAGGAGCAGCAGGAACTGGCACCAATGGTTCCTCCAGTGACAAGAATCTCAGCGTAGGAGACGAATTTTCTCGTTCTAACAGCTTATCATTGAAAACAGACAACTCGTCAACTATGCAAATCGAAGATTTGATGTCGCTAGCCAATAAAAACTCGAGTGCAAACGAAGAAACGTCAGGAATTTCGCTAAGTAAGGTTAATGGCCTGGGGTCAAAAGGAATAAGTGATGGAAACGCCAATAGTAACGGGTTAGACCCGACGCACTTTGAAGATCCAAAGCTCGATGAAGATACGATCAAGATCAATAAGTTCATGCAGTTTTTAACCCATTCTCATATCAATCTTGATGAGGTGGTAGAATCAATGCAAGACATGATCAACTTGTACGTAGTGTGGAATCGCTACAACGAGAACAATGTGCGGAAAGCCCTCCAATACATGCTCCTCAACAGATAGTGATTTAAAGCATGGGTGAATGGATAGATTCCAAACTTGAACTAATAAAGAAGTAGAGTTAGAAAGTTCAGAAGTCACTGAATTCTGCATTACTGTCAGTCACTGAATACTGAATCTACTGTAAGAGAAAGGTGAAAGCATGAAGTTTCCATAGAGAACTTCTGTTACTAATAAGTACCGACCTACTGTAAAGTGAAACTAGTAAAACATTTGCCAGAAATTTTGAATCATACTGAGAACTGTCAAGAGGACTGGGGAATCAGGAACAATACTCAATTCATGACGGTACTGAAGAATCAGAAACAATATTCAATTCATGAGGATTGAAGAATCAGAAACAATACTCAATTCGTGAAGAGAAGAAATCGGGTACATTTCTCAATTAGTGCCAAACTAGCGGACAGTTGCATGAAAACATTCTTAGCTACAACAATGGCCTGTGAATATTTCCCTTCCTGGCCGACCGTCGGCATAAGGCAACTTTTTCCGGAGTCCACGGAATCCCCCTTCCATCCCCCTGGCCACCTCCCTGGAGTCTCTATCCTACATCATCCCCTGGGTTGGGCCCTAGATCAACCACATCTCCATACTGTCCGTTTTGGGTCCAAGATTCGAGGATATGCCTGGCGCTGCCTCGTTTTGAGCCTGGCGCGATGCCAACGTCTTTCCGCATTTGGGCCCAAGCCCGCACTTTGGTCGCGCACGATGGACCCACGTCCTCCACACATCGGCCCGCGGCCGATTCCTAGGTCCAGCCGCCTTGCGCGTTGGGTCCACGCCTACATCCCCCTCCCCCCATCAATAAACACTACTGCCCTCAGCTTTCGGCCCCAAATTTCTACTGTAATCCCTCTACCACGTCCCATTCCTGGCCTAGATCAACCCCAAATCTTGTTCCCGTGCCTTTGTTCTCTCTGTTTTTCCCTCTCCATTGCATCGCCAGTTCCTACCTAAGCATCTTTTTTTTTCTCTGAAGTTTTTTATTTTTTTTTTTTTCTGGATTTTTTTTTCACCGTTTTTCTCAATTGACACGCTCATATCTGAACAACTGTTAGGAAACAATTTGATCTACTTCGAATTAGTTGGAAACATTTCAGTGATATTCATTCGTTTTTGAATTGGTGGTTCTTGGTATCGAAGTGTGTTCTGTCAAGAATTGATTTGAAAGTTGGCAGTGTCTCGTGTCCTCTGTCTTGTTCCTATCAGTTTTTATTCCATATTCACCATCATATAATAGATTATGGCATCTCCACAACAACTCAGACCCAAGTCTTCGGCGCAGAGCCTTCCCGTCGAGAAGTCCAACTATAAAGACTCATTCCTAGCCAGCGTAGAGAGAAATCAGATCCCTATTTCCCGGTCGTTGCTACTCTGTCTCTATTTATTCCATGTGGGCTACCCAGCCTTATTACCTTACACCTCCAAGTTTATTCACCTTCAACATCGTTCTGGAGTCTCCGATTCGGGCGAAGTTTTCTATGACATCGGTAAAGACGATGCCTACTACGTTGCCAATGCTGTCATCACGTTGACATTCCTCAGATCTTGTTTAATGCAGTGGGTATTTGCTCCATTTGCAAGATATGTATGTAACATTCACTCCAAAAAGGCCAGAATAAGATTCGCCGAACAGAGCTGGTCCATAACCTACTACTGTGTGTCGTTTGGTGCCGGTTGTTATCTCTATTACACCTCTCCTTATTGGCTCAACATGGACCCAATCTACCAGGGATGGCCCCACTACCAAATGTCGGGCTTTTTCAAGGCATACTACCTCATTTCCATTGGATTCTGGATCCAACAAGTATTTGTATTGAACATCGAAGAAAAGAGAAAGGATCATTACCAAATGTTTGCCCATCACATCATTACCTGTACTTTAACCATTGGATCCTACTACTACTACTTAGCCAGAATTGGCCATTTGATCTTAATGATCATGGACTCGGGAGACATCTTCTTGTCATCAGCAAAAGTCTTGAGATACGCCGGGTTCAGAAATGCCTGTGATTGGATGTTTGTGTTGTTCTTGGTTTCCTGGATCGTATTAAGACATGGAGTCTACAATTACTTGTTCCTCCACTCATGGAAGTCAAGACATATATTACTCGGCGATGGTTGTGTGGAAGGATTGTTCCAAAAAAGATGCTTGACCGCAAGAGTTCTCTACACTTTCCTAGCGTTACTTGGAGGTTTGCAAATCATTACCTGTGTATGGTTCTATCTCATTTTGAAAGTGGCCTACAAGGTGGTTACTGGTACTGGAGCTGAAGACGTTAGAAGTGATGAAGACGATTCTGACGTTGAAGGAAAAAAGTGATCGGCCAGTCACGAAAAGTTTGTTTTATTTATTCCCGAGTTCCTGAAAAGTTCTCATATTCATAGTCACATGGTCCTCCGGCATCTCTAGATTTGTCTAGAAATTACCATTCTCCCCACTTTCTTCTTCTACCTTTCTTTGCTTTTTGATTTTGATTTTACGTTGACATATGTATATACTAATTTGGATTTAATCTCTACATAAAACATATGGGTGCATTTGATACATAATCTACTGTAGCTGACGGATATCGATTGGTGCTGATACATAATGTACTGTAGCTGACGGATATACATTGGATTAATCTACTGTAGCACTATTTGACCGATATACATGGTGTAGCACTACGATGTTAAAGTCACGAACAAGCATAAAAACATCACGATGAACCCCCAAATTACCAATGCCAACGAGAGGCTCTTGAAAGTCTTTTCCAAAATAGTAGGATCATCTGACTCGGAACTGATCAATTTGTATCCAAAAAGCCCTGGCAAGATGAAAGAAATTGCAGTTGAACCCGTAGCACCCACTATGGCCAAAACAAATGCAAAGGACTTCACTGTGACGGCCAAATAATAGCCGGAAACAAGCAAAAGGATGGTGATAACGTTGAAGGTGGTGTTAGAAAAGGGAACGACGTGGGTATCAGACTTGGGGGCCTCTCCAAATTCTTCAGCGTCGGTTTGGTGATGGGTTAACAATCCTGTAGTTTCCTCTGGAGAAGAGGACTTGTTTCTGTTGCTGAAATGGAGTTTTATTGAATAGTAGATGTTGTTCACGGAGATTCTTGCTGGATGGATCATCAAGGGGAACGAGAACACCACCATAAAAACAATAGCAAACCGCCCCAAAGTAGTTGTCCAGTTGCTAGGATACAGCAAGATGACATTACCGTTAACCTTGTCACCAAACGTCAAGTAACCAGCGAGGCCAACCGTTGCAAACAAGACAGCGGACAAAGCCACAGCAAAGTTGATCAACTTCGTCAAACTGACAATTGACTTGTCTTTGGCCTCATTGATGATAGAAAACATATTTTGGTGGCCAGTAAATGCAAACACAATGATGGAGAAAGTACTGAAGACCCCTGATAATGTTGGGGGACCAATGGTAATATTACCTTTAAGATGATGGGGAACATCGCCAACTAACGCGTGGAATATGACCAACAACGAGAGATATCCAATGGCCACTAATCCCAATACTGAGGTGTACTTAAGAGAGTCCAAGTTCTTGAGGAAGGATAAGGGAACGCAAATAACTGCTGATGCAAGGGTCCAGAAGGTATTATAGTTTTCAGGAGCAATAAACGACACGGAAATGATGGTTGGCATCAAATCTCCGATCAACACCAAGTAAGAGAGAGAACAGCCAAAGCATTGGATAGCAATAGCGATATCAAATACTACTGATAACTTGGGGTAAGTGATGGAGCAAAGATTGAAAAAAGTGGCATGACCCGGAGGTACGTACCTAGAAACGTAGGCTTGGAGGAACAAGCCAAAGCCCGAGGTAGCGGCGGCAACAAGAATGATTACGAAGCCAAATACGAACCCGTCTGTCGAAAACGCAAGGGGCATAGACATTAATCCGGCCCCAATGATGGTTTTGACCAAACTAATGGAGGACGAGAGCGTGGAGGCTCCAGCTTCAATTGTTGGCATACTGAACACCTATTGGAAACTATTAGATACTATAAGTAGCTGCTAAGCTGCTGTTTCTGTAACAAATGATGTGCTGTCTTTGGATACGACTGTTGGGTATAATACTACCAAAACCGTACTCTTGCTCACTAAAATGACTAGGTTGTGATCGCAAGATGTCCTGAATCAGGATCCTTTCAAATGCCGGTCTGTTTTATATGTTTTAAGAAACAGTGGCGGCAGATCCCTATTTGGTCTGGCTTTTTTCCTTATTGGTAACTAGCGACGTAAGTATTACTGTAACGTTAGTCTAACTCACACAAATTACTCCCAATACTCTGCTACTAGCAATGGTTCTCGCTATAGCAATGTTTTTATTTCGGCAATGTCGTTGTTTCGGCAATGTCGTTATTTGTTTCCGACTCGGTTGTCGTTTTTTGGTTCCTTTCTAATGCTTAAAAATCAGCTTCGGTTGCGTATCCACAATAGCATCTGTGCAGGTCATTGATGTTTACCTTTCTGCAGGACGCGCCAAAACCGTTAAATATAAACAGGAAGACATCAAGTTTCTACAAGTTTTCCCGCTAGTTTTCCACCTTTTTACCACTAGAAAGTCGTTTATAAAGCTTAAAATTACCGTTAATTTAGTCCACTGAATGTACTGAACGTATTTGACTGCTTCATATATTGATGATCCTGAGACAGTCCTCCATCTCTGTCGCCGTAAGGGTACGTCCCTTCACTTCCGACGAAGAAAATCGGTTGTTGAAGGTGGAAAATGACCTGTTTTTCACCAGTGACGGCTCATTGGCTTCGGCCATGGATGATCGTAAGGTGACTATGGCAACGCCGCGTGGAATTAGAAAAATCGTCAACGTTGTCGACGATAAGATGTTGATATTTGACCCTCCCGAAACTGATCCCTTGAGTAAAATGCAAAAGCTGGCCTTTCCAAAATCAAAACCAAGATCTCGCGAGTATCGTTTTGTCTTTGATAAGTTGTTTGACTCCGATACCTCCCAGGAAGACGTCTATAGTGCCACCACCAGGCCTCTTCTTAATAGCATTCTCGATGGCTTCAATGCTACGGTATTTGCCTACGGTGCCACAGGCTGTGGAAAAACACATACTATCCTCGGCTCTCAGGAGAGCCCCGGTGTGATATTTCTCACCATGAAGGAGTTATTCGAAAGAATTGACTCTCTAGCTGATACCAAAATATTCGATGTCAGTCTATCATTCCTTGAAATCTACAACGAGTCCATTCGTGACTTACTAAATCCCGAAACAGACCATAAAAAACTCGTACTCCGTGAAGACGCCAATAAGAAAATCTCAGTAACCAACCTCCTGACTCACAAGCCCAATGGAGTCCAGGATGTTATGGATTTGATCCTCCAGGGCAACCAAAATCGTACCTCCTCTCCCACCGAAGCCAATGCTACCTCCTCACGGTCCCACGCCGTGTTACAGGTCAATGTAGTGCAAAAAAATCGGTCTGCTGACCTCACAGAACAACACACTTTTGCTACTCTCTCCATCATTGATCTCGCTGGTAGTGAAAGAGCAGCAGCCACTCAAAACAGAGGGGCCAGGCTCAATGAGGGAGCAAACATCAACAAGTCCTTGTTGGCCCTAGGCAACTGTATTAATGCATTATGTGATCCTCGAAGAAAGAACCATGTTCCTTACCGTAACTCCAAATTAACTAGGTTATTAAAGTTTTCTCTAGGAGGAAATTGTAAAACGGTGATGATCGTTTGCATCTCACCACTGTCTCGTCATTATGATGAAACATTAAACACATTGAAGTACGCTGATAGGGCCAAGGAAATTAAAACAAAATTAATCAGAAACCAGCACAACTTAGACCGTCATGTTGGATCGTACCTCAAAATGATCACAGAACAGAAACAAGAAATTACTGAATTGAGAGAAAGAGAACTGAAGATCATAGAAAGCACAGTAGCTCGTCAGACATCCATTCACAGTAAATGCATTGAACTGATCATGGAAATGGTTGAGAATGTCCAGAAGTCATTGAGAAACCACAAGCAGGAAAAATGGAAGAAATACTACCTCCTTGCAAAGAGAAAGCTCTTGCTATTGTACCATGTTGATGTCAGTTTATTGGGAGACTACATTGATGAAGAAATCGTACCTCATCAAAAGAATGTACCCAAGAACATCTCCTCGTTGATGTTCCAGATTAACCAATTCAAGAACAAAATAGACAAGCAGATCATAAATCTAGAACAGCAGTATGATTCGGCTTCAGAGATTTCGAATATCTTCAACTATTCTACCCAGCACACCGTGGATAGACTCAAAGAGTTAGAGGGGTGGTCTGAACACCATACTACGTTGTCCAAGAACTTAATTGAGTCCATTCAAACAGCATTGGACAAAGATATTCTTGTGAATTCATCCATCCTTTTCGATTTCTTGCTTGGAGAGGTCAAGCATTTCAACTTCTTGGCTCAAGGAGTGGCTGACATTGTAGCTATCTATTCCAATCAAGAACAGGAAAACACTGGCATGAAAGTTGATAAGATAATTGACAAATTGATCTCTTCATTAGAGCTGATGAACAACAGTGATTTTGATTCTGCTATTGAAAACTACACCAGTGCATTTATTCAACAACAATTTGTGAATTCCCAGGATGATGAATCTACGGATCAAGATATGTCGTTTGCGGATACCAGCATGGCTGCAAATTCGATCCCCAATCTAACTAAGGAGCACACCATTCTCATAAACCATAAAATACGAGATAAACGAGGCTCATCATCTCCACTCAAAGCATCTCCGCCTCGGAGCATCAAGAAAACTATCATTCGTAAGCCCAGTGGACCCAAGTTTGGATCGCCTCAAGTACGCAGAAAAGTCCGCACTGATTCTCATGTCAGCGATGTCAGTATCATTGAAAGTGAGGTGAGTGTGGATGAGTCAATGATTGCTAGCAAGCCTGAGGACGACTCGCCATTAAACAACAGTATTTTGGATAGAATGGATGATCTAGACTTCAAATTCGATCCCACCATCAACTCGCCTCCAGTATCCAAGGTTTTACCTGACAGAAAGCCCGAGAGATCCAAACTGGGAGCCCGATTCCAATCACTCACCAGTAGGAAACTTCCTACGAGTCAAGACAGCAACAACACGGAATCAGGTATGAAGATCCCCTTGCTCAACAAGCAGGCCAGCTCCAAGATCCTCCAGGACCAGCCGCAGGGCTTCAAGCTGGGGTTATTGTCAGAGCCATCCAAGGTGATCAACACATTTGGGTCCCTTAATCACGAAACCAGGAACATCAGCAGCAGTGGTACGTCCAACAATGTTGACTGAAGTTCCAGATAAATGTCTATTTGTATTTATCCTTTGCATTTGTATATACCAAGTCATAATTGCCAGATTGTAGGCGTTGTAGTTTGGGTGATTTTGCACCTGTTTGGCTGTATTGCTTACTGTGGCTTTCTACGGTCTATCTCTGTCGCCATTGCTTTCGCCATTGCTGTTGCTATTACTTTCACTTCGTTCTTTATACCCGTTATGTTTCCTTTTCCTCGCTGTTTCGCTACCTTCTGGTTGGTCTTTTATGTCATTTTATCTACTTATTCGCTCGCTGATTTGCGACTCTTTTCGGGCATTTGCAGCCTTTTACATCGCACATTACCGGATTTTGAATTAACTATAAGAAACTACTTACCATCTTCCTCCGTCGTTTCTACCACCGTAGCCACCGTCGTTTCTACCGCCGTAGCCACCATCGTTTCTTCCACCGTAGTCATCTCTACCACCGAAACCACCGTCGTTTCTTCCACCGTAGTCTTCTCTACCTCCGAAACCACCTTCGTTTCTACCTCCGAAGCCACCTTCATTTCTGCCTCCGAAACCACCTTCGTGTCTACCACCTTCGTGTCTTCCGCCTTCGTGTCTTCCACCGAAGCCACCGAAACCACCTTCATTTCTTCCACCGTAATCGTCTCTGCCACCACCGTAGCCACCGTCGTTTCTGCCTTCTCCGTAGCCTTCGTTTCTACCTCCATGGTGGTTACCACCACCTAAGAAGCTGGAAAGACCACCTCCAGATCCACTGTGTTGGCCTTGGTTTTCGAATTTGTCTTCGATTTTGTTTGCAGCAAGGGACCCAAGAATGGCACCACCAATTCCTCCTAAAGTAGAGTGGTTACCCAGGAGTTTGGAACCACCAAAACCTCCGGCAGCTGCACCTCCAAGGGTGGCCAATAAACCACGATCACCTTGTTCACCTTCACCGGATTGTTGTTGGTTTTGTTGTTGGTTTGGCTGGTTTGGTTGGTAAGAACCTTGTTCACCAGAGTTGTAAAATTCGTTAGCAGACATTATAAAAGTACTAATTGACTACAGAAGAGAGCAATTGAAAAATTTACTGGAAGCCAATTCCTATTTATACTACTACCCCAAAAATCGGCGATCATAACACGATGGACTCACCACAATTTTTCAGACCAAACGGGAAAAGTCCCTGCTTTCGGGATGATTCTTTATTCCACCACGAAAGCCTGCCAATTGTGTTCGCCAAACCTGAAATTCTCCTGGTGGCTTCGATTACCTAATCTCGCCGTCATGTATGGGCCACGGTTTTGTAACCTCAGGGGCTTAACCCTGCTACCACCATTCAATCTCAAACTTTATGTTGATTGGATGAAATTAGATCATCGAATTTCGTTCAGGGGGAATGTTGGAAGAAAAAAGAAGATGGCCATGGTAGAGGGGTCAGATTCCTTGTGATGTCGCATGGGAGGAGACATTTCAATGACGTAATATGTCACGTCGAGGCGGAGAAACCCGTACACCCACCTGTGTCTGAAGTTGAGGCAGCCTGGCCTAATTGACCAATTGTGGGCAATTGTAGGGCAATTGACAGAGTAAGCAGGCAATTACCTAAGCCTAGAAAGTAGGGCAATTTCCAAAGCCTGGGGGGTCATGGGAAAACCTGAACTTCGCTGTAGAACGCTCATCACGTATGCTCATTATCTAGTGATACGCTATTATCTAATGATTCGCTCATTATGTAGTGATACACTTATTATTTGGTAACACGCTATCATCTATGATCCTTATTGTTCCCTGGCTTCTGGCTCCAGCTTTTTCTTTCTCTCTACGCTTTGTCCATATCGCGGTGTGTATTTGTATATAAGTACCGTATCTCAGTACCGTATTTTAGTCCTATTGGACTACATAATAATGCAATCCTTATCTTGAGAAGCAGTCTTCATCTCTAACGGATCTGTGCTGACCACGCCAGACTTCTTCTTCTTTATTTTTTTGGAGATCTTGGCTACAAATTCCTTATCGGTAATTCTAGCCAAACACTTCTCATCACCATTTTCTGCCCCAATCTTGTACCATTTTTGTGCTTCGACGGGATCTTTAGGACAACCAATTCCTTTATCGTAGAAATTGGCTAATGCAAATTGTGCCTTAGGTAACTTACATAAAGCAGCTCGTTTGGCCCATTCAAACGCTTCGTTATCGTCTTTGGGCAAGTATGGATCATTCCCAACAAGATACCATGCACACATGGCCAACATCGATTCGGGATCTCCTCCCAAAGCGGCCTGGGTGTAGTAATGAATGGATAAGTTGGAATCCTGGGGTACAATTTCCCCAATTTCGTAGAATTTACCTAGAATGGCTGCGGACTCTACGTGGCCCAAAGCTGCTGCTTGTGAATACAATTCCAAAGCGTATTTCTTATCAGCAATGACGATATCTTCAAATCCGTAGAAGTAGATTTTACCTAACTCGTAAGGAGCAGCAGCAATCAATTCGTTGGCCACATTGGAGGCTCTGGTTAACCATTTAATCCCCATCTTTTTGGTATCGTTATTGTTTTGTAATCCCATTCTCCCGTAGAATGAGTATACCCCTAATTTGTACATGGACGAAGGATGGTTTCTACTGGCAGCCATTCTCAAGTATTCAATGGCCTTTCTGGCATCTCTACCAGTACCCAAACCCTCTTCGTAACAGTATGAAGTTCTGTAGGCACTTTCGATATGGCCATGTTTTGCAGCTGCTTGGAACAACGAAAACGATTCTTTGTTGTCGACTTTTCCTACAGCACCAGAACTAAAGGCATCTCCCAATAAGTACTGGGCCTCGACGTAACCTTTATCTGAGAGTTTTTTCAAGTAGTGAACGGCCTCTTTCAAGAGCGATTTCTTCAATTTGGCGTCGCTTTCGGTGTCGCTAAGGTTTGCTTCGAACGAGGACGATGAGGTGTTCTTTTTATGGTCTTTTTTGGGTGAGATGGTGGGGGTACTGGGACCACTTCCCAGGTTGGAGTTTGGCGAAGAAACATCCACCAACAATGCAGTTTGCAACATGTATTGGGCGTACTGGAATAACACCGTAGGATCATGTGACTTTTTGGCGTTTTTACGGTACAATTCGATGGTTTTCATCCGGGGTAAGAGATGAGAACTGTTTGTTCCGAGGTACAGGTGAATGACATTCTGGTTGAAGTCAAGCATGCTTTCGTTCTTATCGTAGAAGAACGACGAAGTGGAAGACACCGATCTACTGTGATGAGAGTCACCAAGGGCAAAACTGGGTTCTGATTTGGACAACGACGATTGCTGGTGGTGATGAGGTGTGTTGAGGTTCAAATTGGTGACAGACGAGGTGGCCGACAACGCATTGGACCCGGGGGAGCTGATATCTTTGGCGAACATGGGCGGAGGAGTCTGTGAGCCGTAGGCTGGGTACATCATGCTGTGCAACGGAGACTTTGTTTCGCCCGACGAGTTGGAGCTAAGACTGGTATCGCGGACGGCAGTAGAAATAGGATGCAAGGGCTGTTTCTTGGAGTGGGTCTCGTAATGGGACGAAGGTCTCTGCTTTTCGTAGTGGAGAGGAGGAGGCTGGGGTTTTTTCTTGGGGAGTTCGGGGTCACTTACGTTATTGGCAGAATCAAGTTGATTTATGGCGTCCAATGGTGAGTTGTAGTAGATGGTCTGGCTATCGAAATCGACCGGGTATGGAGCGGTGACCTTCTGGCGATAAGGGTGGGAACTCATGCTGAAAACGGTGAAAGGTCAAATGGAAAAGAACAAAGGGGGTCCTTTTAGTATGTAATATAATATATGGAACCACAGGCAAGAAAAATTGTCTTGGGGACCAAAATTTCTCGTCCGCTGGGCGTGAGAAGATGAGATGGACGGAGAGGGGGAAACGACAGGGATTGGGGCCCGGATGGAAGATTGTTTACGGAAGAAACAGAGTAAGAAAAGAGGAGCAGAAAATGAAAAAGGGGCCGGTTTGGAAGGAGTAAAATGGTGAAGATTACGAAAGATTTTTTTTTTTGCTGACAGACCTGAATCAATTGTATACTTTGTATACGTTTTCGAAAGTGCGGGAAGCAAGGCGGCAGCAGAGCAAAAAAACATACACAATGCACGGCTTAGTCGAGAAGGAGCGCGAGATCTTCCGACGAAAATTGCTGGGACGCGTTGGACCCACGGACGGACAGATGGTGGTGAGAGCCGGGCAGACAATGGGCCCACACCAACAGGCAGGGCACAGGGGTTACGGGCAGAATTGGACGAGAATGGTCAGAGGTCAGGGTGGGGAATGGACGGGAATGGAGTGGGATGGGATTGGAGTGGGAATGGAAGAGTGGGTAGAGCCAAGGAGGAGAACGAGGAGAAGGGGCGGCAGGGGGTGGCAGAATAGGCCGTGGGCCGAATGAACAAAATGACCAGGGACCCGCTTGCGGGCCGGACGGAACGTGGGCTCACACAGAAAGTGGACAGAACTGGGCTTACACAGAAAGTGGACAGAGCTGGACCCAGACGAACGTGGGCCCAGGGTAGGTGGCCCCGAAGGAGATTCGCTACGTGCAGATCCACACCTATTCACCTTGATCGTGAGGCGACGGTTGGGAACGATTGTTAATTAGGCATGGTTGCTTTGTTCGGATTTCATGTAGGAACGGAGCGGTATGAGACAATAGGCCGGACTGCGCGGGAAGGGTCCTACCGCGACCAGGCAGCTGGGCCGACCCTGGCCCCTACTTGTCTACATCGTGGACCCAGCTCTGGCGAACTGCCGGCTGCTAAACTACGAGAGAACCTTTCGCCAAATCTGACACTTTCTCTGCCGCCAGTGGGCCCCCATCACTTTCTCTGCCGCCAGTCGGTCATTTCATCTTTCCTTTGCGCCTTTTGCTCTGTCGTGTAGTTGATAGTCTATCGTGTATCCCAAAGCCTCGTCTTTCGCCTATTTTCGTCTATCTCATCCCTCTGATCTCATCTCTGTCGTCTGATCTGTCTCGTCTGATCTCATCTCTCTGATCTTTCTCATCTCTGTCGTCTCATCTCTCCGTTCTCTCTCATCTTTCTAGTCTCCCTCTCTCTCTCTCTCCCTCTCTCATCACTCCAATCTCCCATCTCCCCTCTCTCTACACTACATTCTCTCCAATGTTCTATATTGCCTATGTGTCTATCCTCTTCTACTTACGCTGAAGTAGGCCGCAATCAATGCCGCCAACACCACCCCAATGATCGTCACCCGCAAATTCAGCCCGTTCAACTCGTCCGGCTCCACCATTAGCCGGGCCCGGTCTTCAGGGTCCAACGAATCGATATCCTTGAGATTAAGAGGAATCTCCTTATCTTCACTTTGTTTTAATTTACTACTTTCCTCTAGTTCTTTCTGTTTCATCACTTGGATGTCCCGACGGTTCTGCTCCACCAAATCGGGAAACACCTTACGGAACCGTTGGTTATCACATACATTCCAGTTCTTACTCTCTTTGGCTAATCTCTTCTTCACATTATCGCTGGTATTGATCGATCCTGTTGTGGTTTCGTCTCCGGTCATAAAACTTAGCAATCCCGTCAATATAGTGGTTACACTCCATGCTGGATTCCAGGTATCGGGATGGTAGTCACTCATGCTCAAACACAACCGGGTGTTGCACGCAAACCTTCCGTTGGGCGTGATCACCAGAATGGATGGAGGTTTGAAAGGGTATTCGGGAGGGAATCGTAATATTCCGTGATATTGGCCCTCGGCAAATGGGGTATTATCGGGACCCGTTATTATGTAGTGCCACTCTAATATATTCTCTTCATTGGGTTTGGCGATGATATATGGTGGGGGGGTGGCGGTTATTGTTCTGTATTCTTTGGTTAACCTCTTCTGTGCTTGTCTACTGGCCATGGCTTATGTATTTAGGAGTCGGAACTAATTAAATTACAAATGTGAAAGATAGAGCCTCTTTTTTTTATCGTCCCTCACTTTTTTTTATCTTCCCTCACCCTCCGAGCTTTTTTGGGCACTGGCACACGACCTAGGGCTTTTGGCCCATTGCTAGTACCATAGATACTGGAACAGCGTAAAGAGTAGGGTCTTTAGGGTGGGTTTCGAGTTCGTTGTGGGCGAGACGGTCTATGGCGAGCTGAGGCAAATGGGTGTTGATGAACTGGGCCTTCTGCCACCCGTTTACCCGGAATTCTCGGGCACTAGACACATTTACAAGGCCTCCACTGGCTAAGGTCCGGTTCAATGACTCGATCTTGAGTCCTCCCATATGGCTCACGGCGTGGCTGTTTGGGGTGTGGGCCGAGGTGACATTTTCGACATCCTCGTTGTAGAAATCGAAGATAAAGAGCCATCCTCCAGGCTTTAAGAACGTCACGAGTTTTGCAGTAATTTCCTCGTAGTTATGGAGATGATGGTAAGCAATGGTGCACAAGATCACATCACTCCAGTTCTCGTACTTGCTGACATCGGCAGCAGGATCAAGAATATCAATAGCCTCTGACGTCATCGAGATGTTACTGTGCTCTTTTGCAACCGTGGCTCCTCGTTCATTGAACTTCTCGAGGAACACGTCGCTGATGTCAAGCCCTACAATTGCCGATGGCGCATCGCCTGCTAAATACGGAGCGAGCTTCTCGGTGACTATCCCGGTTCCACAGGCAAAATCAATTACATTGATGCCCGGTTTGAAGAGCGAATGGGGGTAGTCCTGTCTAAATGTGGCCATTTCTGGAAGAGTATTGGCACGGGTGATTCCAAGGAGCGGCTGGTGAGGGTCTCCGATCAATTTCTCCGACTCTTCGACTGAAATCCGCTTGTCAGCGGTGTTCATGGTTAGTAATCTCTGGCTAAAGAGGAGACTGTAGGCTTGGGTGGTTTCTGCTTTGTCATATTCGCTAGCGAAGTTCTTGTCGAACTGCTTCTTGTTGGCCTCGACCGAGGTAAGGTGCTGTGAGCTCATTGGCGGTCAATTGATGTAAAACGGTGTGGAGAAGAAGAAGTGGTTTTATATCTACAGCCAAAGCCCTACCGGGCTCTGCAAGACTCGGCCGATACCACATCCGTGCATCGAAGAATCAACCCGTACCGCTGTCCTAATCTAACACCCGTACACCGAGTTCTGGCCGCAAATTCTCCCGCGGTGCAGGGGATTTCTTATCAGAAACTGGGCCTGCCAAACACCAGAACCGTCTCCCAGATCTTCCCCCCTCCCATACCCGATCAGATAATTCCACACTACTATACCGATACCTCAATCTCCGTCCCTACCCGGAGCCAAGTTCATTTGCTCTCTTGACATATCCAAATCCAGCATATAAGTTACTTTGATGTTTTTGTCAGTTGCCTTCCTGTCCTCTGTCAATTTCCTAATTAATGCGGGCCACCTGAAATTGTTACCAAATCTGTCGGTCCTCCAAAAAAGGGCGATGGGTTCCTTGCACAGAACAAGTAATATTTTGTGAGATGAGCCGCACCCGCCGCCTAATTGGGAAGGCCACCGATAATGCACCTTCCTCTGCCAGGAAATGTCCACCAAATTTTGCAATAATTTTAACAATAAGACGCCCGCCCGTTGGTGCAAAGGTGGAAATATGGTTTTTAGTTTGGATTGTGGTTTCCAACGTTTGCTATATCGGGGCAGTAACCCCAAGGATCCCGATATCGCTGTTGGAATTTTGTTGCACAAATCAGTTATCTTAGGTCGGGGTGCGTTATCGGAATATTTTTGGCAACTAAAGAAATTCCATTGCCTGCCATTTGGTTATCTATGGTTCTGACGCTTTCCTGACTTGGTTTGGTCGCATGATCTGTCGCCTACCCTTTTCAATATGGTCTACTGATATCAAAACTCAGCATTATTATAAATATGTTTAACTTCCCCCGGTATATCAGATCTTTTCTCTTCATTAATCTAATCAACAACAAAAATGGCCTCTCCTGCATTACTTCAAGCTATCAAGGATCACTATCCTAACAAAAGTTTCACCGAATCTACCTACGATGCTAACTTCAAATCTACCTACGACAAGATTTTGGAGACTTTAGGTGAGCAAACTGATGCTTCCATTGCCATGGTTGAATTCGAACCTTCCAAGCACTTGAAATACTACTCCTCCGACCCTCTTGAAAAGCACAAGTTCAACTCCACCAGAAGATTGACTATGGAAGAATTGGGTACCACCAACAAAAAACAAATCAGTTCTATTGGTGTTACTGACCCTTTCCCATTGTTCACCGACGAAGCTGTGCAAATCATGAGAAAAGAGGTGTTGAAGAAAGAAACCTTCTTGAAATACGCCAGAGCATCTTTCAATTCTTCTTCTGGTATGGACTGTAACGTGAGAGGTTATGTCAACACCGTTGAAACTCCTTTCATCCACGCTGCTTGGACTCACCCTAAAACTATGGAATTGGTGAGCATGATGGCTGGTGTTGAATTGGAAATCGTCATGGACTACGAAATCGCTCACATTAACATCGGTATGAAGAGTGAACAACAAGCCAAGGACGAAAGAATCCAGGCTAGTAGAGAAAAAGCCTTGGGTGGTGAAACTGATGGTTCAGATATTCCTGCTATTGTGAACTGGCATTACGATAGTTACCCATTTGTCTGTGTCCTTATGTTGTCCGATACTACGAACATGATCGGTGGTGAAACCTCATTGAGAATGGGAAAAGTTGGTGATGAACTTCAAAAGATTGCTGTTGTTCCAGGTCCTCAACAAGGTAATGCTGCCATGTTACAAGGTAGATTGATCGAACATATTGCTCCATTACCATTGGGTGCTAGTGAAAGAATTACTATGGTTACTTCCTACAGAGCCAAGAACCCAATCACCATTGAAGACTCCGTTTTATCTACCGTTAAACCAGAACTTAACTTTGGTAGTAGATACAATGACTTCTACCCTCAATGGATCAAATACAGATCTGATATCATCAAACTGAGATTAGATTACTTAAATGAAAAAATCGAAGCTGATAGTAAAGAAGGAAAGACTTACGACAAAGAATTCTCCATGCAGTATTTACAAGAAATTGAAGCTTACCTTTCTAAGACTTACAAAGAAATGGAACTTAGTGACCAAGAATGGGAAAAGATTATTAACCGTGAGAACTAATTTTCCAAATCTTTAATGCCATTTCAATTCTTTCAAAGTTTTTTTATTAAGTTTATATAGATTAGCCAACTTAATGCCCCAATTGTTTTATGATAATACGTCTTATGTAATGTACAATAATAGTATATCTTTTATATCTTCAGTTTTTGTAAAAAGTGAGCGAAATATACGCAAAGTAAAGAAATATTACAACTTAACAGCTACTACGTAATCCTCAGAATGCTTACAAAGTGGTTTGAAAAAAATGACATTAATTAAATGTAGACAAAGAAAGATTGAAAAATGAACAATTTATTTATATGAAAATTAAAAAAATAAAGAATAAAGATTATAAAAATTGAAAGTTGGGAAGCACTTTGGAAGAAATTAAATCATGTCTCTAAAATTAATTATGGATGGACCACTGATAAAAGATTCTCAATAAAATTTTGGAAAGTGTACTAACTTCTAATGAATGATCTCATGATTTTAAATATTTTATGAATGAACAGTCAAGCCTTATGACTATATTCTGATGGATGTATGAATTAAGAATTGAATGAGGGATTTCTTTTATTTTTGAAAAACGTAATTTCGATTATTGACAACATAATTTAGCCATGAAACCTTTATGTTGATCTTCATCAGCAATATGTTGTTGTTCGTGTTGATATTGTTGATACTGGTTTTGGTTGGTATCGTAATTGTTTCTGTTATTGTTCAATCCACTATCATAATTCTTAGATTGTGGTTGATTTCTAATAGAGTTTTGGTTGTTTAGTAAATCATTATTAGAAATCATGTTACCGTTCAAATTGCCATTGTTATTATAGTTATTGGATTCCTGTTTTATTGGTGGTAATGGTCTGTTCACCAAGTTTTGTAATTTCTGTTGATGTAATTGAGCGGCACTTAATTGTTGTTGTTGTGAAGAGTTTATGTTGCCATTACCATTGGTTGGAATGTTACCGTTATTAATTTGTTGGGTTTGAGTTTGGTGTTGATTTTGATGATGTTGTCTACTTCTTCTTTGATCACGACGTCTTTCATTTGGTGGGGTTGGATGCCCATAACCATGCAAGTTTGGTTTCTTATTGATGGCAGCATCCCAACCTTTACCATTATTAAGATGCATCCAATCAAAGTCACCATCACAAGATTGTCCTAAATCATCAAGAACTGATAATAAAGACATTCTATACTCTTCATATGGTGGTTCAGCTTCGAATGGCAAGCTTCTAACTCTATCCAAGTATTCAGCAAATTGTCTAGGTAAACCTTCACATAAAGTAGCAGCAGGAGTAGTACGTTTTTTGTCACCAATTTTTTCATACTTTTGTTTATTGGTTGGTGCCTTTAAACCTTGCCATGGTAATTGACCTCTTAAGAAGTAAAAGAAAACATGACCTAATGCTTCTAAATCATCTCTTCTAGATTGTTCTCTACCTAAATGAGTATTGATGGACATATAACGAGCAGTACCACTTAAAGATTTCTTTTCTCTATAAGGAATATGTTGCTTAGTTCTTGGATCTCTATATTGTTTAGCCATACCAAAATCAATTAAATGAACGTCATTTTCATCGGGTAAACCTTGTCTACCGATTAAAAAGTTATCGGGTTTGATATCTCTATAAATTAAATCATGACGATGAACTTCTTCAATTAAATTCAACATTTGAATGGCCACTTGAACTACGGTTTTAACGGAGAATCTTCTACCACACCAATCAAATAAATCTTCTAAAGAAGGACCCAATAAATCAATCACCAAGATGCTATGTAATCCTTCTTGACCAAAGTAGTAAGCATTTGGAATACCTGGACTACCTTGCAAATGTTTATAGGTTCTGTATTCATCTCTTAATTGGGGAGCTTCGGTCTTTCTTGGTTCAAACTTGATGGCCACGGCCACGCCGTTTATTATGTTATGACCTTCGAATAAAACCCCAAATGAACCCTCACCAATTTTCTTTCCGATTTTATAGTGTAAACCCACGACGGATCCATTACTGGAAGAGGAGTTGGAGTTGAGAGTATTAGGGTTCTGCGATGCTGCTGCTGCTGCCAAAGCAGCTGGATTGGAGGAAGTCACCTGACGATTAGACATGGACGATACAAATTAACTATCAGAAAAGATGGAGATAAAAATAGGAGCACTATCTGTTCAACTCAGTTTTTGATCTCCTTGGTACCTGAATGAATCAAATGCTGGTACGGTTGATGAATCCGGTGATTAAACGTGTCCGTTCAGTACCAATACCCTTAGAATTAAAGATTGATTACCTCTAAAGAGAGTGATTTGTTGAATGTTTAGGGGCCTGATGTTTTTTTTCCAGTTGAGAAATCACAGAGCTAAAACCAAAAAGAAAAGTGAGGTTCAAAAAGAAATAAAATCGATGACAAAAAGAAAGCCCAAAGGCCCGGACATCCCGATAAAAAAACGGGAAGTGAAATTTACGACTACTGTTGACGACTACAGCCCGATACGGGTGACGGCACACGGGCCAGAGACGGGGACGGGGACGGGGACAAGGAGACGAGAGATGAGCCGAAACTACGGTATGTGCTGTTGGTGCTCCAAATCTGGCAGGGGTGAGCATTGCTAGGGACATTGCTGCTATCTTGCTAGTTTTTTGTTGAACTAGCTTATTATTGCTGAATGGTTAGGTACAAGGTTATATAGTTGCTGGAAGATTTCAATGATAGCAAGATAGACAAACGAGAAGCTGGGCCCAGTAGCTCGGGTTGAAATTCGGACTCTATCTGCCGGAGTCATTGCTCGCTCGTCAAATTGCAAAATTGGGCCCGGGCAAAATGCTTGTGTAATACTCCAAAAAGATGACGACGGAGGTACTGCCGGAACTACACCATAAATAACGTCAGAATTTAGGAAACGGGGCTGATAGTGAGATCCACAGCATATGTGGACACAAGAAGTTGTAGTTGACATGACATACTTCCGTAGGACGGAGTAAGTTAGTCTAAGCCTGCGTAGCGATGACTAAGTTGTAGGCCAGCAGATGGTTGGGTAGGGTTTTCTTTAAGTCGAGGCTAAGTACTCTGAAAGGGTCTTGCTTCAAGTTGACGGACTAAGTAGTCTAACTGTCTATCAGCATGTAGTCTTAACACGTAGTCTTTTAGTTTCTGCTTACTACGGGTTTAGCGGTGCTCACGTTGCGTGCTGCACTTCGATGTATGGGGAAATTCTGGAGATTAAGGTGCGAGTACAGATTTTTCAGATTTCCAGTAAATTCAGACAAAAATGCTGATTATGTTGGACCGGGTATTAGTCTATTTATAGGTATCTTGATACTCTGAGTCTCCTTCGACGATTGGTAGTGTTGGGGAGTAGCAGTATTCTAAGTTTCGGCAAGGTAGGACCTAGCTACGGTGTTTTACAACTGTATCTATTCATAGTATAGTCTATTTTGATATCATTAGTAACCAAGTCGTATCATCTACTGTCGTCTACAATCGTCTACAATCGTCTACTGTCGTTAATACTCTATTCTAGTCGTATTCTATATATAGTCTAGTCTACTCATAGGAAAATGCTAATGTTCTTCATGTTCTTCTATACTTCCTTTCACAAGGTATATGATATCACCATTCTTGAATGCCTTCGTCACTCTATCACTGTTTTGAACCAACTTAATATCATCGTCTTTATTCAAAAAGATATTCAATCTCTCCTCTGAATTCAATGTGCTATTATTGTAGTTGGAAATCTTTAATGTTTCTGCAATCGAGTCTAATGCTCTCCCCACAGGCCATAACTTCGAAACATACAATGGCTTTTTGTCTGTTTCTACGTTTATTGAGCTTAGTTGACTCTCTCCATTACCATTAACAAACAAACCCCACACATAAACTCTGTCATCAGCCTTAACTTTGATGTCTCCTTTGGCAGATTTCTTCAATTTGCTTAATTCAACAATAGGGCTGGTTTTGGCTTTGGATGGTTGGTTGAAAAGTTTACTAATGGATGACTTGGACTTGTTCTTCTTTTGTAAATTCAAAAATTTCTTAAATTTATTAAATGCATTGGGTGTCTTCGAGGCAACATCACCAACTCTGAATTGGGATTGTATGATGTTTGTTGGCTTTGGCTTGGAATTTTCAATCAACAGGTTGATTTTGGCCTTATCTTTTTCTCGATCTGGAAACAATGAAGATGCTGTAGGACCTCCATATATTCTATGTTCATGTTTGATATCGTCTCCTAACTTTTTAATACACTTGTGCGACTCTAAAGTTCTATGCTGCGAGCAGTAGTTTTTGTTGCAAAATTCACAGTGAAATGGGAGGAAATCAAGCTCCTGACAATATTCACAGTGCTTCCCCAAGTTCATTATACCTTGGTCTTTGGAAGGAGGTTTGGCATCGTTCATAAAGATGTTATTTGGCGATTTTATTCTAGCTGGGGTAGACATGTTGTGTATGCTGTTATGGTCAAACCGAATGTTCAGCTGCTGGAGTTGTTCCTGCTTTTATAGTGTTTGTTGTGGCAAATAATGATGGCAAAAAGATTCTTGAATGACTGCCTCGATTTGTATATAAATGGTGCACGGGTTGTTGGGAAATCATTACATCCGTACATTTTTGCTCTTCTGGTGTACGGGTGAGGGCCTGATCATACCCATGAAAACGCAGCCATATGGAGATGAGCTGGAAGAAATACCAGGAAACCATGTTGTATGACTTGAATGTGCCATGGCCGGCAACTAATTACAAGAGCCAGCCGTCTGCTGAAGAGTTGACTACTCTCTACAACGTTATAGCGACGTTGTACACTTTTGGATACACTCATATAGCCATTAACTTCATAGTGAATGAAACAGTGAAAATTCCTATAAACCAGCCAAATTTGATCAACCCAATTAAAATAGATGAAATTCGGGCACATTTCAATGAAGAAAAGTACCCCCGATTCTTTATATTTACCAGACTTACTCTAATAGTTACCGATCCCTCTCGATGTCAAAATTTATCCAAGTTAAATAACAAATTTGACATTATTTCGGTACAACCAACCACGGAAAGATCTTTACAATTGGCAGTCAGCAATCTTGATATCGATTTGATATCAATAAATATGAGCTCTCGTTTACCGTTCTTTTTAAAACATAAACCATTGGGCAATGCCATTGAACGAGGTATTAAATTTGAAATTACCTACTCTAACTTAATAATGGGAAATGCTGGTTATACCAATATGTTAGACTTGCAAAACTCATCTAGTTCATTAATAGGTAGAAAGAACTATTTCAGCAATTTCCTCCAGATAATTCGTTCTTCCAGACTTAGAGGGTTGATTATTTCTAGTGGATGCCAATTACCTTTACAAATCCGCAACTATAACGACATCCTAATCTTGTTTGAAACATTTGGGCTTCCCATCAATGTAGGAAAGAAGTGTTTTATTGAAAACCCGGAAAATGTTTTGGTTAGTGGAAGATTAAGAATCAAATCCTTCAAGCAGAGCATTGCCATAGGGAATGAAGCAGTACCCAACAGTAAAGAAGTATTGTACACTAATAAAGACGATTCTAACAAGGCATCTGGGTCTGATAGCACGAAGTATAAGAAGAAGCTAGAGGACACTTCGAGTGGGAGATTATTGAAGAAACAAAGAAAGGGTTGAAGATTAGAAGTTCATAGTAAACGAGTTGTAAATAAATAGACAAATCATAAGTATTTACTCATTAGAAGTTAATAGTAGACGAGATGGAAAACATAGACAAATCATTTTATTAGAAGTAAAACATACAAACTTTAGATTGAAGACAAATAGTATTAATACATAAATCTAGGGTAGAACTGAAATCATGAATCGTAATCAATGAAATATCGATGATTTAATAGGATAAAGCTTCTTAGGTGCAACTTCTGGTTCAGATTTTGGAGAAGAGGCCTTCTTAGGAGGAAGTGTATGTCTTTTGTTTCTATTACCAGATAGAAAGATAGAGGGCAGCTGTACTTTCCGTCTCTTTGGTGGTGGTTTGTCGGGGTTATTATCCAGGTTTGCTTGTGATTCCGAACCCGGTTTTGTTATTATCGAAGTAGGGTTAATTTCGTTAGATGGAATTGGTTGTGAAGTTGGTTTTGGGGGAATTAAATTAGGTTTTACTTCAGTAGATGGTGTTTTTGATTGTGTTTTTAGTGGTGGTTTCGCTGGTTCTTTCGATTTGTGCAAGCTGCCCATTTTCGGTGGTGCTAGAGATAACTGCTGAGCAAATTTAGAGGTGAATGACTTTCCTGGAGAGAATTTAAGCACCTTATTGTGGGAGTGTCTGGGTCTGAGCGAGATTGGTCTATCGTTGAAGGCCAGGTAAGGATCATGATTCTTTTGAGGGTTGTACAGAGAGTTTTGGAACATTAATGAACGACCCTGGACATCTCTTTTTGCTTTATTTAGTATAGAAGATTTGGCAGCAGACCTATAGGGTCTGAATGAATTGGTGGGGTAGGAGTAGTTTCTTGTTTTTCTCACTGTTGGATCTCTAAGAAGTTCTGATACAGAGACGATGGAGTTCTTTGACTTTTTAAGTTTGAGCTGTTCGGTGATATTCCTTAATCTTTTGGTGGAGTCAATTCTGAAGAGTTCTCGTTCTTTAAGGTACTGGAAATAGAGGGACTTATTGGGCATTAGCTCGTCGCTCTTTTTGTTGATATTCTTTGGCTGATACAACGGACGATCGGGAAAGTCCTTTTCGATCAAATTTATCCAAATGGCGTCGGAATTCGGGATTAGATGCAGTGAGTTTTCTTCTATTTGATTTAGCTGCTTCGAGGACATCTTTTTTAGTATGGGCTGGACCAAGTGGAATGGCGTTTGGCCTATATCATCGAGCTTGGCTATGTTGTGGATACACTTGTTGGTGGCTATTTCCACCAACGAGGGGATACGTCGATTATTCATGGGGGCCTGTGTTGTTACAGAGAAGACATATGGTAGGGCCGATAAGACGATAACTACCTTCAGATGGTGATGACGTGTGCACGTGACATTCACGTGACCTCAAACTTGTCATCACGTGCCGCTGACATAAGCAAATGTCTTCGGCACCGGAGCCACCAAAGTTACCGCGCCAGGCGCGTATGGTTTTTTTGGGCCGGGTCGGAGATTTGAGGTTAGGGCCATCGCTACAATTAGTCATCTGGGACGTGAACCCTTTGGCTACCACGCTTAGAAAAGGGCCAAGACAGTAGCGAAGTGGGACGGACCACAGTATTTTCCGTCTTCCGTGTAGACATATCGCAGATAAACTAACCGTGAGCAGGCATAACCCCGACATTCTGCTCGGTTTTCATCTGTAGCCTATTTCCCAAAAGTACCAGGGAGATTTAACTATTACCGGAGGTAGACTCGAACACGGCTGTCATAAGAAATTGTTCCTGTTTACTTTTGCTCTGTTCCTCTTCTTTTTTTTTTATTTATAGGTCTGTTCCTTATTTTCATCTATTTCATCGTTTGGTAATGTTTAGTAAATTGAGAGGTACGAATACTAAGCCTAAAGCTGCAACTAACGAAAAGGCCGACTTGGTTGCCGAAGAAGACAAAGTATATCTTCCGTTTAAAGAACCGAGCTCCAAGTCCAAGATAGTGCCAGAGCCCGAGCTTGACCAGGACCAGCTAGACAAGTATTTGGAGGTGTATAAGCATTTCACCAATCCCGAATTAACCGTTGCTGTTAGTGAAGAAAACTCCAAATCCAAGGATAAAAAGCTTTACCAGCCTATTTCCGAATCAGAAAAATCATGGTTGACTAGAGAGTGCTTTTTAAGATATCTCCGGGCCACCAAATGGCACTATCCGGAAGCCATTGAAAGAATTGAATTGACGCTTGCCTGGAGACGGGAGTTTGGTATTGCTCATAATTATGAGTCTGAAAATGAAGTTAATGGCAAGTTGGTGTCACCAGAGAATGAAACCGGAAAAGAGGTTATTCTTGGTTTCGATAATGACTCCAGACCTTGTCTTTACTTGAAACCAGGTAGACAAAACACCAAAACTTCTCAAAGACAAGTCCAGCACTTGGTGTACATGTTAGAGAAGGTTATTGATTACATGCCCTCGGGCCAGGACTCTTTGGCTTTGTTGATCGACTTCAAAGCTTCCCCTGTAGGTACCGAAGGTAGCAAGATTCCTCCTTTAAGTATTGGGAGACAGGTTTTGCATATCTTGCAAACTCATTACCCCGAGAGATTGGGTAAAGCGTTATTGACCAACATGCCATTGTTGGCCAGAACGTTTCTTAGTCTTATTCATCCATTCATCGATCCATTAACCAGAGAAAAATTGGTTTTTAATGATCCTTTCCCCAACTATGTGCCAATCCTTCAATTAGATCAGGATTTTGGTGGGGACGTCAATTTCGACTATGCTCATGATAAATACTGGCCAGAAATGATCAAGATCTCCGAAGAAAAGAAGCAAAAATATGTCAAAAGATTTGAAAACTTCGGCTCCAAAATCGGATTGTCTGAAGTCGATTTAAGAGGTGATAATGATGAATTAACCCATCCTCTTCCTCTGTTGGGTGAAGAAACCGCATAATTCCTCCGTCCTCCACCTCTAATTGTACATATAAATTATACCTTTTGGTCATACGAATTACTGGTGACTGTGATTCTGCTGTTACATCATTTTTTATTACTTTTGTCAACGAACTTGGGTTGTTCCAATTAAGTTGTGCTATAAAGTCTATACATTTTATAGAAATATTAATATACATTGCTACACCACCTCGTGTGTAATTAGAATGGTTTGGCACACTTTCTGGGTTCGGTGATTCCGGTTTTTTCACATATCATCGTTTGCCAATCAATAGCATGCATCAAGAACCCAGCTCCACCTTCGCTCTTAGCGAAAATGACCCCCAAATCGTTTCTAGCCGTGGTCAAGTAGTAGTTGGAACCATCACCCAATGATAGGATCTGGGCTCTGACAATATCGCCCGGTTTGAAACTTTCAATGATTTGCACTTTGTCTCTATCAGTAGATCTTACATCTTGAACTCTAATTATACCTTTGAAGGTTTCTCCCAAATCACTAGCCTGGGCATTGAGCTGAGATGACTGAGAGGATGCAATGGTGGTGTGAGAGCTTAAAGCCTGAGAGCCTCCTCCAACAGGCAATGATTTATGAGCAAACTCTCCTATAGATCCCAAACCAGAATCTTTAATGACATTTCCAAAGCCTTCCACCGACAATATTTCCACAAATGCTTGTTTCAAGTTAAGTCTGGTGACTCTGACAAGCACAATGTCACCCTCTTGAGGTAAGTTGATTGAAACCGAATCAACAGACTCGTTGGACTCGATTTCTCGGGCATATTCAATGTATGAGTTGGTTTTGGGGACTACACTAACCAAAAAATTCTTAATAGTAGGCTTATCTTTAGCATTTGCTTCTTCAGCAGGTTTAGGGTCTTTGATTTGCTTTATCAAAAGACGCCCTAGCAATGTCGATACTATCACTGGAATGGTTTTTCCATCTTCGCTGACCTCGATTTCTGATATAGTAGCACCCTTTCCTGGAATGTACTTTTCCACGATATTAGAATTGTCTTCTTCACCTAACTTGTAGGTAGGCGTTATGTACTGGCCCGGTAGGTAGTATTTCACCTCTTCGGACATGATATTTGGTGTATCTGGAGCGGAGTGATGGTAAAGAGTTGAGTTGTTCACCTTTTGATATCTCATCTCGAAAAAAAAACCCAAACATTTGATGGTGAAAATTGTTGCATAAGACGCTTTTTTGACAGCTAAATTCAATCATAGTCAGCTTGTAAGAATAATGTCATCAGAATATCCAGCTTTAGTCGATGGCGCTCCACCAACAATCACATTGAAGGAGTATGACGTTGCTCCTTGGGCCGGTACCACCTGTGTTGACTTGAGACCAGACGGTTACGTAGTTGTGGTGATGCAAACTCCTGACCAAGTAGTTGCTAAGATTGACTCTAAGGATAACGAAGTCTTGGATAGAATCTTCAAGAGTGCCCATCAAAACTACGCTAACCAACAGAAATAAATAGATGTATAAATCGCTTTGTAATGGAATACATACGATAAAAACAAACTAAATGTATTACTGGGAAAATACAATGAAATAAGAACTAAATATACTGATTAAATAACTGGGATGCATTATTAACAATGAACAAAAAGCAAATGGAAACTATGGAATTGAAGTAAGAAAGAAAAATATTTATAAAGAGGGATACAGTCCTCTGGAATCTTTCACGATGACACTGGAATTAGAAGAAATGAGTGTAGCAACGAGAGTCTTCGTGGACTTCCATTTCACTCTTGACGGCATTCAATTCTTCTTTGATTTGTTGTGCCAATAATGGCGTTAACTGATTACATGTGGCAGTATCGGGGTGTCTATCATATTCATCCCCGTTGTAGGTATCGTACAAGATAATTCTCGATGAGAATCTGACTCCATCTTTGGTTGGCAAGGAATACTTGATTGGATTCAATGGAATATGGGGGGACGTTTGGGGCGATGCAGCCGATTTCTTGATCTTGGAGATAATCGAACTGAATGATCTGGGACTTGAATTGTTACTGTCGGAGAGCAGAGGAATTCTATTATGAGGTTTGGCAACTCCGTTCAACGAAGGAGGAGGAATCATAGCTTGTGCCATCAAACTATGTCTCTTTTTAGTGTTGCTGGTAGTGCTGGTGGGTGTATTGTTACTCAAATTATTGAATGAGTTGGATAATTTCAACTTAGATAATTTAGAATCACCACTGGATGTTTCATTATGGTAATTTTCTTTATTATCAAAGTCAAAACCATTAATATCAAGATCAGAATCATCGTCATCTTCTTCTTCATTTTCTTCATCTTCACTTCCAAATCCAGCGCCAACTCCGGTATTAGTAGAAGCAATATCTGAACTGTCTTCACCAAATGAAATATTGAAAGATTGGTGAGAGTCTGAGCTTCTCATATCATGCTTAGCCAACTTACCTCCAAAGGAAGGACCACTCAATCCTTTGAAAGACATGGAAATCGGTCTATTGTTGAAAACCAGACGACCTTGGTCGTCTGCTACAGGAAGAGAGTCAGATGCTTGGGAAGTTCTGAATGCAGTTTCGAAGATTCGTGAAGTTTCCACATGACCGATGGATTCTGGAGATTTTGGTAATGCCTTGTCATTAGCTGAGGGTGGAACAGCTGGAAGATTAGATGTTAACGATTTAGCGTTATAGGACCGGTCAACTATCTCGCTAGCTTCATTATCTGCTAGTAAGGTTGAATCATCAAAATTCTTGACAGAAGATTGCTCACTTGCGTCTTTACCAGCAACTTTAGCATCTTCTTCTTCTTCCAGATCCTCACCTTTATACTTATCATTTTGGCTAGAAGGAGGAGTAATTAACACAGATTCTAATGTTGAGTCAGTGGCTTGAGTATTATCAAAGTTCAATGCTGGAGGAGGTTCCAAGAGGGTAGGTCTTGGTTCTGGAGAGCTTTCAAGTTGCTGAGGAGAGAGAGAGAAATCTAAATCATCAGCATCAATGAAGTGAGTAAATTCAATCAAATCATTGAAATTGTCGTCTGTAGTTTCAAAGACATCATTATTTCCTGATGCAATGTTTTCTACTGGCGAAGAAGGTTGAATAAGCGAATCTGAGAGAATGTTGGCATCGATTGAATTCATAGAGAACTCATTAGAGTCAACGTTTAAGTTCTTTCTAGAGCTTGAATTTTTGAGAATACTATTAGATCTGGCAATTGAGGTATTAGGATTGGAAATTGGCATCAAATTTCCTTGAATGATGTTTTCGTCACTTCCATTGTAATTGATGAATGAGTTTCTTTTGTTTCCACCATTCACAGACTTAATAGATCTCATTGATCTTGATCTTTCCAACGAGACAATACTTTCGACTTCCTGAGGATTCAAAGATTTAGGGAAGAGTGCTTCACCCAAGAGCTGATCACTGAATCTTGAACTATCCTTTGAGTTACGGTTGTCATTTTTTGAAACATCTCCCAATTTTTTGGAGCTATCAGGAGCCTGAGCAGTAATCTTTGGTGTAGAGTAAGCTGAAGAGTTATAGTTAACTTGGAATGGAGATCCAAAAATATCTTTTGTTTCCGATTCGGCATTTAAAGGTCCCTTATTCAAAGGTCCTTTTTGTAATACCAGGGTCGATGGTGGAGGTATTAAGGTTAATTCCTGGTCAAATCTTGGATTAGACAATTTGGTTGGAGGATTATTGAATAAATTAATGGAATCCTCATCTTCATCAGCAAAAATACTATGATCATCAGATCCTTCGTCCACTGCTTGAATCGTAGGTTTTGTATAAACGTGATTAGGATTATAACCCAGTACATCAGCTGAATCTTCATTATCAAATTCATTAATGAAGTTAATGTTAGTGTTTGACTTAAAAGCACGGGAAGGTTCAAGTGGTCCACTTTCATAGAAAAGATCATTTTCAAGAGTAGCAATACTAGATTTGGGAGGATTTTGACCATTAGTAGCTGGTATTTGTTCCAAATTTTGCAAATTGGTTAAATTATCAGCGGACTTGTTCTTCTTGAACACATTCAAGATGGATGACGAAGACGAAGCTCTATTAATACCGGGTCTACCACTGTTATTTGATTTAGGGGTTTCTTCTACCTTGTTAGTCTTTCCAAAACCCTTCTTTTTATCATTAGATGAGGCATTCATAGTTTGAGACAAGTTAGGGCTCGAGACTGACTTGGTTTTGATTTTTTTGGGTTGGGATCCATTATCAGATGCTGTAGTAGAGTCAGAAGATTTTGGTTTAACTTTGAACAAGGACTTGAAGCTAAATTTCTTCGAAGATTTTGACTCAGACTTTTTAGACGAAGACTGAGTTTCTTTGTTCTTGGAATCCTTATCCCTGCCCCTAAGAGGAAGTTCAAGAGTACTTAACGTGCTACTTCTCTTATGCCTGGTTTCAGTCTTCTTTGGCGAAGACAAGGATATAGAAAATGCAGAATTAGACCTTGAGTGAGAAGCTCTTTTTGATGGGCTGGGCAATTCTTTAGAAGTCTTTTCTTGAGCACCAGTATTTGAGATGATTGGATTCGACTTTGATTTTGAAAGTTTTGCCGTTGATGCTAATGTAGAGGGTACGACATCCACCAACGATTTAAATTGAGGTTTTGGAGATTTTGATTGAGAGGTTGAATCTTCATTGGTTTCAAACGTCTGAGATTCTTGAGAAAATTGTGGGGATGGATAGTTTTTTATGGAGGATTCGACGGACTTTTTTGATAAATTTTTATTTACAAAATTTGCAGGAATCAAACTTCCCTGCTTGTTGGAAAGAACAGGAGACACCAAAGATTTGACTTGGTTTGGCGAGGATTTCTTGAAATCATTGGTATCAATCAAAGTGTCATCATGCTCTGAGGATTGATTTGTAGTTTGATTCGATACTTTCGTTGATTGAGCATCATCATCTGCTTCTTCAAGAACAGGATTAATGGGTTCATGGACGATTTTTGGAGAAAAGTCCTTGTTTGTTGATTTCATGGTGTGGAAAACAGCAGGCTGTGACAACACTGGTGTTTCATCCATTTCGCTGTAACCGGTTTCCTCAATAGTATTGATCGAGGACCTTTTTATTGGGCGAGACTCTGATTCTTTGAATCTGGAATTGCCAGTTTCTGGTAATGATTCGTGGGATTTGGCAGTTTGGAAGGTTTGCACGGAATAGGAGGAAGCGCGATTAGGGTCCTGTTCTATGTTGTTTACCGAGAGAGAGGAGATGTTCTGGGGAGCTTCAAAATGAGGGGTTGTCTTGAAGTTTACAGGAGGAAACAATGGAGGTTGTTCTTCTTCAAGTTCTGCTTCTTCCTCGATCAAGTCAGCAAACTTGCTGGAAGGTTTGATGGACGAAGAAGATTTTTCATTGAGTATGTTTTCCAAAGCCTTAATGGAAGGAGAGGCTTTCATAAAGCTCGTTCTTTGCGACTTATTTTTCACGGTCGTATCCGGTTTACTCCTTATTTCGTTAGATTTCGTGGATGCATCAGGGAGCGATACTTCATTAGGTTTCAATAAGCCAGCGTTGATAGACGTGGAACTGGCCGAGTTTGGGAAGTTGACGGTACTTCGCAAAATCTCCAAATGGTTGACCGAGGAGGACAGGGAGATGGTTTGGCTGGACGAATAGAAGCCATTTGACAAGAAAGCAACTTCCAAATCATCGTCAGGGGCAGACATGGCTAGAGAGGTTGGGATTGTAGCCAGACTAAGCGAATGTCGTGATATCTAAAGACAGTGGAAAGTCCGAGAAGGAGGCGGCTAGAGAAGAGGGAAGAACGGTGGTGGACGTGATGGCTTCTCTTGCCCAAGGGGAGGAACGGGGGGTGCTACTTGGATCAGGACGTGAGCTAGGAGTGGTTCACTAATACTGTAGAAGCAACTGATAAAGAGAGGTGGAAGAAGAGGTGAGGAGGAGGAGGAGGAATTAAGGTGAGAAAAATTCACGAAATGTAACAAGTACAAATTGGAACTAAAAACGGAACAAAAAAAAAAAAAAAAGAGACAACAGGCATTATAAAAAAAAAAAAATCCACAGGCAGTATAAAAAAAAAAAAAAGGGAGTATAAAAAAAACTACGGGGAGTATAAAAACAATGTAGTATTGTCAGTTCATTTACGGTGAATACAGCAGGAACTCCTTCTACAAGGGTCCGAGTTGGGAGCATTGTATGGAAGAAAAATGGTGTAGGCATTGATAGTAGTAGAGTAATCCATGGCAGAACGGGTACGACGCATTTGCCATGTGCCTGGAGAATAGCAGGTTTTGCAACCGGCCGAAAGATCGTCCATGCTAGGTAGTTTCCCAATTGATGATAAATGAAAAGATTTTTAAGCGTACACATGGCTGGTGATACTCCCAATTCACATTAGGCTTTGGAGGGGGCAGTTTCCCAATTGGTGATAAATGAAAAGTTTTTATCGGGGCGCAAATTAGTTCGCGAGATCACAAAAGGTGGGCTCCAAGGTAGGAAAAAATAATCGCCCCGAGACGCGTTCAATTTATGGAAAGGGGGAATAGGCTCGACGCAGGTTCAACCAGACGCGTCGCGACAAACATCCATACATCCCTGGTACCTCCACTTGACTCGGTACCCTACCCGTACAATATAGCCTAAGTCCTCCCTTTAGCAACATTCTTGCAACATCAGACCCTACCCGTACATCCTTCCTGGTGTCTCCACTTAGTTTCGGTACCTTACCCGTACATCCCCCGTACATCGCCAATCATTTTGGCAACGCCCGTACAATCGGACGTACACCCGTACATCTCTACACCTGTTCATCTTCGATCGTCCATTTCTATAAACTACATGATAACACAATCCTTCTTCTTTCTCTTAATAAGCTTGCTCACGTTGGCCTTGCCACCAATACTGCTGCCGGACATGGCAGGCAATGGAGGCAACCCGTAACCCCCCTGTTTCTTGGTGTTTAAGTCGTTCGTAACCGGACGTTTTGGAGGTGCTCCCTTCTGGTACCCCAAGGAAGCACTATCGGAGGTTCCGTGGGATGTAACGCCAGTGCTGACAGAAAAGCGCTTGCCCGTAAAGTCGTAGGAATACTCGCTGTAAGATTGCGAGAGAGAACGAGTGCTTTTACCGTCTTCGTCGATGGAGTAGGTGGAATTCATTGGGTCGTCCTGAAGTCTCAATACCGGGTCAAGACCAAACTGGAGAATGGAGTTACTCAAGTATAAATACAACTTGATCCATAAGATCTCCAATTCCTGGTTGAAAAGCTTACCAAAACGCTCGTAGAATGTCTCAATCAACGCTTCTCCCATCAATTCGAACTGGGCCGGTTCGATGTTTAGGATTCGAGAGTGTCTCTTACCCAATTTCATCAAGTATTCATCCAAAACCGTCAAGTTTTCCAACTGGCTGATGGCAAACGTCATAACTCCAGCAAATGCCACCGCCTGGTGCTTGATGGACGGAAACAATCGTTCCAAGTCCGGGTCCTTGTGCAACAAGTTGCCGTAGAATTGTCTACAGAATAACGAGCTGGCCATGGACGAGGCCGTGAGCTTGCTGGCAGGGGCCGTTTTCTCTTTGCTTCCGCCGAGAGGAAACCCTCCTGGAATGGGCAAACGAGACTTCTGTTGCACCACCACCTCGTCTATCAACATCACGTTCCAGGTGTATCTGATCATTTCCACCTCTTTCTTATTCAAATCCAAGGTAACCCGGTACTGGGACTGGACCGAATAGTCAGAGTCGAGCGAATGGTTAGTATCCATTCGGACCAAACGATAATTATCGTTGGTGTGCTGATCATGGTGGCCAGCACCATAATAATACGTCGAATTGTTAGAAGCGATCTTATGTAAGGTGGGGGTATGGGTGTTAGAAGGAGAGAGCGAAAGCCCACCGTCAACGGAGACTTTGCTGGGAGGAGCAAATTGGTTATACTGGTTCAAATGAACGTTGATATTTTCGTTTTTGATGGGCAGAGGAATTTTGCCTTTCATAGAGTAAAAGTTCGACAATCTCGACGACTTTCTGCCCGTCATTGGGTCAGTAGCAGTATGGCTTTTAAGCATTGTGAATTGTCTTTATTGATTGTCTTCGTTATGAACTAACGGTTGTCTCGGATTCGAATGAACTAACGGTTGTCTTCGTTAATGAATTAACGGTTCGCTTAGGTACCGATGTCAGAGTGACTAACCAGGTGTTACCAAGAGAAGCGGAATGAAAATTAGCCGAGAATGCAAACGGTAGAGCAAGTTTGCTATTTATGGGAGTCCAAAAGATGGGTGTTCAGAAAATACTTTTTTGCAGTATCAGGGGGATATGCAATTTTTCAAGTTATGAAGAAAATATCTACCATATATTAAGGAACGGCAAAAACGAAAAAAAAAACCGGTAAGGGGAAAAAATTTTCAAGACGAAGCCAACTGAGTTGTTCGGGGTTTTTTGATGGGCTGGAGGTGGAGTTTTGACCCAAAGGTAGCTTACTAAAAAAAGCAAATCCACTAATTAACCGAAGGGAAAATGGAAAAACAAATTGCCTGATAACCGTTAATTTAGTGCCAAATTAAGGTTTTACTGTGGTCCAACCAATCTTGATTATGTCAGTCGATGCCTCAATGGACTGTGACAGAGCCTAAAAAATCCAGACGTGTTACAATACCAGACCAATGAAAATGGAGTGGTTAGCACGAGGAGAAAAACAGTATGGACTTAGCGATTACTTTCCCGGATAGAGCAGTTCCCAGGAGTTTAAATAGTGTCCAACGTTTGAAGGGGAAGGGAGGGATGTAGGAAGGGGAGATTGTGTAACTAAGCCAAAAATTGTATTCAACGAAAACTCTATTAAACTGTACTAAATCAAAACTGTTAGGTCAGCAAGTATAACGTTATCTGGGTACCAGAAGGGCAACTTTGCTGGAGCCAAACTGGTGGCATCGGCTACCTTTATATATCCCCCTACAATGGCTGGAAAGCGGGTGTTGAGTCTTCTCGATAGATAGACAGCATAGTGGTTGATGTCACTGATTTTCAATGCTCCAGGAGTAATCTAATAATTGACAACATAATTAAGATGTCTCTGCCTTTTACAAGTCACTGGGCCCAGGGGAAGACAAAAATATTTCCTAATCGGGCACATGGGTTACATAAATTACATCATAATCCGTCAGAACTCAGGACGTAGTCGGTAGATGACAGTTGTGCCTAAGGGCGCCTACTATCCGCCTACCCGGTACCTCGGTCAGCAATCTATACCAGAGGCTCAACAGACGGTGCTAACGAAAAAGACGTCGAGATTGGTATTTGATACAGAAGTAGCGAAAAAATTCGCTGATGCTTGGCCCAGATTCTAATATTATCTTCCAACGTCCTACAAAAGTATAGGTTTGAGCTAAATATAACTCTGATACACTCCCATTCCATCCCGACGGAAGAAAGAACTGTTGTCATGTGCCGGGTGACAAAACAGATTTGTCCAAGTAGAGCGAGTAAATCTTACAATACGGTAACATAGCGAACTCATACAACAGTATTGTGACCAAGTTTAATTATAGTCAATCTCAGCCCTGTTTGCTTTTTTTCTTGCGGTTAGCCAGCAACAATTTAGACGGTGGTCCGGTGGTTGCACAAACGTCTCTGCGATAAGCAATATAAGAAGCTGTGGTTCCTTCTGGTTTAAGACATGTTGGTGTCATGAGTATTCCAGATGGTATTATCGATACTATTGCTT